>JAHRHZ010000029.1:12410241-12490605 GCA_024137785.1 Ginglymostoma cirratum
TGTCTGGTACTTTGATTAAGGATGGCGATTACAACTCAGCTTGGCTCTTTTTGATCCTTACCTTGTGAAAGAAAAATCAATGGGCTTTTATATATTGGAAATACAAGTGTCACGAGTTTATTAAAGCATCACTTTTGTTTTATCTTGCACACTGCCTAGCAGCAGCAATATTTCATTCCATGGCATCACTGCATGGCATCATTCCATGGCATCATTTTCTGATGAAGGGTCTAGGCCCGAAACGTCAAGTTTTCCTGCTCCTATGATGCTGCTTGGCCTGCTGTGTTCATCCAGCTCCACGCCTTGTTATCTAAAATGCTGTATGGATTTTGTATGTTAGCCTGAAGGTCAAACAACAGAAAACAGCACAGCTGTAGTAAACCATCCTGCTCAAGTAAGCCTCCATAAGTATCTCTCCTTTGTCATTCTCACATTAACCTCTTCACTAAAGTAATAGGCCTGCAATTCAGCAGTTGAGAGTTCAAATTCTACTGCAGCAAGTTAGGAACTTCAGGAATCTTGTAGTTTGTGGGCTACCTGACCAGATTATTTGTTCAATAATGCCCTTCAGGGAAGGAGACCTGTCTCTCTTATCCAGTCTAGCATACACATGACTCTAGTCCCCCGACTGCACGGATCATTCTTAATGACCTGGGGACACTAAGAGATGAACCGCCTCTGAGATCATGGTTTGGCAGATTGGTTTGGGGGTTCCACTTTGCTGTCCAAGTATTTGTTAGGAGTAGGAACATCCAGAACATCCACACGTTGAAGTCAAGCCATTCTGTTCTCCTACTTCCTATTCCAAACATCCCAGGGGAGATTCATTTGGGAAGCCTGCTCCTATTTGTAATGGTATTAGTGGCAGGAAAATGGCAGAATTGATGCAAAGGCTTATGAAAATGATGCCAACTGAAAAATGAAGTTTCACGGATTTTTCTTTTGCCTGTGATTTAATATGATGCTCCAACCTCTTTGATGTAGCCATGGGACATAAAATAGCTGAAGATTTGACTGTGACCTGGAAAGACAAAAACTTTAGAATGGTAGCAGAGAGATATCTACACTGGTCAAATTTTCAGCAGTCAATGCGTTACAGAAAGGACCAATGAAACAAATCTCCATTTCAGACTTCAGTGCGAAGATTATTCAATCGTATGCTTGAGCATTTGGTTGTGCTAATGGCCAGTTACATTTATCAGAATTAATGTCAATGATGGTAAAGTAATTCACTCCCAAACTGAGCTTTCACTTATTCAAAGTTTACTCCTTCAAGTTAAGCAAGGAAAATAAGGTCCTTGGAGTTTGTGGTTGTTGAACACAGTCCTCCAAATCAATTCCAGTTACCATTTGTGGGTTTATATAATTTTCTTACAATTCTGAATGCCTTAAATAGTTGTGAATATTAACATTCTTTGCTCCTTTATCACTTCATTGGCTTCCATGCTTGAGCATTTAGAGTCATAGAGTTGTACAGCATGGAAACAGACCCTTCAGTCCAACTCGTCCATGCCACTCAGATAGCCTAATGAATCTAGTCCCACTTGCTAGCATTTGGCACCCATATCCCATTAAACCCTTCCAATTCATTCACCCACCCACATGCCTTTTAAATGTTGTAATTGTACCAGCCTCCACCACTTCCTCTGGCAGCTTATTCCATACACGCACCACCCTCTGTGTGAAAAAGTTGCCATTTAAATCCTTTTTAAATCTTTCCCCTCTCACCTTAAACCTATGCCCTATAGTTTTGAACTCCCCACCCTAGACTAAAATCCTTTGCTATTCACCGTATCCAGGCCCCTCATGATTTTATAAACATCTGTAAGGTCGCCCCTCAGCCTCTGATGCTCCAGGGAAAATAGCCCCAGTCTATTCAACCTCTCCCTATTGTTCAAACCCTCAAACCCTGGCATCGTCCTTGTAAATCTTTTCTGAACCCTTTCAAGTTTCATAACATCCTTCCTATACCAGGGAGACCAGAGTTGAATGTAGTACTCCAAAAGTGGCCTAACCAATGTCCTGTACAGCTCCAACATGACCTCCCAACTCCTATACTCAATACACTGACCAGTAGAGGCAAGCATATCAAACACCTTCTTCACTATCCTGTCTACCTACAAGTCCATTTTCAAGGAACTATGAACCTGCATTCCAAAGTTCAGCAATATTCCCCAGGACCTTAGCATTAAGTGTATATGTCCTGCCCTGATTTGCCTTTCCAAATTCAGCACATCACATTTATATAAACTAAATTCCATGTGCCACTCCTTGGCCCATTGAACCATCTGAACAAGGTCCCACTGTATTCTGAGGTAACGTTCTTCTCTGTCTATTACACCACTAATTTTGGTGTCATCTACAAAATTACTAACCATACCTCCTATGTTCCCATCCAAATCATTTACATAAATGATAGAAAGCAGGGGACCCAGCACCGATCCTTGTGGCATACCACTGGTCACAGGCCTCTAGTCTGAAAAGCAACCCTCCACCACCACCCTCTGTCTTTTACCTTCGAGCCACTTCTGTATCCAGTGCTCTCTGCTGTAGAATTGGATTTCAGAAAGACATTAAATTGCACGTGAATACTCCCAAATTTAGTTTGTAATTTTAAAAGTTGAAGTATATTGTTCTCTTTTTTTCTCCCTGTATTCCATGTGACCTAACCTTGCTAACCAGGCTATCATGAGGAACCTTGTCAAAAGCCTTACTGAATTCAATACAGATCACGTCCTCTGCTCTGTCTTCATGAATCCTCTTCGTTACTTCTTCAAAAACTCAATCAAGATAGTGAAACACAATTTCCCACTCAGAAAGCCATGTTGATCATCTCTAATCAATCCTTGGCTTTCCGAATACATGTAAATCCTGTCCCTTAGGATCCCTTCCAACAACTTGACCATCACCAATGTCAAGCTCACTTACCTCTCATTCCCTGGCTTTTCCTTACGACTTTTCTTAAATAGTGGTACCACATTAGTCAACCTCCAGTCTTGCAGCACCTCACCTCTGGCTATCAGTGTTTTCCAGCATTTCAACAGAGAAAGCAGATTCCCAAGGGTTCCTTGCTGTTCAGAAAATGATATATTAACCCTTTCCCATTAATTTTCCTTATCCAAACTTCAAAGTGGTTCTTACATTGCTTCTGTATAACTATGAGGCATGGACAACCTACCAGTGTCACACAAAGCAATGAGTTGGATTCTACTTCACTGCTTAAGATATATATCTGCAACGTCAATTGGACAGGACAAAATTCCTAACAGTGAAGTTCTTGCATGGTACATACCTGGCATTGAGAAACTCATCAGAACTCAGCTTCACTGCCCTTTGCTTCATATACAAGATTCCTATGTGTCAAAAGTGGTAATATACAGACAGCTGACCATGGGAATCTTCATTATAGGATGTTGTGAACTTAGATCAATGACATTCTGAAAGCCAATTTCAGAGCCTGTATAATGGATCCCATTGCATGGGAAAAAGACCACCCTGGGTGCATGCAAATTGAGAAGTCTCTGTCATCAAGCAATCCCTGCATTAGAAGGGGCAAGCTGCAAAATCAATGTCTCCATATAGAGGTAATATTTGAATCTGCAAATGGGACTAGTTCAGTTTAGAAAACCTGGTTGGTATGGACATGTGGGGCTGGAGGGTCTGTTTCTGTGCTGTATGTGAAACAACTCCACAGAGGCCGTTATCCCATCACCCATTCATGCTTTATTTACATGTGGCACAGCCTCATCAGAGTCAACACATCTCTGACACTCCTCTTTTTATCTGTCAGCCAGAGTCCCTTATTGGGCTGGGTTAACAGCCCCAATCAGGGAACTCATGTTCTATGTGGTCCAGCTGGCTGACCTCATTACTATCACTATTGTATGACTCTATGACTCTGTCAAGATATGATTTCACGACATGTCTCAGATACCAATCTAGATGGTGAACAGCCTCTTTGTTGAACACAAAATCGATGAAGTAACTTGAGAATCAGTCATCAAACCCAAACTCCCTAACTCTGCCCCCTTGTTGACTTCAGTGCATCTGTGTGATTAACACCATATATCATGTATTGTGGGCCCAGCTCACCAAATGGACTGCAGCAGTTCAAGAAGCCAGCTCAACACCACCTTCTCTCGGGCAATTAAGGATGAGCAATAAATGTAGGCCCAGTCAGTGAAGCCTACATCCTCTGAAAAAATAATATTTTTAAAAAATTATTATATTGGGTGCTTGCAGCAGTTCAGTTGGTTGTACCCTTTCCTTTAATTTCGAAGGCTGTAGGTTTACATCCTTGAACACCTTCTCTGGCTGAGGTTCCAAAGCAGCACGAATGTATGGGAGGTGCTGTCTTTCAGATGGATTAATAAACTCTTTGCCCTTTCAGGTAGGCAGAAAAGAATCCACACTGCTTTGAAAAAGTGCAGAAGTGTTCGCCCTCTGTGAACTGGCCATTAATTGACCCTTAACCAACAATACTAGAAAGAAAGCGAATTAACCGGTGGTTTGTGCTGCCTCGCTGCCTGCAAATGGGCTGCCATGGTTCCTGTATTACATTTCAAAAGTTCTTCATTGGCTGTAAATCATTTTGAGTTGCCTTGTGTGGTCAGAGGTGCTGTGTGCAAGTCCATATTTTGTCATGCTTCTATCTTGTCTGTTCTTTAACCAGTTTATACATAATTTGCTTTTGATCTCCATCGATATTATTATCTGTTGTGTAACAAATAGTATTTTTAAGGTCAATTTTCTATAAGTGCAAACTTATCAAGGACACCTCTCCTGAAACAACAGATCCTCCAGCACTGTATTCAGTTATCAATATTATGTATGATTTTAATTAGGTGCTGCTTCCAGGTACCCAAGTGCACAATGGATCATAGGAACATGAAACATAAAAGCAGTAGGAGGATAATCAGACTCTCCACCATTTAGTTGCAGTATAGCTGATCTGTGTCTGAACTTCATCTACCTACCTGCATTCTGTATCCATTAATACCCTTGCTTAAAAAATGTCTGTCAATCTTAGTTTTAAAATACTCAAATACTTTGAAAAATGAAGAATTCTGCATTTTCAATCAATACACCTCAGTCATACTGAAAATATAAAAGCCTAGTCCATGCAATCTGGTCTCATAATTTAAAGCTTTTAGCTCCAATATCATTCTGGTGAATTGGTGATGTAATTCTTCCAAGATCAAAATCTCTTTCCTATGGTGCAGTGCCCAAAGCTGAATGAATACTTCACATAGGGTCGAGCCAGAACTCCATGCATCTTTCACATAACTTCCACCCATTTCATTCAAACCCTCTTGAGATAAGGGCCAACATTCCATTATCCTTTTAATTTTGGGGAAGTTTGTCCACTAGATTTCAATGACTTTTGTTCTTGGACATCCAAGTCTCTCTACTCCTAAAGAGACTGTAGCATCTTACCATTTATGAGATCCTCTAATCCATCTTTATTAGGTCTAGTGTGGATCATCTCACACTTTTGTACACTAAACTCCATCTGTAACAATGTTGCCCACTCACTTCATTTATCAATGGCCCCTCACAACTTTCTGTCTACACTATGTACTCTGACACCTAATTTAGTCACATCAGCAAACTTGCATATATTCAAGTTCCTTTATTCCTCCATCATAACTATGGTGAAAAGTTGAGGCCCCAGTAGGGGTAGGGTAGGGGAGGAAGGATTCACCATTTAACGTTCTGCCAATTAAGTATTCGTCCTTTCTTTTAGTGGTTCATGGGATGTGTGCAGTGCAGGATAGGCCAACATTTATTGCCCATCCCTCAGTGCCATTGAGAAACTGATGGTGAGATGCTGCAGTCCGTGTAATGTTCACGCAACCACCGTGTTGTAAGGAATGGAATTGCAGAATTTTGATACAGCAGCAGTGAAAGAACGGCAATACAGTTCTAAATCAGAATTGTGTGTGGCTTGGAGGGTCATTTGCAAGTGGTGGTCTTCCCCTATGCGTCTACTACATTTTTCCTTCTAATCAACAAAGACTACAGGTTTTGAAGGTGCAGTCGGAGGAGTCTTGGTGAGATACTGCAGTGCATCTTGTATATTATATATTATACATACTGTACCACAGTGCATTTGTGGTGAAGTGAATGAATGTTAAAGATGTTGAATGGGGGAATGGCCCTACTTTCTCTCTGCTGTCTTGTAACCAATTTCCTGGCTTGTATCCCATTTTGAGTACCTTCATTTTTGTGAACAGTCAGCGCAAATGTTGAATATTTTCTTTTCGAGGGCTCCTCTTGACATTTTCTCACGGGCCACATTTTGATTATTAGGGGCCGATTTTTGATTTTTAGGGACTCCTTTTACATTTTCACTAACTTTTTTTCTGCAATGTTGCACTCACTCACTCATTACCTCCAGCATTTGTATTGTCATTTTTAGCATTTTATTCTTTGAAAAGATACAAGCAAACAATTACATGCATATATATTTAGTGTCATTTAACTTGAAATTCATTAATAAGATGCTTTGTTCACATATTTTACATTAATGTCCCAACTCCTAGCCGCATACACACGTGTCCCTCTTCCCAAATCAATACCCCTTACTGACCCATCATGGGATCTACCAGTCCAACCCTTCACAATGCACTGCCAACTCAGGCCTAGTGCAGACAGTTAAGTAGTATATCAAATACTATCAGTTTTTCTTAATATTAACAGGCACCATAATGTTGATGCTTGATAATGCTCAACATACAATTATGAGAAAACAAAGCATAATTTTTAAAACATCTGTAAAATAAAAAAGGTTCAATAAGTTGCAGCCTCAGAGGAAAATGAGGGTGAAGCAGATTTGTTGGTGACATTTGTTGCTTTGGATGAACGTAAATGTACCACAATTCCAAGAATGACCTTTAAGTCATCTATTTTTTGAGATATAGGAGGCAAATTAAGCAATGCATCCCTCAAGTCCCAAGAGCATAAATCCAAGCAGCAGTGGGTGAAATATCAAACAGCTCCGTAAGGCCCCCTCTGACTATGTGAAACTTGAACTCAGCACCCACTGAGGGAGGTAGTGGCTTCATGATGTTATCACTGGATTGTTAATCCAGAGGCCTGGGTAATGTTCTAGGAACTGGGATTCAAATCCTGCTATTGGCAGATGGTGGAATTTGAGTTTTTTTAAAAGAAAATCTTAAATTAAGAGTGTAATGATAAAACTGTTGCCAATTGTTGGTACAACCCATCTGGTTCACTAATGTCCTTCATTGAAGGAAATCTGCTGTCCTTATCTGGTATGACTTACATATGACTCCAGAACCATAGCAATGTGGTTTGACTCTTAACTGCCCTCTTGGCAACTAGCCAATAAATGCTGGCCTAGCCAGTGATGCTTACTTCCCATTCATGATTTTTTAGAAAAAATCTTCCCCACCACTACTTGGCAGGCACCCAGGGCCGCCTTAAACACTCCCAACCCCACATCCACTCCCTGACCAGCTGAAATGCAGGGTCAACTTCCACCCACCAAAGCTGGACACGCCTTCCCCCAACCTGCTGAAACTTGGGGGCCACCAAAACCGCCACTCCCCAAACTGGCTGAAAATCATGGGGGTGGGGTTTGGGGCAGGGTATAATCCACCAACCTCTCGCCCTGGACTGTCTAAAACTCGCATCTATCCCCAGTGGGCTCACTCAAACAGGTTGAGCTCTAGCTCCCCCTCAGGCCTGCTTTGGGCTGGCAGTCTGCTTCAAGCTCAGGGACCTGCTAAATTAGCTGCTCCAATCACAGCTTCTCGCCATCCTGCCCTTGCTGATCCACCAATCAGATGTTCTGTTTCTTAACGAGCAGGAGGGAGGGAACCTGTGATTGGAGGAGCATGGGAAAGCGAGGGCTATGATTGGAGGAGTCATTCTTCACACATTCTGTGTCCCCTGCTTATAGGGTGACTTTTCTCTGGTCGCTCTGCGATTGAATTTTTCCAGGTGTTTTGAGACTTCAAGGGTGAATTTACGTGCCACCCATGTACTTTGGGTTGATATGATGTATGAACTCATCGATTGCTTCAACAATGAGAGTGCAACTGGAGTATGTTGCACAGCCATATGATGTGAAATTCAATTCTGCAGTGCCACTTCAATCAGTGCAACACCAATATGCCTCCAAGGAATGATCAATCCTCCTAGCTGCCTCCTGCATGCGTTGCAAGGTATCAGACAACAGGCATTGTTCATTCTGAAGTATCTCTCACTTACGCCCGAAGAGCTTAAATGTACACGGTCATAACAGTATGCCACTGCTTGGCATTGATTCAAAATCAGTCAGGCCTGTATGGAGTTTTAAGATAATTACATGACACTAGGACATGTGATGTTCCAGTACGAATGTCTCCTTGCCTTCAATCACTCTTTCTGTGTTATAGAGTCAATGTTGTCAGTCGGCTATATGCGAGTGCAACATACAGTTACATCAGTAGGCAAACGGTAACAATTGCAGTCATCAACAAGTTACTTAATGCTCAAATACAAAAATTGGCCAGGGCACCTGAAGAGAATACATTCCTGACTCATACCTGAAATAAAAAGCATTAGGAAGGCCCTTTAATGAGGCTATTTAACAGGCCAGTCAACACGAGGTAACTTACTTGTGCTCAGGCTTCACTATGATAAATTGAAAGAAACACGGGTGCTTGTTAAGATGAGCCAAAAGCAGTGCCTCAAGTGTTGGGTTGTGTCACCTGTTTCACAAATTCCTGGAATGTCTATCCGGGATGAGGATGATCTTGTCAGTGACTGTGAAAATTTCAGCTAATTTCTTCCAGTTAGCGAGCGTGTTATTCACATTAAAAACTGAAAGAACTGCGGACGCTGTAAATCAGAAACAAAATTAGAAATTGCTGAAAAAGCTCAGCAGGGTCTGGCAGCAACTTAGAATAGTTCTGAGCAAATGTTACTCGACTAAATCTGATTTCTCTCCACAGATGCTGCCATACGTGCTGAGTTTTTACAGCAATTTCTGTTTGTATGTGTTATTCACATTGTCTCTCAATTTGCTGTCCATAGCAGTATCTGGGGGTTAAAAGAGATGCACAGGGAGCCCCACTGTCGTCTCCCTGAGAGGGATAACCCAGCATCAGTGTGCACCTGGGTTCTTCAGGATAATGGGCTTCTGAAGACTGAAATTGTAGCCATGCAACATTGTGTTAATGTTATTTCTACTGGCCTGTTCCCATCTGATGAGGGCCAAGTAAACCTGGTGCTTAATGCTGAGGAGGGAATGACCTCTGTTTGATAGTCAATGTGAACCCTAAAATCATGAAACAAAGTCTTAAATTAGATCTAATCTCCAGTTGACACTTGGTAAAAATCCTGCCTTTAGAGGACACGTTATTTCCACTTTCAAAGCCATTTCCAAGCAAGAGATCCAGTCTTCGAGCAGTTTCAGACTTAGCTATCGACTCAAGGATTAAAGGGTGCAGTGCAGTGCTTCAAAATGTCCGATTCATTTAAATCTCAACAGCTCAGTTCTGTAAACTTAGGCTAATTTAAAACAGCTAATGCACAAAGAAAGAAAGACTTGCAGTTATGTTTTGCAGCCATTGATGTACTTTTTGGAGCTTATTCACTGTTGTTTACGTAACAAGACAGCCCATTTGCACACTGTAAACTCACACAAACGATTGTTTGACACTGACCCATTAATCTTTTCTCATGATGTCAGTTAAGGGATCAGTCAGGGTGAATCCGAGATAACAAGCATGGGGCTGGATGAACACAGCAGGTCAAGCAGCATCTGCTCCTATGATGCTGCTTGACCTGCTGTGTTCATCCAGCCCCATGCTTGTTATCTCGGATTCTCCAGCATCTGCAGTACCTTTTATCTCAGTCAGGGTGAATTCGCCTGATCTTCTTCGAAATAGTGAAATGGGATCTTTTAAGACCACCTGAATGGGGAGACAAGTCTACTGACTCATCAGAAAGACACCATCACTGCCAGAGCAACGATATACGGGCAGCGCCAGCCCAGAACATTCCAAGTCTCTGGAGTGGGACAGGGACCCACAACTTCTCTGCACACAGAATGCTACAAATTCAGTGACAGGCAAAGTAATGTTCCACACAAACCCGAAATCAGAGGGAGTCAGTCTAAATAACACACACGTGCAGACATAATTAACAAAAGTTAAAATATTGCAGCCTTAAAAATACCTGGTTAATTACAAGTCACATTCTTATTCCTTTAGCATGCTTATTATTCCTCAGAATACACAACTGAGTAAAATGGATGCCTACTGACAAACTGGAGATTGTAATAATTTTGCAACTGATGTTAACTAAAGTTTGGATCACAAAGGGCAAACACTACAGGAGCTATGCATAATGACTGTGAAAGGGATGAATATAGGAATTAGGATCAGGATTGGACCTCTCAGTCTCTACACCCTGCTCCAGCATTCAGTAACATAATGGCCAGTCTGATTGTGGTCTCAACTCCATGTTGATACCAACCCTGATGACATGCAAGTCCCTTGGCAGGGTCCATCTGCCTCCACCTTAAAAATATTCAGTGACTCTGCCTCCACTACTCTCTGGAAAAGAGAGGTCCACAGCCTCATAACCCTCTGAGAGAGAAAAAAAATCTCCTTATCTCCATCTTCAGTTCAGACCCCTGATTGTTAATCTGTGCCCCTTAATTCTAGTCTGTCCCCGATGAGGAAACACCCTTTTAAAAATCCACCCTGTCAAGTACCCCTCAGCATCTTATGTTTCATAAAGATCATTTCTTATTCTCCTAAATTCCAATTGATATAAGCCCAACCTTTCCTCATATGGTAAATCCCCAACATCCCAGGTATTAGTCGAGTGAACCTTCTCTAAACTGTATTGTATTCTTTCTTAAATAAGGCATCCAAACCTATATGGTATTCTAAATGTGATCTCACTGATGTCCCGCGCAAGTGCAGCAAAACATCTCCACTTTCATACTTCATTCCCCTTGCAATAAACAGATTGAGCCAGCTGCAAGTCAGCAGCTCCATACACTGCAGTTGCACAGAGAAGTTGAAAGAGTAAAGCATTGCAGGCTGCCTTGGTGGACAAGGGAAATCTTCCTTGTGCTCCTCTTCCTGGTTTAATCAAAACTTTTTCTTTGATCTGAAGCTGATCATTTATTTTCTGAATAGAGACAAAAAAAAAACTGCAGATGTTGGAATCCAAGGGAGACAAGCAGGAGTCTGGAAGAACACAGCAAGCCATGCTAGAAGTCCTGAAGAAGGGTAATACCCAAAACATTGACTGTTCCTTTCCTCTAGATGCTGCCTGGTTTGCTGTGTTCTTCCAGCGTGCTATATATTTTCTAATGTTTGCAAATTAACTCAGCTGGCACCTATTTGGCCATTATGAAATTATGACTTAATTGAATAGAATAAGGTCAGGGATAAGGAGTCTCTTTTGACATTTTCTTTTCTAACTTTTTTTTACTGGACTGGGTGTGATTAACTAGAGGCCCTTTACATAACTACAATTAAATCTTTGTTTTCTGTCTCGGAGCTGACTCGAACCCTTCCTTCTCTTCCTGTTACAGTTTTTAGCTTATACCCCTCATTGCCAGGCAACCTTCGCCTGTTCAATTGAGTTATAATGTCAGACCAAATTCATGGTGGAATCTGTTGCTTTATGTTCAAGGACAAATTGTTCAATGATTTTTTTCTACATTAGATTTGGCCACCATGGTGACTGGTTTAAAATATATGTCACCCATAAGCAGCTGAATTAGTAGATAGAGGGATGGAGCCCTTAATCAGATTGCATAGGTAATCAACCTTACAGCATACACTGTACTGTCATTTGTCAGGAACGTGCATTATCAAGGAGCTAACTATATTGTTTCTGTTCAATCAATGACAGGAAGAAAATGCTCTCAAAAGCAACATTTCTCTTCTTCAAAGTTTAAACATTTATGCAAATCCCAGACCAGGCAAAATATTTACAATCAAATATAACAAAGTCCCTTGAGATGATGGTTCTTTGAGTTAAATCCAGATCAAATTGAAGTCACTGTTCCAATTTGTCTTTCTATCTAGCTTTCAGATTGTAAATTACAAATATACATGATCTTATAAAGCTGCTGAATGTCTCTTAAGCTATAAAATATTTATACCTATGACCAATAGGTAACTATTATTATTCATCAATGAGCTGAAAATGACTTCACTTTGCATTATATTAGCTGTCGCATTCATAATCACTTTGTATCTCCTTCCCAAGGTTGTCATACCTGCTTTCAATTAAACATCAATGTGCCATGTCTATCGGTATAGAATCATACTACACAGAAGGAGGTTGCTGGGACCAACTTGCCAATGCCAGCTTTTTGAACGCTAATGAAATAATCTCATTCTGCTGCTCTTTCCCTATTCTGTTAAGTTTTTTTTTTACTTTTGATACATATATTTATATATATTATGTATATATAATATATATCCAACTCCCCTTTGAATGTTATTATTGAATGTGTTCCAACAAACCATTCAGCCTGTGTATTCCACATCATGGCCTGCTAAGTTTCAAGAGGAATATCTCCATGTAAGGTACTGTATGTGGTCTTTCTCTCAGCCTCAAGCCGGATCAGCAGTTGGTGTTTTTCCCTGAGTGTGATCCACTGAAGTATTTCTGTAGGAAAACAAGACAAATGCAGAGAATTCTGTTGCTATACTGCTTCTAATGTTCTTAAAGAAATGCATGATTACTTTTTTGTTTACACCTCTGAACTTTTGCTGCAGTTTAAAGTAAGCATTAGAAGTGCAATGAGATTTTCAGCTTTATATTGCATAATCCATTCCCAAACACCTTTCCCTTGACCAACATATTAATATCTTAACATCTTTCTTTTTGAAGGTGTTTTGTGGAACCTGTCGTCATGCGATGCACTGAAGATGCCAATTATCCAGGATGCACTTGTGGTGCTTACCAATGCGATCATCATCCCACACTCAGGTTGGGATATTTCTCCTCACCAGGAAGACCGAAAAATTCAGCTCCACACATCAATGGTCTTACGGAATGCCACTGGGTGCTTAAGGTCAGTTGTCACAAAGTTCAACCTGTTATGATGAGGGCAAAAGATTACCTCTGTCTGTTGTACAGTTTAAAATTTTGACTCTAACAAGTGTTATTGGATGTAGAAGTATCTGTTCTAATTACCCTGACATGCTTTCTCACACAAAAGCTTGGGTCTATCACCAATCATTTGCAGTTTCTGTGGCGAAGCATTTAGGGAAGAGTGACCATAATTCTGTAATTTTAAGTTATATTTGGATAAGGGCAAGAGTAGCCTCGAGTGAAAGTATTAACTTGGGAGCAAGCCAATGACCATGATGTTAGGCAGGAACTGCAGAATGCAGATTGAGGGCAGCTATTTGAGAGCAAATCCACATCTGACGTGGGAATCTTTTAAAAAAAAAACACTGTTGGTTAGAGTTCAAAACTAGCATGTTCCTGTGAAAATGAAGGATAAGGATGGCAAGATTTGGGAACTTTGGATGGCAAGAGAAATTGAGAGCTTAGTCAGAAAGAAAAAGGAGTCATACGTAAGGCTTAGGAAACTGAAGATAGACAGAGCCCTCGAAGAATACAAGAATAGCAAGGAAAAATCTCAAACAAGGACTAAAAGGGCCCCGAAATGTTTTTGGTAAGCAGGATTAAGTAAAGTGCTAAAGCATTTTATATATGTGTGTATAAGAGCAAGACTGTAGCTAGGGAAAAGGTTAGGTCCACTCAAGAACAAAGGAAAGAATTCACTCATTGAGCCGTAGGAAGTGCATGAGGTCTTTAATGGATACTTTACATCAGTATTCACAAAGGAGAAGGACATGGTGGATGGTGAGTCTCAGGAGGGGTATGTTGATATTCTGGAGCATGCCAACACAAAAAAGGAGGAAGGTTTGAGTGTTTTGAAAAGCATTCAGGTAGACGAGTCCCCAAGAGTCGATGGAATCTATTCCAGAATGGTGGAAGAGGCAAGGGAGGAAATTTCTCGGGCATTATATGAAATGTTTGTATCCACTTTCATTACAGGAGCGGTCGCAGAGCACTGGAGAATAGCCAGTGTTGTTCCTTTGTTTAAAAAGGGGCAATCCAGGAAATTGCAGGCCAGAGCATCTTACGTCAGTGGTAGGGGATTTATTGGCGAAGATTCTTAGGGATAGGATTTATTCACATTCGGAAAAATCCAGACTCATTAGTGATAGGCAACTTGGCTTTGTTTATGGAAAACGTTTGAGTTTTTTGAGGAAGTGACAAAGATAATTGATGAGGGCAGGGCGGTAGATGTTCTTTATTAGGACTTCTGCAAGACATTTATCAAGGTCCCTCATGGCAGGTTGATACAAAAGGTGAAATCACATGGGATTCGCAATGAGCTGGTAAGATGGATACAGAACTGGCTTAGTCATAGAAGACAGAGAATAGCAGTGGAAGGGTATATTTCAGGTTGGAGATTTGTGACCAGTGGTGTCCTGCAGGGGTCTCTGCTGGGATCCCTGTTGTTTGTAATGTATATAAATGATTTGGAGGAGAATGTAGGTGGCCCGATCAGTAAGTTTGTGGATGACACAAAGCTTGGGGAAGCTACAGGTAGTGAGGATTGCCAGAGAATGCAGCAGGACACAGATTGGTGAGAGACTTGTGGGGAGAAATGGCAGATGGAGTTTAATCCAGACAAATACATGGTGACGCATTTTGGGAAATCTGTTGCAGAAGGGAAGTATATAGTAAATGGCAAAACACTTAATAGCATCAATTTACAGAGAGATTGAGGCATACAGTCGACAGTTTCAGCACAAATGACAGCACAAATAGATAAGGCGGCCAAGAAGGCATAAGTCATCCTTGCCTTCATTGGTTAGGGCACTGAGTATAAAAAAAGGGAAGTCACGTTACAGCTGTGTAGGCCTTTAGTTTGGTCACATTTGGAATATTGCATACAGGTCTGGTTACCACTTCACCAGAATCATGTGGAGGCTTTGGAGCGGGTACAGATTGATTTACCAGGATATTGCCTGGTTTGGAGGACATTAGCTATGAGTAGGATTGGCTCATTGTCTAATAAATTCGATGAATGAGTGAAAATGCCACAGGGAATGTCACTATTATTCATATAATACAAAATACCTAGTGCACAGCTCACAAGCAACAGCTGAAATTGACGGATCCTGCGATTTGAAATTCTCTCTTCTCATTAGGGTCATTATCACACTTCTAATGAACAGTCACATTTTGATTATTCATTTCCTATTTCCCCTTTTTAATATTTACACTGCTCATGGGTTTCTGTCCTTCCCTACTGGGATATGGCTGCCTCTCTTAGTGCTTCCCAACAGTAAGGTATCTACCATGTGCTGGCATACTTTCTACTTGCAACTCGAACAACGCTGAAGAAGCTCAGCAGCAAAGGAGAAAGCAGCCTGCAATTACCACTTTAAGATTCACTCGCCCAATGATAATGAACACTGTCAGAAGTATGTATCATCTAAAAGCACTGCAGAATCATGCTGCAGCTCCTTCAAGAGCTACCAAACCTACAGTTTCTACCATCTAGAAAGAGAAGAGGAGCAGACGCTTGGAAACACTGCGATCTACAAGTTCCTGTCCATGACACATACTGTCCTGTCTTGTAACAATGCCATTCCTTGGAAAATCACCTCAATCTCATACAGATTGCCACTCCAGCCCTACTTGACGAAAGAAGGGAGACCCACAGTTCTGAGAGGAGATTTCACTCAGGGCACTTTCAGAAAAGTGGAGGTGTACTTCCATTCTGGTAGGACAGAACTGTTGTTGAGTCGTACAGCATGGAAACAGAGTCTTCAGTTCAACTAGTCCACACCGACCACTTTCCAAAACTAAACGAATCCCACTTGCTTGTGTTTGGCCAATATCACTCCAAGCCTTTCCTATTCATGTACTTATCCAAATGTCTTTTAATTGTTGTAGCTGTACCTTCATTCACCATTTCGCGGTGGCTCAGTGGTTAGCACTTCTGCCTCACTGTGCCAGGGACCCGGGTTCAATCCCACCCTCAGGTGACTGTCTGTGTGGAGTTTGCACATTCTCTCCGTGTCTGCATGGGTTTCGTCTGGGTGCTCCGATTTCCTCCCACAGTCCAAAGATGTGCAGGCTAGGTGGATTGGCCATGGTCAACTGCACATAGTGTCCAGGGATCTGCAGGTTAGCTGAATTAGCTGTGGGAAATACAGTGTTACAGGGATAGGGTAGGGGAGGTGAATCTGGGTGGGATGCTCTTCGGCGAGTCAGTGTGGACTTGATGGCCTGTTTCCACACTGGAGGGATTCTGTGATGATGATGACTTCCCCTGGCAGTTCATTCCACACGTGAACCACTCTCTGTGTAAAAAAGTTGCCCCTCATGTCCTTTTTAAAACTTTCTCCTCTTGCCTTAAAAATATGCCCCGAGTTTGAACTCCCCCACCTTAGGTAAAAGACCCTTGCTATTTACCTCATCTGTGCCCCTCACGATGTTATAAACCTCTATAAGGTCACCTCTCAACCTCCACCACCCCAGTGTGGAAAATCCCAGCGTATCCAACCTATTTTGACAAATCAAACCCTTCCCTCCTGGCAACATCCTGGTAAATCTTTTCTGAACCCTCTCCAATTTAATAATATTCTTCCTATAACTAGGAGACCAGAACTGCACACAGTTCTCTAGAACAGGCCTCACCAATGTCCTGTACAACCTCAACATGACATCCCAACTCATATACTCAATGGTCTGAGCAATGAAGGCAAGCATGCCAAACACCCTGTCTCCCTGTGACGCAAACTTCAAAGAATTATGTACTTGAACCCTTCGATCCCTCTGTTCTACAACACTACCAGAGCCCTGGTAGCATTACCTGTATAAGACCAGCCTTTGTTTGTTTTACCAAAATGCAATACCTCACATTTATCCAAATTAAGCTCCATCTGCCACTCTCCAGCACATTGACCCAATTGATCAAGATCTCTTTGCAATCTTAGGTAACCTTCATCACTGTCCACTATACCATCAATTTTGGTGTCATCCACAAACTTACTAACGCTGCCTCCTATCTCCTCATTGAAATCGTTTATATAAATGACAAACAGAAATGGACCCAGCCCCGGTCCCCACGGATCACCGCTTGTCACAAGCCTCCAGTCCAAAAAACAAGCCTCCACCACCACCCTCTGTCTCCTATTGTCAAGGTAATTTTGTATCCAATTGGCAAACTCACCCTTAATCTCATGTGATCTCACTTTACTGATTAGTCTAGCATGCGGAACCTTGTCAAAGGCTTTACAAAGTCCATGTAAACAATGTCTATCACTCCGTCGTCATTAATCTTTTTAGTTACATCTTCAAAAAACATAATCAAGTTTGTGAGACAATTTCCTCACACAAAACCATGCTGACTATCCTTAATCAGTCCTTGAATCTCCAAATGCATATAAATCCTATCTTTCAGAATCCCCTCCAACAACTTACCCACCACTGATGTCAGGCTCACGGGTCTGCTGTCCCCAGGCTCCTCCTTACAGCCTTTCTTAAATCAAGGTGACACATTAGCCACCCTCCAGTCCTCGGGCACCTCACACATGGTTATAAATGATATAAATATTTCTGCAAGGGGCCTCGCAGTTTCTTCCCTAACTTCCAACAATGTCCCGGGATACACTGGGTCAGATCCTGAAGATTTATCCTTCTTTGTGTTTTCTAAGACCTCCAGCCCTTCCTCTTCTGTAATGTGAACTGTCAAAGGAAGGAAAACCACCCTCCCTTTTGACAACAGTTAGCTGCCTCATTCTGATCTTTAAAGGCCATGACAGCGACCTTGGTAGTTGCTGTCAAAAGGTAAGCACATGAGGTAAGTGTAATGTTAGTGTGCTGGGAGGGTAGGGTGCCAGCTGGATGAAGTGCCAGCTATGTAAGTGTAGGGTGCCGTGGAGCTTGAAGCCAGATGAGCATGGAGTAGGGTGCCAAGTAAGTAGTGTGCCAGCGAGGTAGGGTGCCACACGGTGTAGGGGTAGTATGCCAGGTTTAGAATGCCAGCAAGGTAGAGGATAGGGTGCCAAGTGGGGTGGCATGTCAGAGGGCAACGTGGCAAGCGGCCCAGGTGAATGATTCAGTGTTTAGGTTAAGTCAGGTTAGTCAGAGGCATCTGGTCCAGTTGGGGTGGCTGTGGCCAAATTTGGCCCAAAAAATGTCAAATCAATACCCTTAAAGTTAATCATGACACAAAATTTCTTTGCTAAACAACTACACCTGCCTTTACCGCTTTAAGGTGCTCCTCAAAACCTACCCTTCAAGGAACAGCTACTGCGTGTCCTTGATAAGTATGTACCTGTCAAGCAGGGAGGAAGTGGTCGAGTAAGGGAACCGTGGTTTACTAAAGAAGTTGAATCTCTTGTCAAGTGGAAGAAGGAGGCTGATGTAAAGATGAAGTGCGAAGGCTCAGTTAGGACGCTTGAGAGTTACAAGTTAGCCAGGAAGGACCTAAAGAGAGAGCTAAGAAGAGCCAAGAGGGGACATGAGAAGTCTTTGGCAGGTAGGATCAAGGAAAATCCTAAAGCTTTCTATAGGTATGTCAGGAATAAAAGAATGACTAGAATAAGATTAGGGCTAGTCAACGACAGTAGTGGGAGGTTGTGCGTGGAGTCCAAAGAGATAGGAGAGGCGCTAAATGAGTATTTTTCACCAGTATTCACACATGAAAAAGACAATGTTGTTGAGGAGAATACTGAGATACAGGCTATTCGACTAGATGGGATTGAGGTTCATAAGGAGGAGGTGTTAGCAATCCTGGAAAGTCTGAGAATAGATAAGTCCCCTGGGCCGGATGGGATCTATCCTAGGATTCTCTGGGAAGCTAGGGAGGAGATTGCAGAGCCTTTGGCTTTGATCTTTTTGTCGTCATTGTCTACAGGAATAGTGCCAGAAGACTGGAGGATAGCAAATGTTGTCCCTTTGTTCAAGAAGGGGAGTAGAGACAACCCTGGTAATTATAGACCAGTGAGCCTTACTTCGGTTGTGGGTAAAGTGTTGGAAAGGATTGTAAGAGATAGGATTTATAATCATCTAGAAAGGAATAATTTGATTAGGGATAGTCAACACGGTTTTGTGAAGGGTAGGTCGTGCCTGACAAACCTTATTGAGTTCTTTGAGAAGGCGACTAAACAGGTGGATGAGGGTAAAGCGGTTGATGTGGTGTATACTGATTTCAGTAAAGCGTTTGATAAGGTTCCCCATGGTAGGCTCTTGCAGAAAATTCGGAGGCTTGGGATTGAGGGTGATTTTGCGGTTTGGATCAGAAATTGGCTAGCTATAAGAAGACAGAGGGTGGTGGTTGATGGGAAATGTTCATCCTGGAGTTCAGTTACTAGTGGTGTACTACAAGGATCTGTTTTGGGGCCACTGCTGTTTGTCATTTTTATAAATGACCTGGATGAGGGCGTAGAAGGATGGGTTAGTAAATTTGTGGATGACACTAAAGTCGGTGGAGTTGTGGATAGTGCAGAAGGATGTTGCAGGTTACAGAGGGACATAGATAAGCTGCAGAGCTGGGCTGAGAGGTGGCAAATGGAGTTTAATGCGGAAAAGTGTGAGGTGATTCACTTTGGAAGGAGTAACAGGAATACAGAGTACTGGGCTAATGGTAAGATTCTTGGTAGTGTGGACGAGCAGAGAGATCTTGGTGTCCATGTGCATAGATCCCTGAAAGTTGCCACCCAGGTTGATAGGGTTGTTAGAAGGTGTACGGTGTATTAGGTTTTATTGGTAGAGGGATTGAGTTTCGGAGCCGTGAGGTCATGTTGCACCTGTACAAAACTCTGGTGCGGCCACACTTGGAGTATTGCGTGCAGTTCTGGTCACCGCATTATAGGAAGGATGTGGAAGCATTGGAAAGGGTGCAGAGGAGATTTACCAGGATGTTGCCTGGTATGGAGGGAAGGTCTTATGAGGAAAGGCTGAGGGACTTGAGGCTGTTTTCGTTAGAGAGAAGAAGGTTAAGAGGTGACTTAATAGAGACATACAAGATGATCAGAGGATTAGATAGGGTGGACAGTGAGAGCCTTTTTCCTCGGATGGTGACGGCTAGTACGAGGGGACATAGCTTTAAATTGAGGGGTGATAAATATAGGACAGATGTCAGAGGTAGATTCTTTATGCAGAGAGTAGTCAGGGCATGGAATGCCTTGCCTACAGCAGTTGTACACTCGCCAACTTTAAGGGCATTTAAATGGTCGTTGGATAAACATATGGATGATAATGGAATAGTGTAGGTTAGATGGGCTTCAGATTGGTTTCACAGGTCGGCGCAACATCGAGGGCCGAAGGGCCTGTACTGCGCTGTAATGTTCTATGTTCTATGTTCTACCTCCCTGACCAAGCTTTTGGTCATCTTTCCCAATAGCTCCATGTTTGTCACATTTTTGTTCTATAACTTATTTACAAAACACTATGAAATATTTAACTAAGTTAAAGGTGTTACATAATTGAAAGTTGTTGTTGCTTGAATACATTTACATCATATGAAAGGTGAAAAGGCAGATTGCTCTCCGTCTTAATTCAGGTGAAATGCACTGAGGGGCTCAGAAAGGATGAAAGGCCCATAATCAGGCCTGCCTGCCTGTTCGTGCTGAATGTATGGACAGTAACTCAGACAAGGCCTTAATAATAGTGTCTTTTCCATCTGATATGTGCCCAAGAGATCTGTTAGCATTGACAGGACCTCCCACCTCAAGTGTTTTCTCTAAATGTAAAATCTGAAAAACTATAGCTGCATTTATATAAACCTATTTAAATAGGTGTCATGCTACAAATTAAATCCGCTAAATAAAATACGCAGTGCTACAAAGAAGCAAAAACATAAAATTTCTAGATAGGATACCTGCAGATGTAATCTAATTTGTGGTGGGACCGGTGATTTGGTAATCTTTATCATTTGTATTCCGTGTAATATCTCCTGTGTCTAGATTGTATTTCTAACAATCTGTATTCGACTGTCTGTCAGTTACTGCAAATCAGCTGCAGATTCTCTTGATAAATGTGCAGTAATTAATCTTGCCTGTTGACCTCTCAATATGGAGGTCATCATCCATCTTCTACATGGAATGTTTTCACCATTGTTCCCAGCAAATGCAGAAAAACACCCTCAAGCATGACAGAAACTCCAGACTGATGTCAAGGTTAAAATTGCACCTTCAGATTTAGATAAACCAATTCCATTGTACCCTCTTTGTACGAGACACATTCATACCCTTTGGGCAAATCATTTTGCAAAGAGTGCAGTGCTGTTCTCGAATACGTCCTTCAGAAGTTGGTGAAAACTTAAGAAATCACTTCTGACAGTTACTCTCCTACTCTTAGGCTGCTTTCTCTGGTGTGACTGGCAACCATTGTACCAATGATTCCATGGCATTAAGCAACAAAATACATTTTAGAACATGCCACACATGGCACACATTCCAGCAAATCTCCCCGACAAGTAGCAGCACATCTAAGATCATTGCCAATAAAGCAGAAGAAAAGGCCAACATTCCATTTGCTTTCTTCCTATTACCCACTGAACTTGGATACAATCTTGTATGAATGATGCACAAAAGCATCCACATCCTTCTGTGCTGCAGCTTTCTACTGTCTCTCTATTTAATTAATATTCAGCTCCTCTCTTTTTCCTATGAAACCATAAAAACTCGCCTTTTCCACGTTATATTTAAAGCAGTTCTTATGGTCCATAGTTATATTATTTGTCTGTTTGCACTAACAGCTTATTTTTGCCCGCTTTATTTATATTTGTCATCTTTGATTGATTGTTTATGACTTCCCAATCTTTTGGTTTAACAGTAACCTTCGACAATTTTTTTTCTTTCAATTTGATATAATCCTTAACTTTCCTGGTTAACCATGGTCAGTTTATCCCCTTCCTAATTTCCTTTTTCCTTACTGAGGTACAGCTTTCTTTGAGTCATAAACTATTTTCTTAAACATCTCCCATTGTTCCTCAACCATGTTTTCTGCTAAATTTCTTTCCCAGTCCAGTTCAGACAATCTGCCCTAATGCCTTTGTAATTACCTTTATTTAAGTTTAGCACAGTTGATTCTAGCCCAAATTTCTCACCCTCAAACTGAATGTTAAATTCTACCATGTAGCGGTCACTGTTTCCTCGAGGATCTCTTACTCTTAAGATTATTTACTAAACCTGCCTCATACATATTACCAGATCCAAAATAGCTTGATCCATGTTTAGGTCCATAATGTATTGAACACAGAACAGTACAGCACAGTACAGGCCCTTTGACCCACGATGTTGTGCCGACCTATTAACCTGCTAAGATCAATCTACCCTGCATACCCTACATTTTACTATCCTCCATGTGCCTATCCAAAAGTTGCTTAAAAGTCTGTAAAGTATCTGACTAAAAGTCTCTAAAGTATTGTGCTGGGACAGTGTCCCAAATTCACTCTATGAATTCTTCTTCGTGGATACCTCTGCCAATTTGATTTTCCCAGTCTGTATGAAGATTATGATTACCTGTGATTAACATTCCAGTTCTTTTAACATGCTCTCATCTGATGATTTATTCTCGCTCCTACAGTATATTTACAGCTAGGCAGTATATAGGGCACTCCCATCAGTTATTTCTCACCTCCACCCATATGAATTCTATAACATTTCTTCTGAAATTTATCAGTTCCAAAAGTGCAGCACATTTTTTTTTCATTCATGGGATAAGGGCATTCCTGACTAGGCCAGCATTTATTGCCCATCCCTATTGCCCAGAGGGCAGTTAAGAGTAAACCACATTGCTATGGGTCTGGAATAATATGTAGGCCAGACCAGGTAAGGATGACAGTTTCCTTTGCTAAAGGACACTAGTGAACCAGATGGGTTTTTCCATCAATTGACAATGGATTCCAGATTTTCATTAAATTTAGTTTCCACCATCTGCCATGGCAGGATTCGAACCCAGGCCCCCAGAACATTACCTGGGTCGCTGGATTAACAGTCCAGCAATAATACCACTGAGCCATTGCCTCCCCTCTTTCATTGTTGGGAGTTACCACTATTTATGTGCTGAAGTCTCTAAAACTGTGTTTGAGCCCACAACCTTCTGACCTACGGAGTCAAGGCCAGGCCCATAGCGTTGCTTCTCTGAGTTATCGGTTGTGATAAATTTCCAGTCCCCGCCAGGATCAGTCAGTAGTTGTTATGCATGACCCCCATCTACTCGAACAGCGAGCTGCTCTCTGCAGCTTTCAGGAATGCATCAATCAACTTGACATTTGGAGGAAAGAAAGCGACTGCAAGGCAACATTGTAACATTTAACGAAGAATCTGCCTGGGAGATGGCAAATTCCAACTGTTAGTGGGTCTCAATTGAACACAGTGCTCACAGCACAGTATGAATCCTTTCACCGTCCATTGATAATAGTCCTTTAACGTCCTTCTCTTGATTTCGCTCCCTGCCCCTTTCCCTCACTGTCTCCGAGAAGAAAAACTTGAATAATTTTCTAACATCCCTAGCACCTGTAAATCGTTTCAATCAACCATCCAGAGCTGAGGAGCCAACTGCGCTGTGGCAACTATTATCCACTGTTTGTCATTTTGGCAGCCTGTAAATTTATTTTCAATCCCACCATTTACTTGTTGTAGCCATACCTACCGTGTATTTTATGTCCATCACAAGTCACTGCAAATGTCTGTATAATCCAGTTATTATATTCATGTCCATGTAGAGGCTGTCGTGTCTTTGTAGGTTTATTGCACTGATGTAAAGCATTTTGACATTGTATATGTGGAATACTCTGATTTCCCTTGCCTATCTCAGGCGCAAAGATTTTTCCGTTCTGTTCTTACATTCACTCTTATTTTCACAGTACTGTCTTTAAGCATTTTCATCTAATTTTCACTCCTGAGTAGGGACGTAGAATTGAGAACATTCCTGAAATCACTAACCTGGCATAAAGTGCCTCGCATGTCTTACTTTTCATTCTGAAGGGGTGGGTATTGATGAGAGTCTTGCCTTGAAAGAGCCTGGAGGCAGGCACAGGGATTGCCAGGTGATGAGGTGGACTGTTTTTAAGGCACCCCTCAATGATGTGGGACTTGGTCTCTGTGCAACAAACAACAAAATAAAAAAAAACCATCTAACCTTCACCCGTTACACCCCTTCACCACCACTCCCCCACCCCCGCACACTTCCTGTGCCTGCTCATGCTTCCCACTCACCCCTTCATGGCACATCATACCTGCCATGATAACCTACGCCCCTGGACTCAACCTCATGGTCCTTTAGCCTTGATGCCAACATATTGAAACTCACACCAGTCCTTGAATCCCACCTACCACCCTTTGTTCATATACCCTCCATGCCACCTCACAATGGTATCCACAATAGACAGATGTCAAGAACCGTGCTAAGATTAAATAAAGTTCTGAGTACTTTCTGGTGAATTTGCTGTCATTAATAAAAGCCCATTCAATGCATCTGTTCTGTTAAGTACTTAATCTGGAATGAAGACAACCATTAGCATTCACAACAACACATCAAAAAATTTCTAACCACTTGGAGCTGTCAATAAAACTACTAACACATAAGTCCTGCTCCACGGTGATAATTGCAGGTTCTGAAATCAGTCACTAATCTCATAATGATTTTTCTCAGGTTCATGTAGGAGATAAAATTGCAAGCAGTTGCAGCTGGTTATTTTTTGAAATAAAATTTAAGAAGCTAGGGGTTTAAAATGCCTTGACAGTCTAACAGTTCCAGTGAATTTATTCACTTTATTATGAACTTACGTGTCTACTTGTAACAAATTATAAAAAGGATTTCCTGGCCCTATCCACTAAGGTACCCTGCCTCTCCAAATTAGCACATTTAAACCTATTGATCCAATGTCCAAAACCCACAGGTTGTGTTTTGGATCTGCAAGCAGCTGCACTTGTTAATGTGTAGCTCCTTCATGAAACATAGCCCACCAAGTATGTTGTTGTGTTGCTATAGTCTTGCCAGATCATAGGGCTGCTCTCTCATTAGATTTAACATGAGGGCCACCACACCTTGGGTGAGGGGAGAGATCGAGAAATAGAGTACTTCATGGTAACCCCTCAGCCAGTGATGGTAATTGAACCCAAGCTGTTGACATCACACTGTTTCGCAAACCAACTGTCCAGCAAGTATATCCCACCATGATCCATCACCCCCTGGTGAAAATGATGGGTGTGAAGTTCACGGGCCGGACTTACAAAATTGGGCTCATGCAACATTTTGGCTATGTTACCCTTAATGCCTAAGAAAATATGACCCTTTGACCTGGAAGGATATAATGCATCCTGTGTCATTGTCGGGCAAGGGTAAGGAGAAAAAAAGTCATTGATTTCTGCAAATGTGGAAATTAGATCAGCCACAAAGCTCAGTTTATCAATTAAGAAGATCCTGTCAGCAGCATTTTGCTAAAGCATCAAGTGCTTCAGTGTGAGGAGCTGTATTAACTTACATTTGATATAACAGGCATCCCAAACTGCTGCACAATCAGACTGCACCTGAAAATGCGGTGGTAGACTTAAATTTTGAGGATGTTTTTGGAAATAGGGAGAATTGTGGAAAGAACACTGTTTAGAAAGAGTGTTCTGGATCACAGACGAGTGATAACCACATGCTTCACCATTGTAGCATTTTATTTTTATACTTCTCAAGCATTGTCTTAATCAGTTTTCTCTCTTTCATTCACTCCCTCACTCACTCTCATGCACTGTCTCCTTCCTGGGGCAAATTTTAACATCCTCCCCCGATGGTGAGTCTGGTAATGAGGGAACATGTGGTCAGGTGCCTGAGACCTGCCATCTCACCTTTACCCTCATTTAAATTTCTGATGGGAAGGCCTTCTTATGCATCTGTTGTTCTTGTCCTTTTAGTTAGTGGGGCACGTGGATTTGGGAGCTACTGCTGAAGTTGCCTTTGTATGGCACGGCTGTGTGTTCCGAAAATACCTGAAAAAGCATGTGTTTCATCCACTAAAAGGCAGGAACAGGACTTTTCATTGGGTATTGTTTCCTCTCTCTAGCCCAGGGACTTTGAGGAATTCTCCCAGGCCATCAGAGGCAAGGTCCAAAAAAAAGGAAGAAAATGCCTCTGAATGGTACCCTGATGCCATCTTACCATTTGTCCAAGGGTGGGTTGTGTGCATTGTCAACAAGATCTGTGGCAGAGGCGTGAAGATAATTGGAGTATTTAAATAACCGATTGTTCCAAGGCAGTGACTTTTTACCAACAGCACACAGGTCAAAAGCAGCATCCTGGAGCTTGGCAACTTAGAGGGCGAAAGTGGAAAGCAGGAAATCATTGAGGCCTGAAATTAAACCATAAATGGAAAAAGCAACACGGCTGAGGTCATACAGGGGCAGAGTCTTCCCTTACCAAGTTCTTTCATTGAGAAATGTGTTACTTTTTTGTGAAGTGCAGACAGTCTCACAGATTTGTCCTCTGCATCTCACCTTCACACAAGCAACAGGAGCAGCAGCTGTCTTTGTAATTAATGGCCTGCAAGGAACTTCAGCCTTAAATAGAGTTTTCATTAACAGCGGGTTCCAAGCACAAGTTAGAATCTGTGTGGCGATTAGCAATCCACCCACTTGTACCTTACCTAATATCTTTTTATGATGTATTATTCTATATTAATATAATTCTGCTGCATTTGACCTTCAATTATAGTTTGAAATGTGTATCAACTTACGGTGCTCATCTGTTTTTTTTTAAACAATCATTTTGAGTATTGTGAACTTGTAGCTTGAAGTTTTATATGGGAATATTGCTTACCTTTTCTTACTTGGGCAGACTGTGTCAATGTCAAGCTTTTTCCAGGCAGAATGACTTGAATTTATGTTGCACATATTCACAAGTTCAACATGTCCCAAAATGCTTTCCAGACAGTGAAGTCCTCCGAGGTCACACAGAGTCCAGTAAGATGAGAAGTATATTTCTTCTCTCTGCTTGACCGTAGGAATGGTCAAGTAAGTGGTGAGACTTTGGATTAGTCTACAAAGGGATGTTTGTGTGGCAAAGTAGCTTAGATCGATTTAAGGTGTAATAGGATTAGCTTGATGACATTCACATTGGATGCGATTCCTAGATGAACAGATAGAGAGCCCCTGTAGACTGAGACGCTCTTCCACCTTTGAGAATGACTGTAGGGTGATTGGCTGGTTAGTGCCAATCAATATTGAGTTGTAAGCAATCTTAAACTGTGGATTCTTAGGAACTGGTGTTTGAGCTGGGTTGGAATTGTCAGAATCATTCAACTTAATGCACTTCCAGGCAGGAGACTTTCAACTCGTCAGTCTGAGATGAATCGATGGCCGGTTCCCAAAGGTGAACAGATAGGATCCCAGCGCAATGTGATGTATTCTCACATTTGTCCATAATTGTTAAATGCACATTCCTTCCTCGTAGTACTTAAGCAGAACGTAATAAGCTCTGTCTTAGCTGGTGAATCACAATGAAGCATGGAATGTGAGATAACAAGGTGTGGAGCTGCATGAACACAGCAGGCCAAGCACCAGAGGAGCAGGAAAGCTGATGTTTCAGCTTTGACAGTAAAAGTGACTGGATCCATCCCCACCTCTTTGACTTGTCTGTCTCCTCTCCACCTATCTTCTCCTTTATCCATCTTCTGTCCACCTCCCCTTCTCTCCCTATTTATTTCAGAATCCCCTTCCCCTCCCCCATTTCTGAAGAAGGGTCTAGACCCGAAACATCAAGCTTTCCTGCTCCTCTGATGCTGCTTGGCCTGCTGTGTTCATCCAGCTCCACACCTTGTTATCTCAGATTCTCCAGCATCGGCAGTTCCTACTATCTCTGAAGCATGGAATGTTATTGGAATCCTTTATGTACATTATGTATGTTTGTTGATAGGGGAATTCCTTTTTATATTGTGTTAATTCATTATACAATTCAACTCTAAATCACACGATTCAAAAGTAAAAAAGCTCTTCTTACTTTAACTTCACCCCATTCTCATTTTGTTAAGTGTTTAAGCAGTACTTTAGCATTACATTTTGTGGTAAAGATCAAAACAAAGGCCACCAATTAAATAAAAAAAAATTAAAATGCTGGGGATGTAAAGGCCACACAGACAATTTTAACCCACCTTTCTCTTTTGGTTAAGGACATTTGCAGCAGTTTTGAATGTTTCAATGGATTTGAGAGTTAACAGGATTGACTGAACTTCTTCCTTTCTTTAATGGTGCTTTGGGGAGCATCAGCTTAGAAAGGAAATTCGTACCTATGTTATATTAAGGTAGTGTTTTCACAAAATATCAGGAAGAGAGATTCAAGCATAGAAAATCAGTCATTCCTCCCTTAACATTGTAGTTAAGTATTCGAAAAATTAAACTTCAAATGAGCAATGGTAGCAATCAGATTTTCCCATTATAAACAATGTAAAAGCTGTAGTTAGGTTCTGTAAGACCTTCCTCATCAGAAAACAACATTAAAACATTTTGTTCCGTTGAAATATTTTAAATTGACAAATGCCTATGTTCATAAAGGAATTAATTGTCAAAATAAAATAAGTATAAAAGAAATTTGCAGATTTTCTACATCCCTGCCCCACTCTTCACACTTCCAGTTTGCTGTCTCTCCTATTCCAGATCCTCAAGCTCACTCCAACTCCTATTCCTGACCTTCTAGCTCACCGTCTCCCTTTTGTAACTTTTCAGCTCACCCCCTCACTCTGTCCTTGATCAACTGGCTGCCTCAACCGCTCCAACTTGCTGTCTCTCCCCTTTCCTGACCCGCCAGCTTACTCTCTCTCCCACTCCCTGACCCTCCAACTTGCTGTCTCTCCCCTTTCCTAACCTTCCAGCTTACACCCTCACCCATTCCCAGATTCTCCAGCTTGCTGCCTGTCACACCCCCGGACCCTCCAGCTCACTTGCTCACTCAACCCCATCCCTCTGACTCACTGCCCTTCCTGCTCCCTCTCTGACTCACCAACTTTCCCTCTCGACAACTCTCCCGGTCACTGCTGACCCACCTTCTCAATGATCCTTCTTCTCCCTGAAGTTCCCTCTCACTACCACTCCTCAACACTTGCCTGCCCTGAACCCTTGCAGTGAACAAGGGCTTGTGAAATGACCAGCATAAGGCAGGACGACCAACATCAAGTGGCAGAGCTGAGCCGCAAGCTGGATAGGTAGTGGGGTGGAAGGTCAGCACTGACTGGGAGGTTTGCTGAGAGGGATTGACAGCAAGAGGGAAAGTTGACAGCAACTGGGAGGGTCAGGGAGCATGGGAGGCTACCCTAAAATGTCACAAATCAGTTTATACGACCCCACATCAGATCTTGCATGAGAATGATGTTAACGTAAAACTTTCGATACTAAGTTCAAACACAGTCTTTATTAACTGATCAAGTCTGAAGCAGAATGACTGAAAACAGTGTAACTCAAAATGGGGACTTACTGTAAGGGAAGCATGGCAGGACAGTAGCAATGTGCTAATGACCAGAAGAACTGCTTTCATTGTTGATGAAATGTTGGCTGGGAAATTGGAGAGAATGCCATTCCTGTTCTTTGAAATAATGTTGTGGAATCTTGAATATAAACAGGGCCTAAGTTTAAATGTCAATGTAAGGCAGTATGTTTAGCATTGTTTTACTGCAGGCTGTCAGCCTGGATTGTGTGCTCACACATACCTGGAGCAGACACATCACCTTAGACCTTCTCAACCCAAAAGCAGGAAAACTATTGGTGATCTGTGGCTGAGCAAACATGTCAGAGCCCCAAGGAAAGTACAGGAAATTCATTTTTATTTCAACTGTTGTACAGGTGAACTGCAGGACTTTGCAATTAACATTGAGGACCCTCGTGGAGTTCTCAGTGTGCACAAGACTGACAGCTTTACTAGCAGGCAGCATAAGGGCTTAAAACACAAGCTACACTACTGTTTACAATGAGCTTGTGCATCTTTATCTGAAAACACATTTATTAAACGTTGGAATCCTCCAGCTGTCACAGATGTCAGAGTTAATCGTTTTGCACTTCTGCTTTATCCTTACTGACAAGAACCATCCAATTATTTTAAACTGGTCTGTAGTTCAGTCATTTCTTTATTAAACAAGATAACAGAACATTAATTTACCCATAAAAAGCCTCATCCATAGCAGTACAGAAAATAAACCTCTTTCTACTTTCAAATGGAACAGGTTAGGCATCCTCTCGTCTGTACTCTTGGTAGGACAGATTTTCACATTATTCAGCATTTTCACATGGGGCATTGCAGATAGTTATGGAGAGCCCAACTGCTGATATTGCTACTGCATCTAGAATCTGACAGGCAGGGACCACACTGATATAGCGTTCAAAATGCTCAGTTTTTTTTTAAACTTCCTCTTGAACATGAGAGGAGTGTCATTTGTCAAATATAATTAAGGTGTAGCTTTCATTGCAGATGTATGATCACATACTTTGATGGAAGATAACCATGAGGGAGCCTGATGACAATAGCTGGGTTGGACAACGTGTACCTGTGACTGTCACCACACATCAGGAAGTCACAAACTGCTGTGATGGCAGACCCAAAAGCAATTGTTCTCGCTACACAGAATGAGGCAGTGCGAATTTAAACCAATGTAGAGTTGACTATTCCAACACAATCCTGGCCTCTTATGCTGTAGACATCATAAAATTGAGGTCACCCAATGTGCTACTGTTGTGTCCTAGGCTGCACCCTGGTCTGTTCCCCTCACCCACCCATCACCCCGGGCTCAACAACCTACACCTCAATTTTAAAATTCTCATCCTAAGTTTCAGATCTTGCATGGCCTCCCTCCTCATTACTTTGACATCTCCTCCAGTCCCACAACTCCCAAGATTCCTGCATCCCTAATTCAAATCTCTCGAGCACTTCAGTTTTAATAAGGCCACAAACGGTGGCTATGTCTTTAGCTACCTGTGCAAAGGCTGTACCTCTTTGACCAGGTTTTTGATTATCTGCCCTAGTAGCTTATATTGTGGTTTTGTGTCAAGTTTAGTTTTAAGGTGAAGCTCTTTTTTTTAATGCATTATAGGTACTGAATAAGCACAAACCATTGCTGACTTTGTACAGCCAATATACAATGTAATGATGACACAAAGTAATGCTTTAAGGATGGATGCTGAAAGTGGGTGTGTTGACCAAATATGCATACATTGGACACTCTGAACTATTAGTTGACTACGACTTTCTCCTTCGAAGCAAATGCTCCATGTTTAAACGCAAATTTTCAGTGAAGAAGTTTGAAATTTCTGATGAGAAGTCTTTGACTTACTCACAATTGTTTGCTTGCTGAAAAGCTTTTTGCTGATGTAGGCCATGCATCAATCAACAGGAGGGGAAACCATTTCATGAGAACAATTGCAGGTTTTTGTCTTATTTAATGTGGGGCATTAGCATCGCTGGCTGACCAGCATTTTATTGCCAGTCCTTGTTGCCCTGGAGAAGGTGGTGATGAGCTGCATTCTTGAACTGCTGCTGTCATGTGCTGCAGGTAGACTCACAATGCCATGAGGGAGGGAATTCCAGGATTTTGACCCAGTGACAGTGAAGGAATGGCAATATATTTCCAAGTCAAGATGGTGCGTGGCTAGAAGAAGAACTTGCAGGTGGTGGTGTTTCCATGTATCTGCTGCCGTTGTCCTTCTAGATGGAAGTAGTTGTGGGTTTGGAGGGTGCTTTCTAAGGATCTTCGGTGAATTTCTGCAGTGCATCTTGTAGATAGTACACACTATCGTTACTGAGCATCAGTGGTGGAGGAAGTAGATGCTTGTGGATGTAGTGCCAATCAAGTGGACTGCTTTATATCAAATGATGGTGTCAAGCTTCTTGAGTGTTGTTGGGGCTGCATCCATGCAGGCAAGTGTGCAGTATTCCATCAACTCTTGACTTGTGTCTTGTAGATGCTGGACAGGCTCTGAGGTGTCAGGAGGTGAATTACTCGCTGCAGTATTCCTAGACTTTGACCTGCTGTTGTAGCCACTGCGTTTATGTGATGAGTCCAGTTGAATTTCTCGTCAATAGTAACCTCAGCATTTGATAGTGTGGGATTCAGCATTGAATGTCAAGGGGCGATGGTTAGATTGTCTCTGTTGGAGATGGTCATTACCTGGCATTTATGTGGTATGAATGTTAGTTGCAACTTGTCAGCCAAAGCCTGGATATTGTCCAGATCTTGTTGCATTTGAACATGTACAGGAGGAGTTGCAAATGGAGCTGAACATTGTGCAATCGGCAAACATCACCAGCTCTGAACTTATGATGAAGGGAAGGTCATTTTTGAAGCGGAGGAAAATAGTTGGGCCTTGGACACTACCCTGGGAAACTCCTACAGAAGTGTCCTGGAGCTGAGATGACCGACCTCCAAAAACCACAACCATCTTCCTCCGTGCCAGGTATGACTTCAACCAACTGAGAGTTTGCCCCCTGATGCCCATTGGTTTCAGTTTTTCTATGGTTCCCTGATGCCACACTCGGTCGAATGCAGCCTTGATGTCAAGGGCTGTCACTCTCACCTCACCTCTGGAATTCAGCTGTTTTGTCCACATTTGAACCAAGGCTGTAATGAGATGAGGAGCTGAGTGGTCCTGGTGGAACCCAAACTGGGCATCACTGAGCAATTTATTGCTGAGCAGGTGCTGCTTGATAGCACTGTTGATGACACCTTCCATCACTTTATCAATAATTAAGAGTAAACTGATTTTGCAGTAATTGGCCGGATTGGGATGTGTTGCTTTTTATGTATAGGACATACCAGGTATTTTTCCACATTGTCGGGTCGATGCCAGTGTTATAACTGTACTGGAACAGCTTGGCTAGGGGACCAGCAAGTTCTGGAGCATAAGTCTTCAGTACTATTACTGGAATGTTGCAGTACCCAGTGCCTCCAACTATTTCTTGATATCACATGGAGTGAATTGAATTGGCTGAAATCTGGTATCTGTGATACTGAGGATTATTGGAGAAGGCTGAGATGGGTCATTCCATTTGGCATTTCTGGCTGAAGATTGCTGTGAATGCTTCAGCCTTATCTTTTGCACTTATGTGTTGAGCTCTTCCCATGTTTGAAGATATTTGTGGAACTCTAGTGAGTTGTTTAATTATCCACCACAAATCATGACCGGATGTGGCAGGACTGCAGAGCTTCAATCTGATCTGTTGGTTGTAGGATCACTTAGTTCTGTCTATGACTTGCTGCTTCTGCTGTTTGGTGTGCAAGTAGTCCTGTTTGGTGGCTTCACCAGGTTGACACCTCATTTGCAGGTATGCCTGGTGCTGCTCCTGGCAAGCCCTTCTGCACTCTCCATTGAACCAGTGTTGACCCCCTGGCTTGATGGTAGTGGTTGAGTGGGGGATATGCCGGGCCATGAGGTTACAGATTGTGCTGAAATACATTGCTGCTGTTGCTGGCCCACAGTCCCTCTTGGATGCCCAGTCTTGAGTTGCTAGATCTGTTTGAAGTCCATCCCATTTAGTACTGTGATAGTGCCACACACCATGATGCAGGGCATTCTCAATGTGAAGGCAGGGTTTTGTCTCCACTAGGATTGTGTGGTGGTCACTCTCAGCGATACCATCATGGACAGATGGATCTGCAGCTGGTAGTTGGTAAGGTTGAGGTCAAGTACATTTTTCCCACTTGTTGGTTCCCTTTCCACCTGCTCCAGTCCAGCAGCAATGTCCTTTAGGACCTGACCAGCTCAATCAGTAGTGCTGCTGCTGAGCCACTGTTTGTGGTGGGCATTGAAATCTCCCACCTTGCCTATGTTTAACCTCAAGCCATGAGACTTCATGGGATTCCAGAGTCGATGTTGAGGACTCCCAGGACAACTTTATCCAACTGGATATCACTGTACTGCCACCTCTGCTGGTGGGACAGGACATATCCAAGGATGGTGATGATGGCATCTGGGACTTAGTCTGTCAGGTATGATTCCGTGAGTATGACTGTGTCAGGCTGTTACTTGGCTAGTCTGTGAGACAGCTCTCCCAATTTTGGCAAAAGCACCCAGATGTTAGAAAGGAGGACTTTGCAGGGTCGACAGGGCTGTTTCTGCCATTACCTTTTCCAGTCCCGAGGCTGATGCTGGGTGATCCGTCTGGTTTCATTTCTTTCTTGAGACTATGTAGCAATTGATACAACTTGTTAAGCCATTTCGGACAGTTGAGAGTCAACCACATTGCTGTGGGTCTGGAGTCACACGTGGGCCAGGCCAGGTAAGGATGGCCATATTTCCTTTTCTGATGGATGTTAGTGAGCCTGATGGGTTTTTCTAACAATCAATAATGTTTTCATGGTTTTCAGTAGTTTCTTAATTCCAGGCATTTATAATTGAATTCAAATCCCATCATCTGTCATGGTGGGATTCAAACCCGGGTCCCCAGAACATTAAGTGAGTTTCAGGATTAGTTGTCTAACAATAATACCACTATCCATTGCCTCCCCTGTATCTGTGCAATTTCCCCAGGAAAAGTCATGTTTTTTTTTAATGTCTACCACTTTAATACTAATAGGAGCAGATTGTTCCTTGAAAGCAAAATAGTGTTCGGACTGCATACACACATTTCAAAGTGACCTTCTCTGGGTGAACAGTGTAATGGATAATTAGCCTCATTATTGCCAATCAACACTGCCCTGACTATCTGCCTATCTTATTACGGTATTGATTGTACTTCCCGTGTATTCTGTGAATGAAAGCTGTAATTTCTGTAGCAATATCCATTACCAGACATCTCATTTCATTCCGAATGGGTTCAGAAAAGGGGCAGGTAAACAGCCGAAGCATTTACACATCTGGCTCTCACCCAGATTGTTGCTCATCATTCAGATTTACTTACTCGAGAGATGCTGACTACTCTTGTGGGTTTCTTTCTTTTTCTAACTGGTCCAGCTCTTTCGTTTCAAATTGATTTTCAATTTGATAAGTCACAGCCATTCTGTCAGGCCATTGGATGTAATGTGGTGTATTATCTCAGAACAGCATGATGGTACAATAATCAAGGAAATGATAGAACACTCAGAGGTCACTGGCAAATTTCCCTGCCTCACTGGGTGTGCTTTTATGTTCTTCCTTCCACAGAGACAGCTGAATTGCTGTCAAAGTTCTTTTAGGTGGTAGTTAAGAGTCAACCACAATGCTGTGTGCCTAGAATATTTTTTATTTACTCATGTGACATGGCCATTGCTGGTTATGTCAACATTTATACTCAGTCCTTATTGCCTTGACGAAGGTGATAGTGATCAGCCTTTCTAAACCGCAGCAGTCCTTGGAGAGTAGGAATACTCATAGTGCTGTTGGGAAGGGAATTCCAGGATTTTGACCCAGCAACGAAGGTGTAGCTTAGCCATGTCTATTACATTTTGTTTATGCTGTTTGCTTGCAAATGGTCACATGTTGTAGCTTCATCGTATTGATACCTCATTCTAAGATATGCCTCGTGCTGTTCCTAGCATGACCTCCTGTATCCTTTGTTGAACCAGCGTTGATCTCCTGGTTTGATGGCAAAAGGGAAGGGTCACAGTCTAAGGATATAAGGTAGACCATTTATGACTGAAATGAGGAGAAACTTTTTCAACCAGAGAATGATGATCCTGGTGGAATTCTCTGCCACAGAGAGCAATTGAGACCAAAACATTGAATATTTTCAAGAAAGAGTTGGATATATCTTTGTGGACTAAAGGAATCAAAGGGTGTGGGATAAAAGCGGGAACATGGTACTGAGTTGAATGATCAATCATGATCATATGGAATGTACAGCAGGCTCAAAGGGCCAAATGGCCTATTTCTGCTCCTATTCTCTATGTTTCTATAGCAGACACAATGGTAAATATTGGCTTGACTTGGTAAGAGCAGCATATTTCATTCTGTTAAAGGATATTTGTAAACTCGATTTTTATAATCAGTGGTGTAATGGTCACCATTTCTGATGCCAGCAATTTTTTTTTAAAAAATCCATATTTATTTAATTAACTGATTTGACATTCTCCAACTGCCATGATGGGATCTGAATTCATTAGTTCAGGCCTTTAAATTACATGTCCAACAAGGCAGTCACAAAGGGACCTTGGTTTGTGCAAATACGCATTCAGTTTCTTGATGAATGGTCTAATATTCTCTGCCCTAAGTGTGCAAGATGGAAAAATGTTGAACTTATATAGTAGCTTTCCCAAAATGAGCATATCAGTGATTTTTTTTAAAACTGTTGATTTCCAGCAACCAATTGCATACAGCGAGCTCCCTCAAACAGCAAGCTTACCAGTGTTGGTTCAGTGATAACAGACAGTCTAGGACAGTTCTTCTTCTTCAAATAATCTCTTGCGATCTTTTATATCCAATGGAGACATTAATGGTTTATTGTGGTGCTGGAGTATCAATCAAGAACGAATGTCTGGAGTTGGCTTAAATCTTGTTGATCTTTTTTCCGCAAGTGAAAAAATAAGACTTAATGTGTTAGGACACCTAAGGAATCCTAAATTCTTCTCCAAAGTGAACTCTGAATTTCATGTTTCTTGAAAATGTCAGTATCAACTTATTTTGTTACAAGCAAGGATGTGGGAAAGTTTGTCTGCAACCCTCCCCTTCAGAAGTAGCCCAACATTTCATATTATTGTAGTATAAAGGGATAATGGTAGATATGTATGCAGCAAATATACACCATCAGCAGTGTGAGGTTTTGTGTCATCAGAGCTTCTAGAGATATGATCCTGCATGCAGCCTCTGGCCCGTCTATTTTTCTACATTGTCCTACCATGGTTAATGAATGTTTAAGTGCTCTTCGGAGTCTCAAAGCAATATCTATTAAATGCAGCCTACACCTGATGGCAATTCTGTTGCTCTTATTTTATTCAATGATCTGATGGCTTGATACCTAGAAACAAAATCTTGCGTGGAACTGTTTAGGGAACAGCCTTAGTGTTTGACTCTCCCAGCTGCCCCTACTGTCCTGATTCTGGGAGGGCAAGAGCCAGAGATGATCAAGGCTATTAAATAACATTTGTATGAGCTGCGTTATTCTTACAGAATCAAGATAGAGGCCTGTTCTGATAGAATGGGTATCTGCAATTAATTCGACCTCAAATGCTGCAACAGCCAGAGCTGATAAAGTCTTATTAGCCACAAAAGCGTGCAAGGCACTGCATGAGGAATGGATGGCCAGTGCAGAGAAAAATTATGTGATTGTTCTTATGTCCTGACGTGCTCATCTATCCTTGGCTTTTTCTGGGTTGGAGAATGAAAGTATGAATCCACGTTCCTGAAAACAAAATGAAGTGTGCGTGCATATTAAAATGGTTGTCTGGCTCATAAATTTGTAATATCGTTGCACTGATTTTTAATCACTGCAAATGCTCAGGAGAGCAGCTCAGTATTGTACTTGCTGTGGCTGTAAAATGCATCATCCAACATGAAGTAGAAAGGTGCGGCATTCGTTCCGATTGCATAATTCTTCTGTGGTGGCATGATCTCTTCTGGAGCCAGGATACGTTTCTCAGAAGTGGCGACACTTGTGTTCATTACTGCCTCTGATTTATGCCATTATCATTTTGAAAAATGTGTCGCCCAGCCGCAGGACTCATAGGAAAAAGAAAAATTCAAGCTTTCAGCCATAATTCAACTTTAACAGAATTGCTTTAATAAAGTTCAGAGGACAAATATTTTCTGCAGCAAATGATGGTGTGCCGTCTGCGCACTGGGGTAGAAGTAGGCCATTGTTTTGCCCACATTCTGACTGGTAACTGGGGTAGTTGGGGCAGGTAGGACTTGTTTCAGCGGCAGAATTCCATGTCTGGTCTGGCTTGCACCTAAAGTACACCTGGGATTATATTGCCCGAGGCTACTCTCCAGGGGTGACGACCTGAAGTAAATACCAGTCTCAAGGGCAACTGGGAATGGGCAATAAATGCTGGCCAGCTAGCGATGCCCACATCCCACCCATGAATACGTAAGAGTCCTTGTACTTGCGTGAATGAGGCCGTGTTTCAAGTCCATCTCATGCGGAAATTGTTTTGCAGTCAGCTGCTTTTTCAGCAGCCGGCAATAAAATGTTATGTCAAAAGACGTTACTGTGTGTCGTCAAGAGGAGTCCAGTGCAAGCCAGTTCTGCTATAACACGATAGTTGCGTTCTGTGGCATTATAGAAAATCGTGCCATAAAAATAGCGGGACCAATGGGAAACGTGGGGTCAGGGGCAGACCACCCAAAAAAATGACTCAAACACCAAACCCAAAGGATAGTACAATTTGAATAAATGTTTAATTCCTATATAATTACAAAACAAAGGTAAATTTAACACTCTAACTTGAAAAAATGTCAAGATGACTTCATAGGGGGAGGAGGTTGTACTGTACCTCTCACAGAAAGCACTTCAAGATAAAGCCCGTGAAATGATCACATGACGCCAGCACAGAGACTCTTTTGGGGCTGACATTTTACATACTCATGACAAAGCCCGTGAAACGATCATGTGATGTCGATGTGTACTCCTCCGCACACCAATAGAAGCACATTATGGGGCCAACACGTGTGCGTTTTCGAAATAGCGTTCCACTATTCATCTGTCACATTACAGCCAATTTGTTTTGACGGAACGTGCATTATAGTAGAACCGATTGTACAGTGTTGTGGACTGCTTCGGTGTTGCTGTGCATCTACCTCCAGATCCCTCCATCTTCCCCCGCCTCCCCCGCCCACCCCTCACCTTCTCAGGACTCAGTGTTTAGGCTGCTAAATACAGGCCCACATATTTAGAAGGCCAAATAGTCATTTCTGCAGCAGAGATAGGAGTTGCATATCAGCACTCTGTGGAATCCCTGGTGTAGGAGACTCTGATGGAATTGTCCATCAGAAATTGAAGATTCCAATGGGTAATTCCAATTTGCCTGAAACTCTCTGAAAGTATCCTTTTATGTCAGACAATTCAAAAGGTTCTGCTGCATTAAGTAAATGATTACTAAGGACACATCAAATTATTAAAAAGCTAACTGCTGGGTAACTGTTAAATTGGCTACACAACCTAACACCTCCCCTCACCCCACCCGTAAATTACACCTCCCCAGACCACTTACACCCCTAGGAGACAGACCTGGCTCCAGAGGACCTGGCACCTCCTCTGCCCAGGTTCTGACCATACTACCCCCTTCCCCTGCTGCAACCAGACACTCCACTTTCCCACAGCTCCCCAAACTCTGGAACCATCTCTAGACCCAACAGACCTTGCAAGACCCACCGTCTCTGGGACTCGACTCCCCTGCCCAACAAGCTGGGAGCTAATGTCCTGCCCAGGCCCTGCTCCGCCACTAACAGGTATCTCCCACTCACCCTAACCTACCCTAATCACTTTGTGGCATCCTGGCTCACTTCGCCCCTAGTACCTACCCACCTGGCACCACTCCCACCTAGCATTCCAAACTTGAGGCTTATCTTACAGACTTACGCTTTCATAGAACCTGTCAAAGTGGCTTGCGGGTGCATAGTACTCAGAAGGTGGAGTCGCAGGTAGACAGGATGGTGAAGAAGGCATTAGCATGCTTGCCTTCGTTGGTCAGAACATTGAGTATGGGACTTGGAATGTCCTGTTACGGCTGTACAGGACACTTTTAGAATACCACATACAATTCTGATCACCCTTCTATAGGAAAGATGTTGTGAAACCTGAGATCGTGCAATTTACAAGAATGTTGTAGGGACTGGAGGGTTTGACTTATAGGGAGAGGCTGAATAGGCTGGGGCTATTTTCCCTGGAGTGTCGGAGGCTGAGATGTGACCTTTTAGAGGTTTATAAAATCATAAGCGGCATGGATAGGGTGAATAGCGAAGGTCTTTTTTTCCCCAGGTGGGGGAATCCAAAACTAGAGGGCATAGGTTTAAGGTGAGGGGTGAAAGATTTACAAAGGACATGAGGGTAATTTTTTCGTACAAAGGGTGGTGCGTGTATGGAACGAGCTGCCAGAGGAAGTGGTGGAAGTGGGTACAAATACAACATTTAAAAGACATCTGGATGGTTATATGAATAGGGAGGGTTTAGAGGGCAATGGGCTAAATGCTGTCAAATGGGACTAGGTAAGATTGGGATATCTGGTCGGCGTGGATGAGTTGGACCGAACGGTCTGTTTCTGTGCTGTATGACTCTATGACTGTCTTTGATGGTGGAATTTATATTGCAGAATATGGTAACTAATTTAGTGAGAAAGGGGCATGGTTTGCCTTCTCCCCAACAATCCTGCAGTATGAGGCATCTATTAGGTTTTAAAGTACAACTCTGCACTTCTGAAGGGAGTACCAATTGGAATGCTCAGTCAGTAACGTGGTGCTCTTTCTTAACGTGAGAGAGGAGTAGTGTGAGAGACTGAGTGTCTGCCACTCATGGAAAATCCAGCCCATTGTAACATGGCTCACACACAAGCCAGAATGTCACACACGGGAAGGAGGTGGAAGCCAGACATGTGAGCAGGTTCGAGTGTGTTGGAAAGAGGCAGCATGCCCATCACTTTGTCACTGCCCTTGATCACGCACCTCACAGAGAACTCCCACTGTGGCAGCAATGCCAACCAACCCCATGCCCTCATCATCAACCAATTCCAAACCCCCCCACTGCCCTCTCCAACAGCCACCACCCTGTCTCTCTGGCCCCAGTGACCGTCACAAAAGCTATCTGCAATCTGAGGCCTCCCCCAGAGGCTGGTCTGGACCTGCTGCCGTCCCAGCCATTGGCATACCCCTTCCCCACTCGGGAGGTTTTGCTGGGACTGAAGACCTGACAGCCATTTGATTGACACGCGGCTGCTGGGGTCAGGAGATTCTCTCTAAAAGGAGTGGAAACCTTGACTGTGGGGGAGACAAGATTTTAATCAACATAAAATCCATTTGGAGCTTCCATGACTGACTTTCTCACCTGTGGATGGAACCACTTCCATCCCCCAAATCCCAACCTGACAGGGCCCAGTTGTGAGAATGCTGCACTGTCAGAGATGCTTTCTTTCAGATGGGACATGAAACTGATGCCCAGTTTGCACCATGTAAATGATTACACGGGTCTATGCACTCATGGTGCCGAGCAGTGGCATTCTCCCTAGACTCCTGACTGACATTCGTCCCTCGAGAAACATATCCTTAAAAACAAAGCTGAGTTAGGTGGCCATCCCCTCATTCCTGTTTGTGGGGCCTTGCTGTGCACAAATCTGCCTCCATACTTCTGACATGACATCAATGGCCAGCCTTCAAAAGTACTTCAAAGGTAAAATGTTTAGAAGACATCCTGAGGCTGTGAAAGATCTTGGATAAATACAAGTCTTTCTGTCCTTGTGGCACTGGGAAATAGTTAATATCATTTTCTGATACAGTCAGCTGCTCACAGTTATTTTTAATCAAGCTGTTTGGAAAAGTTATGACATGTCTCCAGGGTAGGTGGGATTTGAACCTGGACCTCCTGGCCCAGAGACAGGCACATGACCACTGCACCACAAGAGCCCCATCAGTGTTGGACTTAATTGTTTAGGATGATTCTAAACGCTGAATGAAGTAATGACCCCCTGGTAATTATTTGTAATCAGACCTTTTGAGTAGCGCGTTGATTATTTTTAGCAACTTTTCCAATCTAGAAGCGTGCTGCTTCGGTTAACTGCTGACCTATTAAATAGCTGCAATGAGCCAATGTGTGCCACCTTACATTGTCTCCTCTTGAATGGAACTATTTATAGCATGTAAAGCACCAGTCACAGCTCCCCCAGGTTTTCTGTTGCTTCTTCTTCGCATTCACTTAGCGAGTCCCATGGATGAGTGCATCATCCAACAAAGGATCAGTGTTAATGGAATGTTGACTTTTCTAAATGAATTCTCCTTTTCCGCCGAAAAAACTAATTACCAGGTACTCTCTTAGGAGCGATACTTCTATTCCTGGTTGTTAAGCTTACTTCATAGTGTTTGGAAAATTACGGTGAGGATTTTATGAACCCACCAGAGCTGGGCAGAGATGCGCGCAGGTTGGTGAAAAGACAAAGGAGGGTGTCGGGAGGGGAGTGCAGCATCATGCTGCCATTCGTGGGATTTTTCAAATGGCAGAGATGAAGTGACTCAACTGCCCAGGGGGATGGGTGTGTAATTGGACTGATCCATTTACCTGCCTCTTTTGACAGCCATTTCACGCCCTACCAGCATTTTACCATTGTCGGAACAACTCCCCGTCACACTGGGGGACTGCAAGGTACATTGACACAGCTGCACAGTGGTGCCCTAAGATGTGTGGTGCTTCTGTTCATAGAATCCCTACAGTGTGGAAACAGGCCCTTCGGCCCAACAAGTCCATACCAAACCTCAGAGCATCCCACCCAGACTCATTCCCCTATAATCCACACATCCCTGGACACTACAGGCAATTTAGCATGTCCAATCCACCTAACCTGCACATCTTTAGACTGTGGGAGGAAACTGGAGCACCTGGAGGAAACCCACACAGACACGGGGAGAATGCACAAACTCCACACAGGCAGTTACCCGAGGGTGGAATCGAACCCGGGTCCCTGGCGCTGTAAGGCAGCAGTGCTAACCACTGTGCCACCGTGCCCGCTTCTGTTCCTGGAGACTCCATTTCCCATGGAAGCCCCCTCCAGTAGCAATGGGCACCCCTGCAGCTTCAACATTGCCGGTGGAGCATCTCATCCCTCTGAGTCTCTCAACTCGACCCAACATGTGAAGCAAATTTCTTCTTGGCCCTTTGACAGCATCTCAGAACTCCCTCCTGTTGCCTGAGCAATAGCCACGTCTACTGGGGCTGCAGTCAAGCTGCTAGTGCTTGGATTTCTTTTCTTTCAAAAATATACTTTCTTCATAAAAATATCTGTGTGTACACACATGGTCAGTAAAGCAGTTCAGTTCTATATAGTAGCATATAAAGAAACAAACATACATTGGAGTTTGAATCTATCCACCAAACAAATTAAGGCATTTGTTACTTGTACGAGACTATATTTACACAATGTTGAGGCATCGGTAGTGCCTGATAACTGAACAGACCCCCAAAAAAACTCTTAGACAGTAGTCTTTCCCCACTGCACCTTGGCAGCAGCTACCCCAAGCTTTAGTGTGCCCCTCAACACATAGTCCTGGACCTTGGAATGTGCCAGTCTGCAACACTCTGTCCAGGTGAACTCCTTGCTGTGGAAGAGCAACAAGTTTTGTGCAGACCAAAGAGTGTCTTTCACTGAGTTGGTAGTCTCCCGGAGAACAGACCATAGAACACAGAGACCTGCGCATGGAGCTGCTTGGGATGAACCATGATAAAAATCTTTACATCTCTCTCCAGACTTCCTTCAGAAAGACACATTCCAGCAGGTGATGTGTGACAGTCTGTACACACACCACCCACCCTCTGCCCCGCAGTTGCTTCGAGGAAAGCGTGTGGTGGTGCAGAGAGTTCGGTTGTACCTGAAGGATCTCACGGGTAATGGTACTCGTTGAAAAATTGAGGCAGTGGTTCAGAGAGGCCAGCTGTCATTGTTAATGGAACATTGTTCCTCGTAGCGGCCTCTTAATTGGCCGCCACAAGTAAAGTCCTGTGTGCTGCCTTATGTTAGCCTCAAACAGTGGTGGTCTGAGCCACTCTGTGTACCTTTCAATAGCCTCTATGTTTACCAGATGGAACATAAAAGGAGCAATAAGTCAGTTGGCCCACTGAACCTGTTTTGCCATTCAATTAGATTATGGCTGATCTGCATATTAACTTGACTTATCTGCCTTCATTTTGTCATCCTTCATACGCATGATGGGAAAAGTGTTCATCAATACCAGCCTGTCCTAGCCTCAACGATTTATGTTGTGAGAGAAACCCGGATTTTCACCATCTTTTTGTTTAAAGAAGCTTTTCTGACAGAACCTCCGAAAGGCCTAGCTCCTATTTGAAGGTTGTCTAGCTTTGTGCTGGAATGTCCTCCCAGAAGAAATAGCTGCTGTCTATTTACTTTGTCAAATCGCCTAATGATCGTAATCAACTCATTTACATCGCCTCTTAATCTTCTAAACTGGAGGGAATCCGAGCCTTGCCTGTACAAGCTGGCCTTTTAATTTAACCCTTTTTAGCCCTGTATGATCCTGGTGAACGTGGCAAATTCAGTGTTACCAATGCATTATAAATGGAAGAAAATGTACCACAGGGAAAAGCCTGTTCAACAGCAAGAATGTTCATCTGACACATGACCATGGAGTTTCCTCATTAATCTGCAACACAATAATATCTGCACTTCAAAAGAAATTCATTTTGAGACATCCTGGAGACATAACGAGCAGCTAAATATTTTCGATTTCCTTGCTCCGTCACAGATCAGTTGAATTTATCCAATCACTGACTTATCACGATGGCCTGTTCTCATATGAAAAATAGAATGCAGCCGGGGTCACGATCCATCTAAAAATAGGTCTTAGTGAAGGCTAAACAGCTTCTGATCTCATTTAGTCGCTTGAGTGTGCAAATGTGAGTATCGCTATGAAAAAGCAGCTGTTAAGGCTTTTCATGAGGTGGAAGATTGACAATTTTTAGAGGGAATAACAATTTGTAATGCATGAAGAAAGGGTGCCGATTGGTTGGCAAGCTGACTCACATTGCTCGTGGTTTTGTGATGGCGAATATGTCAGGGAGCTCTTATCCCCCTGTGCTTCTGCTTAATTTGAAAAAGGGGAAATGCCTGAATGTGTTCCTTTTTACTGCGAACAGGTCTCTGCAAATGAATGTATGTAGCTTCGAGCAAACCCCAGTGAGCCATATTCCCAAACCAACTGATAATCTAATGTTGGTTCTTAGTGTAATACATAGCACGCTCAGCAAATGCTGTCCTGTGGGCACAATTACTTCTAACAATCGATATTATGTTCTGAGTTTTGCAAGGACAGGCTGTTTGTACCTGGTTAGTACTCTGTCTGTTCTGAACAGCCAATGGGACATGCTGGTTGATACAATCCACCCATAGTGCCTGGCATCACCTTGGCACTGAAATTCATGTATGGTATTAGACCATTGTCAGCTAATCAGAATGGCTTTATGGCAACATCCTGTTTATGGTAAATACCACTAGTTTGGCTACTGCATACGAGTGGTATAAAGTGACTAGCTTCATCTAATCAAATATTTGAGATACCTTACACTTCCAGGGTAATCCAAAGTAGACTGGGCACATTTCAGGCCCCAAAATAGTGGCTTTAGGCCCCCACAATTTCATCACTTTGATCCCGTTTTCTTTAGACACTCACATTGACTCCACCTTCCAGATCACCCCTGCACTCTGTGATATCCCGCACGCTGTGATATCCCGCATGCTGTAATATTCCGCACTCTGTGATACACTGCACTCTGTGATATCCCACATTCTGTGATATCCCGCATGCTGTGATATCCTGCATACTGTAATGTCCTGCACTCTGTGATATCCCACATGCTGTAATATCCCACACTCTGTGATATCGCGCATGCTGTGATATCGCGCATGCTTTAATATTCTGCATGCTGTAATATCCTGCACGCTGTAATATTCCGCACACTGTAATATCCCGCATGCTGTAATATTCTGCATTCTTTGACACACTGCACACTGTGATATCCTGCACTCTGTAATAGCCTTTGGCAATGACCTTTTCATCCTCACTGACCACAGATTTAGTGCCGGAAGATTGGAGAGTGGCAAACGTCATTCCCTGTTCAAAAAAGGGAATAGGGATAACCCTGGAAATTACAGGCCAGTTAGTCTTACTTCAGTGGTGGGCAAATTATTGGTAAGGGCTCTGAGAGATAGGATTTATGATCACTTGGATAGGCACAGTTTGATTCGTGATAGTCAGCATGGATTTTTGAGGGGTCGATCATGCCTCACAAGCCTTATTGAATTCTTTGAAGAGGTGACTAAACATGTGGATGAAGGTAGAGCAGTGGATGTGGTATACATGGATTTAAGTAAGGCGTTTGATAAGGTTCCCCATGGTAGGCTCATGCTGAAAGTAAGGAGGCATGGGACGGGGGGGAAATGTGGCAGATTGGATTCAAAATTGGCTAACCCTTAGAAGACAAAGGGTGGTAGTGGATGGAAAATACTCAACATGGTGCTCAGTTACGAGTGGTGTACCACAAGGAGCTGTTCTGGGTCCTCTTCTATTTGTGATTTTTGTAAATGATTTGGATGTAGGAGTGGAAGGGTGTATTAGTAAGTTTGCGGACGATACGAAGGTGGGTCAAGTTGTAGATAGTGTGGAGGGCTGTTCTAGGCTACAAAGGGACATTGATAGGATGCAGAACTGGACTGAGAAGTGACAGATGGAGTTTAACCCTGAAAAGTGTGAGGTAATTCATTTTGAAAGGACAAACTTGAAAGCAGAATACAGGGTTAACAGAAAGATTCTTGGCAGTGTGGAGGAGCAGTAGGATCTTGGGGTTCATGTCCACAGTTCCCTAAAAGCTGCCACCCAGGTAGATAGAGTTGTTAAGAAGGCGTATGGTGTGTTAGCTTTCATTAATAGAGGGACTGAGTTCAAGAGCCATGAAGTCATGCTCCAGCTATACAAAACCCTGGTTCGGCCACATCTGGAGTACTGTGTCCAGTTCTGGTCACCTCATTACAGGAAAGATGTGGAAGCGTTGGAAAAGGTGCAGAGGAGATTTACCAGGATGTTGCCTGGAATGGAGCGAAAGTCTTTTGAGGAAAGGTTGAGTCAGCTAGGGCTTTTCTCTTTAGAATAACGGAGGATGAGAGGTAACTTGACAGAGGTGTACAAAATGATCAGAGGTATAGATAGAGTGGACAGCCAGAGACATTTTCCTAGGGTGGAGGTAGCTATTACAAGGCGGCGTAGTTTTAAAGTGAGTGGAGGTAGATATAGGGGAGACGTCAGAGGTAGGTTCTTTACTCAGAGTGGTAGGGGTGTGGAATGCATTGCCGGAGAGGGTAGTGGAATCGGCCTCATTAGGGGCATTTAATATAGGCATTTAGATAGGCATATAGGCCTATTAGATAGGCATATGGATGATAGTATAAGGTAGGGGTGGAGGTTAGATAGACGTTAGGTTTAGGGTAAAAGTTTTGCACAACATCGTTGGGTGAAGGGCCTGTACTGTGCTGTACTGTTCTCTGTTCTGTGTTCTATGTTCTACGTTGTATCCCGGACGCTGTGATAGCCCACTTGCTGTAATATCCCACACTCTGTGATATTCCGCACTCTGTGATACACTGCACACTGATATCCCACACACTGTAATATCCTGCACGCTGTGATACACTGCACACTGTGATATCCTGCACGCTGTAATGTCCCGCACGCTGTAATATCCTGCATGCTGTAATGTCCTGCACTCTGTGATATCCTGCATGCTGTAATATCCTGCACTCTGTGATATCTCACACGCTGTGATATCGTGCACGCTGTGATATCCCACACTCTGTGATAGCCTGTACGCTGTAATATCCTCCATGCTGTAATATTCCGCATTCTTTGATACACTGCACACTGTGATATCCCACACTCTGTGATGTCCCACACGCTGCGATATCGTGCACGCTGTGATATCCCACACTCTGTGGTATCCCGCACGCTGTGATATCCTACACATTGTGATATCCCGCACGCTGTGATATCCCGCACGCTGTGATATCCTACACATTGTGATATCCCGCACGCTGTGATATCCCGCACGCTGTGATATCCTGCACGCTGTGATATCCCACACACTGAAATTTAAGTTTTCTATTCTGCAGTGCTCTCCCTTTTACTGCTCTGACTGAGTAAAAGAAAAACAAATTTTTATCTGGCAGGTTAGAGGACTTGCTGCCTCAGAGAACTCACTAGAGGGATGTAGGCATGGATCAAAGTATAAAATCCTGTCCCATGATCAGTATGACATCGCCCCAGACAGATTGACTATCCTCACCCAGATTGGCAGTTCCACAGAGTCTGGGCTCAGCTGGCACACGAATAGGGAAGCGGCGATGAATAAAGCTGATCATGGAGATCAGATGCAGTTGAGCAGTTGGCTGGCACAGCAGATGATGTGAATAGAGTATCTCAATAATTGTTTACAAATTTCACTTAGGCACATTGTCACAAAATCATATTCATGTCATGAATAGCTTTCCACTGAGAAGGCACTGTCATGGTGCTCAGGCATTTGTAAGAAGGAGGTTGGTAGAAAGTACCATCTGTTTGAACAGACAGCCATTAACGCTTGTTGAAGAATTAATTGGTTTACTCACTGAATCTGGGGAATGTCACTTCAGTGAGTTTTCACGTTGGGTAGGCACTTCACTGCAGAATTGCTGGTTACTGTGTTGTTTACAGGCCTGCAAATTTCACTTTATCAAGCTACATCTTTTAACAATGACATTTTCCACTTGGTATTCCCAGCTTTCTGTGTGATGGGAAGATTGAGGGCATCATTTTGTCTATTTTTATTCATTCATGGAATATGAGCGTTGCTGGCAAGAGCAGAGTTTATTAATCGTACCTAGTTTTTTTAGGGAAGATAATGGTGAAGCACATTTTAAACCATTGCAATCCGTGTGGTGTTGGTACATCTACAGATGATGTCAGGAATGGGGTTCCATGATTCTGAACCAGCTATAGTGAAGGATTGATGACATGGTTCCATTGGCTGTGTGGGTTGGACAGGAGTTTACAGACATTGATGCTCCCATGCATCTGTTGCCCAGGTCCTTCTCGAAGGTAGTGATTACAGGTTTAGAAGGTACTCTCGAATGAGACTTGGCAAGATGCTGTGTGTAGTACACATTGCTGCCTCTGTGGATCAGTGATGAAGAGAGTGAATGAAGGATGGGTATCAGTCAAGCAGGCTTTTTATTTCTGGAGATGGTAAGAACTGCCAAGGGTCCTGGCCCGAAACCTCAACTTTCCTGTTCCACTGATGCTGCCTGGCCTGCTGTGTTTCTCCAGCTCCACACTGTGTTGTCTCTTTTTATTTCTATGATGCTGTCAAGCTTCTTGAGTCTTAAGTGAGCTGTAATGGTCAGGAAGTATGCCATCATTTTCCTGACTTGTGCCTTATAGATGGTGGCAAAATTTTGGGAAGCCAGGAGAAGATACACAGTTTATAGGCCCAGAGATAATAGGAACTGCAGATGCTGGAGAATCCGAGATAACAAGGTGTAGAGCTGGATTAACACAGCAGCCAAGCAGCATCATAGGAGCAGGAAGGCTGACATTTCGGGCCTAGACCCTTATAGGCCCAGAGCTGCCTTTGGAGCCACAATAGTGCGGGTGCAGTAGCTTTTCTTTTCAGTGGAAACGTCATGGTATTGATAAAACAAAGGTAATGCCATTGAATGTCATGGGGAAATCGAATACTCTCGTTGGAGATGGTCATTGCCTGACACTTGTGCAACATGAATGTGACTTGTCACTTTATCAGTCCAGGCTTGAATTTGTCTGTGTCTTGCTGCATATGGACATTGACTGCTGAGGAATTGCAGATGGACGCACTATGCAATTATCACTTACCTTATGATGAAGAAAGGTTATTGGTTAGGCAGCTGAGGATAGTTGGGCCTGGGGCACTACCCTGAGAAACTCTTGCACTGTTGATCAGGGGCTGATGTGATTAATGTCTGCCAGGCATAGCCATCGTCTTTTTGCTCGGTATGACTACAACCAGTGTAGCAATTTTTCACTGATTTCTGTTGACTTCAGGTTCGCTAGGGCTCCTTATCACGCTTGGTAAAATTCTGCCACAATGTCAAAGGCAATAACTCTCTCCTCATTCTTGGAGTTCAGCTATTTTGACTATGAATCGATCAAAACAGTAACAATGTCTGACGCATGCTGTCCCTGGTGGAATTCAAATTGACCATCTGCAAGCAGATTATTGTTGTGTTCAGTGCCAGTTGACAGTACTGTCAATGACATCTATCACTTTGCTGATGATTGAGAGCCAACCGATTGAGTGGTAGTTGACTGGATTTGATTTATTATGATTTTTGGGCAGTTTCAGCTAGGTGCCACTGTTGTGGTCACACTGGAAGAATGTGGCTAGCACCACAGCTAATTTTAGTGCACAGATATAATACTAGTGACAGAACGTTGTCAGGGCTTGCAGCCTTTGCCATCAACATTTGTCGTTATCATGCAGAGTGAAGTGAATTGTGGAGAGTGTACGACAGCTCCCACTACCTTATAAATGAATGGACCCCAACTATTTAAAAGCAGGCACAAACAAATGATGATCCTGCACGAAATACACTCTCTGATCCACACGGCTTGCTCCACACACCTCTAATGTCTTGTGCATTGCAATGTACATACCCCATGCCACTTGAAAGCTATGTGATCTTCTGGAGAGGAAAGAAAGCAGACAAAAACCCAGGCTATTAGGGGGAAAGAGAAAATTTCTGTCTGGTCAGAACTATCCAGTTGATCACCCAGTTCCTGATTAATGTTGCATGCAACTTGTTGCTGTTTTACCTCAGCAATTCTTGTTGCAAATTTTGAATTATCCCAGTGCAAAAGTGAAAGATTGAATTTTGGGTTCAGAGTTCATATTATTTTGGGAGGCAAATTGACTTTTTCTTTAAACAAGATTTTACTGGGAGAAAACTGCTCTTACATCAACCAATGCAGAGCCAAGATGAGAATGACAAAGGAATAATCTCCACAAAAGTTTTTCTGTAAACTGTTGAGATTTCTTTGAAAGCCCAGCAGAATGTTTAAGCTGCAGTTCTTTACACTTTTAATAGCTTCCTGGGGATTTAAGGCTGAATCATTTCTAAGTCAGTTCATGAAGCAGCAAGAACAAGCAATGCAACTATGTGAAGAGTCATCACGGCATAAAACTCCTAGCCAGCAGATGGTTTTGAATATTTTAATAACCTCAATGTTGCAAATCTTTATACTTTATTTACAGCAAGGACAGTTGACACTTCTTTCTTCAGGACCCTATTCACATGTCCCTCTTTTTAAAGTGAAGGTTTTATCTCCCATTTTGACAGGTTGAGCTTTAGGATAATATTTCCACTTGCATTAGTTATCATTGAGACTCCAACATTCAACAACGTAGACACCAGTTCCAGTGGCAGTTATTCAATAATACATGAAACTAACTCTGTCAACAATGAGGAGACTATCATGTATAATGTAGCAGCGCAATATCCCTCCTCCACAGCGATGTTCCTTTTACATACTAGTACATTTAAGCTGTGAATGGATATCCAAATTGCTCATTTTTAACCTTGAGATTCCAACTGTATTGATTTTCCTGTACTCCAAAGCAACCTTTTGGGAATCTATGAAACAAATGAGGAAGTGACTTAGATGAAATCCTATTTCCTGTCTACATTAGCAACCTGCCAGTATTGACCCAGATCTCCAGGAACTCTAGATTAACCGCCATGACAACTCCTCCAGTCAAACCCTAGAGGAAAGTCGTTGCTTTCACACAAATGTGGAGCTGCCACTGATCCGTTCTGTGTCATCTTTATATTATTGTACTGGTTTGGAGCCATTTCCACAACTCTCGAAGAATGCTAGTTGTCGACCACTCTAACATTATGACAATGTAGCTGTAGTTTTGAGAACACTCCCTTAAGTTAGATTCTGTTTGTGCTACTTTCTCAAACTCTCGGATCACATGAGAGTTTGTCACTTCCCTCTGTGACTTTTACAGTTAACCCTTTAATCGGGATTTAGCCTAACATTCTCAACTGTACTGCACCCTTTGCAGGAATGTGAGCTCAGCTGGTGAAGAGGCACGTAGAAGGATGAGGGAATGCGACGGCCTCACTGATGCCTTGCTGTACGTGATTCAGTCCGCTCTGGGAAGCAGTGAGATTGACAGCAAGGTATGACAATTGTCAGATTTTGTTATGTCTTATTCAGTGTCACTGGGATAAAGGGGACTGAGATTTTTGGATTGCAGCAGCACTAAACTCTTTGACTTTACAGAAACATTATTTCACTTCCAAAAGCTTTATTTCCTACCAAAATTTATATTGATCAATGCAGGTTATCTTCAGGAGAAAATGTCTGTGAAAATTTACTTGCTAATAACAGGATATAAAGTCCAGTTCTGAGGAAGGGTCACCCGACCTGAAACATTAACTCTGATTTCTCTCCACAGATGCTGCCAGACCTGCTGAGCTTTTCCAGCAATTTCTGTTTTTGTTTCTCAGTTACAGAATCTGGAGTTTTTTTGGTTTTTATTTAGGATATAAGTCATGTTTACAATACCTAGCGGTATATTGTCAAGAGTTGCATACAGCATCAACACACAAAGGTATAATTTGACTTTCTCAAGAAAACTTTAACTTGCCTTTCAAGAATATAAGCAGTTTTCATTGCAGACACGGTATCTTCTGACCTGAATTTTTTCCTTTTATAAGTTTTGTGAATTATCATACAGCCAATTCTATCCACTGCAAGAGGGAATATTTGACATGTAGTCAGATGGTTGCACTAATAAGTTATAAGTAATTGTTGGAATATGTTTACCAGATACTTACAGAGAAGCAGTAAAGCATAGCACCACACTGCAGTAAATCCCAAATTTGAATAGTTCTAATGAATTTCAAATATTAGAACCATATCTTTAGGAAGTAGTGGATCTAAATTCAAGCAGCCTCAAATTTAAGGATAAGTTTGTACAAATACTTCACATTGATAGAGGGACAGACAAAGGCATTGCTTGACTCCCTGGAACATTGACCGACCAAGGGAGCACGAAATGGCCAGGTGAATAGGGGCCAATTCAAATGGTCGGATATGTCACAACTTTCAGAGCAAGGTTAACGTTTTTACTGACTTGTTTAGACTCTGATGAACCAGCAAGCTGAGGAGATTGCTGACTGACATCAAAATATGGAACATGAAAAGTCATTCACTGTTATACAGTCAACCCACCCATTCATTTTCATGGACCTCAAGTGTAGTCTTTCCTTTGTATTCACTATTCCCACAGGCACCCCAGGAATGCAAAGTTCTGCACAGAGTGTGCAAACTCAGTAAATCACCCCTTTTATTTTCCTGGTGACTTTGTGTTTGGATCTAAAATAAAAGTGATATTACTGGAAACAAGCAGAAAGCTCACATGATGGTCCAAAATATAATGTTTCACTTGTGTTTCATCAGGTTTCATCCCCAGTCTATGCTGAATGAGTTGATCTTAATTTGTCCCACTAGTACAACTGGCCACAACAACGTAGAGTCTGGCATTGAGACAAGACCATATCTTATTCTGTTGTGCTTCCTTCCACAGCTAAATATTTCACTGACTCTCACTGTTAAGGTTATGGGATAAATGATGCGAGTACGATCCCAACAACTTACACTGTCTGCCTTAATCACAGGAAGACTCCTTGAGATGGAGAAATAGTGTTTGGTATTGCTCTAGTGTCAATTCACTCATGACATAGAAAGCAAACTATTTTGGGCAATTTACTTTCCTGCACTTAGGAATAAAACGACAAACTCTGCATCATAACAGAGAAGTTCTTTCATAAATTGAGAAAACAGCATTGAGGTAGGGATGCCATTCGTTTAGAAACTCTCATTCAATATTGGGATGTTATTGATCCATGGCCCAAAGCCTGAGCTCTGGTTTTGTTTAATAGCATGCAAGATAGTTAATAGCTACACATTGAGTTCATGCCACAGATATAAACCACATCCAGGCTTTACAATGCCACATAGATGGCATAGTGGCTCAGTGGTTAGCAGTACTGCCTCACAGCACCAGGGACCCAGGTTTGATTCTAACTCTGGATGACTGTCTGTGTGGAGTTTGCTCATTCTCTGGGACAGTTTCTTCTGGGTGCTCCAGTTTCCTCCCACTGTCCAAAGATATGCAGAATAGGTTGATTAACCATGCTAAATTGTCCAGGGATGGATTAGCCACGGGAAATGTAAGGTTTCAGAGTAGGGTGATAGGTCTGGGTGGGATGCTCTTCAGAGGGATGGTATGGACCAGATGGGCTGAATGACCTACTTCCAAACTGCAGGCATTCTATGATTCCTTGATCTGACAGGTGGATTTTGTTGTATTAATTTTGTAGCATGCTCATTTAAGCGTTCACCAACCCTGGCATACAAACCCCTCCCAGCAAGTTACAACACAAGTCTTCTGGAGGGCATCTCAAGTTAATGATTCATTTCCGCAACTCCTGATAATTTTGCCACCTGTCATAATAAACAGTGGAGACTAAGCCAGAAACTTGTACCACAGCATCGACCAGGGGAGATGATGGTCACTCGGCAACTGAAGGCAACAAAGGAAGATAATTAGGACATGCTGCCTTTGTTGGCCGAGAATTAGCATACTGAATTTCAATGATTGATGGTGGTTTGGAACATATTTAGTTGGAACTTGCATCAAAGCATCAACGAGCCTACGATACTTGCCTTTAGTTATTGGTAAACAATACTACGAGAAACAGATATGTGGTTAGATGCGAAGATTAAGACATTGTTATCCCAGTTCAGAGGAAGGGTCACCAGACCCAGAATGATAAATCTGATTTTCTCTTCACAGATGCTGCCAGACCTGCTGGGCTTTTCCAGCAACTTCTGGTTTTGTTTCTGATTTACAGCATCTGCAGTCCTTTCTGTGTTTAAATTGTTGTCCTAGTTGCTGTTAGCCTTGTGAAAACAGATCCCATCTTGAGCCTCCCTTACTTTTATCAGCAGAACTTTGGGAATAGAAGAAGGTGAGCAGGGCTAATTGACGAATTGTACAACGCTTTCATAGAGTTGGAATGTCATGATGGATCAAAAGGCCCCTTGTGTTTTTTCATTCTATAATGCAATGTCATTTATTTTGGCCTGTTTTTCCTCCTCCTAGACAATTGAGAATTGTGTCTGCATCTTGAGGAACCTTTCTTATCGGCTGGCAGCAGAAACGGCCCAAGGACAGCAGATGGGCACTGACGAATTTGATGGGTTACTGTGCAGTGACAGCAATGGGAAGGACAGCGAGAGTTCTGGTTGCTGGGGCAAGAAGAAGAAGAAAAAGAAGGGTCAAAATCAGGTAATAATCCATCTCAACTGAGGATTGGGTCAACTCATCCATGGGTTAGGGATGACTGAACTTGTGTGTTTGTGCCGTTAAGTAGTCCAATAACTGGGGCCATCCTTTTTGTTATATCAAGTGACTGTGTGACATTTCAAGATGGATTGGTGTTGGTGGTTTTATGGAAGTATGTTCTGAATCACTTTTTTCTTGTGAGTACAACATGCAACAACGAAGTAATGACAGACTGTGGACATCCATGCATTTCCTCAACAATGACATGGTGTCAAAACTGTGCAAACTTTCTCCTGTTCTGAGATAGTGCCGAAGTATATTTTTCACCCATCCAATAGGAGAATTCTTCAGTGAGCCAGTTTTTTTAATGAGTGAAGCAATTATTGTAGCAGAAAACAACTTTGTGTCCCCTCCCACTAGTATCAATTAAATGGTTCTTGTTACCTGAAAATCACTCTGCCAAGGTTATTATCATCATAGAGTGTAGCAGGATCCTCTGCGTCTTCTCCCATCACATCAGGCATTTATAAACCTTGGGGAGCAAGAATCTATGGCAGGAATGTAATGAACAAACTGTACAAACGACTTTGAAGACCTGTTTGAAGTTATTTCTTAGTGAATTTAGCAAGTATGTGACTCTAGGAGAAAGACACTCGGAAAAAACATAACATCTAAACGTGTCTGGGGTTGTTTGTGTAGAATGAATGCAGTGTTAATCTTCCTCAAAATCCAGTTGGTATTGGCCATTATCTGGGGTCAGTGTAGTGTTCACGGATCTAATGGAAATTAACCTACCTTTATATTTCCTCCGCTGCAAGTTGTAGGGTCCACTGCATCTCAGCTTCCTAGCTCCCTCAAGATGAGAAAGTTCAACAATAGTCCTCCAGAATGGAGAGAGTTGTGGTTGAAATTGACATAAGTGTTCACAGCTCAAACAAGTGATTTTCAAATAAAAAATATGCCTTAATATAACAGATTTAATTTTGAGATAAGCCTTCTGGATCCAGTATGACAGCAATGCAGTCTTCTATGGTTGGTGCATCATTTTAAGAAGTTAAATGTTGCTAAAAAGGAACATAAAGTTGAAACTTTTTATGTTGCATTCATCAGGACTCAAGTGTAAAAAAAACAATTTTAGGAGGGAATTGCAATTTATGCAGCACCAGAATAAGATATTCATTATTTGTGTATGTTTATACAAGAGATGCAGCAGAAACTGTTGAATATTAACTATCGATCTTAGTTCACTCATTAAATTCAAAGCAGACAAGTTGATTCTGCTTGGTTACATGTTGCCCATGGAGATACAGCAGGGGTGGGCTGTCTCCAATAACCTTTCCTCTTTATTATGGAGACATATTCCTTTTGCCTACAAGAACAGGACCCTGTGTATGAATACATGGAGCTTCTAGCACATGCAAATGAATCAGACTGTGGGCCTGATCGCTAATCTTAAATTGGTTTCCATGTAATTCTCAGTTCAATCATGATTATTTAATCCATTTTAAACGTTGCCCGTTGCAGAATCACATCTACTGTTGGACATTATATTCCGAGTTTTGCGAGCCCAGGCTGGTTGATATGATAGCGCTGAGGATATGTTGTTTCGTATGGCCCTCGACTGCTGGGACATTCAGCCTACACGCTTGTTATCAAGCAGTCTTTGTAACCCATGTAACATATTAGTCATTGTTGTGGTGAGCAATGCATCCTTTTGACTTGACAGTAACCTTCTGTTAATGAAAATTATCCCTCATGTGCAATATAGCAGTGTGAAATAGCTAACTTCATCTCTGATAATTTGAAATGCCTTACCATCCCAGGGTATTGTAGGGACGACCAGGCACTGGTCAGAACCAAAGGCAGCACCCCATATATCCATTCATGTGTATTCAGCAAATGATCATTTCATCAAGGCAACTATTAGATTAATAAAATCAACGTTATCCCAGAAGACCATAGGGCAGCTAAATCATTATAGAGAGATGTTTGGTGGTGAGCTTAACCTGAGGGTCACCGCACCTCAGGCAAGTGGTGAGATTGAGAAGATGGGACCTTCATGGTAACCTCACTGGTGCAGGAGTTGAACTCATGCAGTAGGTATCACTCTGTGTCGCAAACCAGCCATTCAGCCAATTGAGCTGTTATGTTAATCAGAGCCAATGTGCCTGGTTTGAATAAAATCAGTTTACTAAAATTACAAATTCCTTTTGGAACCCCATGCGACCTGTAGTCCAACAAATCAGCACCCTGTTATGCTGTTCAAATTATGTTTCTTTTCTAAAGTTTGTTTTCTTACCTTTGAGTCCTGATGACTGCAAGATAAAAAGTTTAAATTTGACATCTCCTTTTAGCAATGTTTAAGCTCTGTACTACCAAGCAATTATTTCAAGAAGTGGAATGGAGAGTTTCCATTAATGTTCCATTGCTCACAATCTCAGGATTTTGAAATGGCCAATAAGGTGGTTTTAAAGTGTAAGCACAATTGTAAAGTGGTATATCAGGCAGATAATTTGCACAGTTTAAGGCACCACAAACAGTAATGTTTAATTAGAATGGATACTGACTCAGCATTGGAAAAAATATCCCTGCCATTCAATAAAATGCTCAGGGGATATTTTACATCCATCTGAAAGAGCAAATCAGCCGTGGGTTTCACGTCTCATTGACAATGCAGCACCTTATACATCAGCTGTAGCTCCGTGGGTCATACCTCTGCCTGAGCTGTAAGATAGTAGGCTAAAAACGTAAGAATGTTCAGCCCCTTAAAGTCACTCTTCAGTTCAGTTGGCTGATCTCAACTTCACTTTCCTGCTCACATCCCACACCCCTGAGTTCCTGGGAGAACTAAATTCTGTCTATTTCAGCCTTAAAGATACTCAGTGATCCATCATCCAGATCCCTCTGGGATAGAAAAGATCAGTGATTTACAGCCCACTGAGTGAAGACATTTATCCGTGTTTCAAATGATCAAACCCTTATGGTAAAACCGTGTTCCACATATTCTGGATTCTCTATGCAGTTGAGTTCCTGTATCCAATCTCACAATCTTGGATGTTTGAATAAGACCACATCTCATTCTTACAAACTCCGGACAATACAGGCCCATTCAAACACTCATTAGCTTCTCACCCCAGTTCCGATTCAGGGTTTGACCATATCAAAACTGACACTGCACTACAAATCTGAGGGAGCACTGCAGTGTCACATGTGTCACTTTTACACACGGGACATTATATCAATGATAAAAGATCCCAGAGCATTAAAAACTTGGGGGTATTCTTTCTGATGCGCTGGCCAGTATTCATCCCTCAGTCAACATGACAAAAACAGGCTATCTCATTGTTATTGTGTTCCTGTTTATGGGAGCTTTCTGTGCACATTTGGCTGTCTTGTGTCCGCCCTTATGACTACATTTCAAAACAGCTTCATTGGCTGTAAAGCATTTTGAAATGTTCTGTGAACATGAAAGGTACAATGTAAATGCAAATCTTTCTTCCTAACAGTGCAGCACTCTCTCAATACTATACTGGGACAGGGATGTACTTATCTGTCTGGAGTGGGAATTGAATCCATAAACTCCTGACCCAAAGATGAGTGTGCTGTCACATGAGCTCCAACCAATACCTTATAACGGTAGGCCGATTATTTTAGCTGGTCCCACTTGCTTTGCTGTTTTCCTGTGCAGCCTTAGAAGATCCTATGAGATAAATGTCACTCTATCTTATCCTGTTACTGTGCTAAAATTTACTCAAGTCTCCCCTTGAGCTTTGATCTTCCTACCACCTTCTCCTGCCCTTTGTGCTAGTTGACAGCAAAATGACATTTTAAAAGAGGCTTTCTGCAACTATAATATTTTTAGAATCTGTCGTAATGACGAACTGTGTGCGTGGAGATGTTCTGAATCTGTCTGGAGATGTTTGGCATGAGGATTGCTGAAGTAGTCTGACACTATAAGACGTAGTTGCTCACTGTTTGAAATTATAGTCTGATTGAGATCAGAAGCAACCCCCGTGCTGGATGAACCTCTCCAATTCTTCACAAAACTGCTAGCTCCAGCACTGTATGTTGATGAAATGTTGGTGCCGTTGGTCAGGATTTTAGCCCAGTCACTAGTGTGCAAAACGTTGGTGAACATTTGTTCCTGCATTGTCTGTCCCAAGGGATAAAATGCCACTCACCAAATCAAGTAATACAGGCCGGGTATGGCCAGGTTGTGCCGTCCCATGTTAGTTATCTGTTTCAGCCCAAACCTGGACTATAACCTGGTGTCGTGTGATTTCTGACCTTGTCCACTCCAGTCCAAATCGGCATTCCACATCATGGTTACTTTTACAAGGCTTTACAAGTATTTTTGTTTTAAATAATGCCACTGCTTGTAATTTCATGAAAAATCATTACGGCATATGTCACACTATGGAACAATCCCCTGCGATTCTCTGTCAAGAGTCATTTGTAAATAATACCCACAACAGAGGGTAGGCTGGTGGAGAGGGGCAAGATATTGGAAAGTGACTAGTGTCTGTCCAATTAAACCCAAGCTAGAGGTATTTTGAAGAGGAGGCCAATTCTCTCAGAAGAGGAGGACAAGGAACAAAAAGAGCAAATGTAGAATAAAATGGTGCCAATGGGCAAGCTTGCTCTTGAACTTATCTCAGCCTTGTGAAAGTCATTCCAACTGATGTACGGACAAAATTTGAGAAATTTAAAGTGAAATGTTAACTGGATCACTTCCTAGTTTCAAATAAAGAGAGAGAGAGAGAGTGGAGGGCTCTTCAGCTGCTTATTGTAAATCCCAAAAGACGAAATCTTGATGTTAGAGTTTAACCTTTGTGATCTTTATAAATGTCTTGGATGAGGAAGTGGAAGAGTGGGTAGTAAGTTTGCCGATGACACAAAGGTTGGTGGAGTTGTGGATAGTGTGGAGAGCTGTTGTAGGTTGCAATGGGACATTGACAGGATGCAGAGCTGCATTATCTATTATCTGCATAAATAACCTTCCAAATTATTCATACTGCCATTGTAATGTCTTGCATAGATGTCAAAGTTCTGCTTGATCTAGTTGCTCAATTCTTGATTTTTAATGTATGCCTCCTAGATTTCAGGCCTATCACAATAGCAATTGTTGTATATGGGTTTGAAGTGGCAGATGGAATTCAAACCTGGAAAAGTGTGAAGTGATTCATTTTGGAAGGTTGAATTTAAATGCAGATTACAGGGTTAGTGGCAGGATTCTTGGCAGTGTGGAGGAACCATAGAACCCCTACAGTGTGGAAACAGGCCCTTTGGCCCAACAAGTCCACACTGACCCACAGAGCATCTCACCCAGACCTATTCACCTACAACCCACCTAACCTTCACATCCCTGAACACTATGGGAAATTTAGCATAGCCAATCCACCTACCTTGCACATCTTTGGACAGTGGGAGGAAACGGAGCACCTGGAGGAAACCCACGCAGACACGGGGAGAATGTGCAAACTCCACACAGACAGTCATCCAAGGGTGGAATCGAACCCAGGTCTGTGGTGCTGTGAGGCAGCAGTGCTAACCACTGAGCCACCGTGCCACCCCTATGGCAGAGCAGAGGGATCTAGGGGTCTACGTCCATAGATCCCTCAAAGTTGTGACCCAAGTTGATAGGGTTGTAAAGAAGGTGTATGGTGTGTTGGCTTTCATTGGCAGGGGAATTGAGGTTAAGAGCCGCGAGGTTATGCTGCAACTCTATAAAACCCTGGTTAGACCACACTTGGAATATTGTGTTCAGTTCTGGTTGCCTCATTGTAGGAAGGATTTGGAAGCTTTAGAGAGGGTGCAGAGGAGATTTACCAGGATGCTGCCTGAATTGAAGGGCAGGCCCTATGAGGAAAGGTTGAGGGAGCGAACGCTTTTCTCATTGGAGCGAAGAAGGATGAGAGGTGACTTGATAGAGATGTACAAGGTGATCAGAGGCATAGATGGAGTGGATAGCCAGAGACTTATTTCCAGGGCGGAAATGACTATTACGAGGGGGCATAATTTTAAGGTGATTGGAGGAAGGTATAGGGGAGATGTCAGAGGTAGGTTCTTCACACAGAAAGTGGTGGCTGTGTGGAATGCGCTGCTGGCGGTGGTAGTGGAGTCAGATACATTAGGGACATTCAAGCGACTCTTGGGTAGGCACATGGATGATAGTATAATGTAGGGTATGCAGGGTAGTTTGATCTTAAAGTAGGATAATGGGTCGGCACAACATTGTGGGCTGAAAAGCCTGTACTGTGCTGTACTGTTCTATGTTCTATGTTCTATGAGCAAAAATAACATCTCCATAGCAACTGAGAAAGAGTGTGCAACTGTCTGAAAGTGTTACAACATAGCAAAGGAAGATGATGTCTGTCCTCATTTAAGCAAATGAGTTTGAAGTTTCCTTACAAAGCCTTTCTTTGTAGGTGCAATATAAAAATAGTTTCTAGAAGAAGTATTTGCTGATGGAACTTTTTCTTACAAGTTTACCTACCAGTGCAGGTGTGCAGAAATTGTCGACTGGATGGCTCGGCTCTGACTGATGTTTGTTTTAAATTGAACTGAGAAGGTTGCTTACGGTTGCATAAGATTAAAACAACGAGCCTATTGACCTGTCCTTACACCATGTTTCTCAGAAACCTGCAAAGATGACATTTACAGGACGTGCAGAAAAAGCCATGGAATGGTGCTAGTGAGCGAGACCTTTCAAAGAGGTTACAGAAGCACAGAGAGCCAGCATTGGTGCTGCACGATTCAGTGGTCTGATCAAAAATCAAGTTGGTGGGGTCCATACCTGATAAGTGTTAGAAGTTATTTAAATTGGATTCATACAAAGCAGTCAGCTGAAGTTCTTGTTTTGGATTGTTGGAAATGTGCACTTATGAGAATGTGACGTGGTTGTAATTGCCCACAGGGTAGAACAATCACAATAAACTCTCTTTGAAGGGCTACTAGTAAATCATGGCTCGGGGAGGCAGAAGGGATCAGAGGGTGACTGACAACTAGTACACCAGAAATTCAGCCACAGGAAGTTTGACATACAAAAGGCCATCTAATTGACTCTTGAACTCGTTAATATTATCTGCATAAATAACGATCCAAATTATTCATACTGCCATTGTAGTGTCTCGCATAAATGACAAAGTTCTGCTTGGTTAAGTCACTGAATTCTTGATTTTTAATGTATGCCTCCTAGATTTCAGGCCTGTCGCAGTAGCAGTTGTTGTATATGGGTCTGAAAGGGTCAATACTGAGGAGTGCAGCAAGCAGCACCCCATGATTATGTCATATGGGGAAAACAGATCTTGAAAGCGTGAGGCCTAACATCTGGTCCACCTCGAAGTCTCTATACCGATGGCTAGCATGTCTAGCTGTGTAACCTGAAACATTCAAGATGCTGTTAACATGCAATAAAATGTAACTTTTAACCTGCAAGGGACTCTTGTTGGTAGACCAGGAAGTGGTTTTCCTCTATCAGACCAGACCAAGGAGGCCCTGTAACTTCCTACACTTAAACAGAATGATCATAATCAACAGCTCGTAGAGTGTTGTGAGCTGGCATGTCCTTACAACAGTAATCAATGTACCAGGATTAGTTTTGTGTATCCCCTCCATAATCTTGTAAACCTAGAATAAATAATCTCTAAATCATCTCCTTTCCAAAGAATTAACTTCCCTGGTTTTGTCTATATCCAAGACATGAAACTTGAGCAAGCTTCAAAATGCTAGCTGATGTTTTTGCTTCATAAGCATAGTTAACAACATGTCAACTTTTAAAACTGCAAATGTTTCATAATTATGTTGCAAATTTCACAAACTCAAGACATGCCAAAGTCCTTCAAAGCCATTGAAGTGTAGTAGTTGTTGTAATGTGCCCAATAAGTACCCAGAAATGGTAACAACCAAAGAGTTTTGTGAATGTTGTTTGAGGGATAATTTAGAATCTTCAGTATCGAAGGCAGCCTCATATCCATTGTGTGTATGCTAGGTCTTCTATGCAGCAATTAAGTACAAATCACATTGCCCTGCACTATTCCATGGATCTGTATGTTCTTGTGCTTCAGTATACCTGCTGTCTCTCCTCTGCTGTGCCTGTAACAATGGTCCACATAAAGACATTCTGATATTCTTACTTCTTACCCTCTTATGGACTGTCTTCCATTATGACCCCTCCTCACTGAGTAGGCAAACAGAAGAAATGGCCTGTAGTGCCTCTGTAGGGATGTGTAGGGTAGGTGGGTTGGCAAGGGTAAATGCAGAGTTATGGGTATAGGGTGGGGGTTTGGGTCTGGGTGGGTTGCTGTTCAGAGGGTCAGTGCAGACTCAATGGGCCAAATGGCTTCTTTCTGCACTGTAGGAATTCTATGATTCTAGTATCATTGTTAGAATCTTTTCAATTTTAAAAACTTTCATTAAATCTCACATTTATCTTCTCTGCTTCTGTCGTCTTGGTCTCTCTTCATTGCTGTTATTTCCCATCCCTGACACCAGCCTGGTGAAACTGCATTGTTCATTTTCTGGAACTTGAATTTCCTTTCCAAAGCTGCACACAATACTCAACACCATCAGCTAAATAAACATCACTTTGAACAAACATCAACTGATTTACTCTTGTGCTCTCTACCTGACTAAAATTCCTTAACTGGTGTTGTCTGTTCTTTAAAGTGAGACGAGGAGACGGACAAATTGAAATGAAAAGCACAAAACGTATAAATTTATCAACTAGTCTTTCACATACCTCCCAAGTGACTTCAAAAGAAACCCTGAGGTAAACTCTCTTTCGAAGCAAATTCCCAAGGTTAAGAAAAGAAATTGAGTCACCACAGAAAATGTTTAAGAAACCAGTTGCGATTGTAATGCACCTTATGCAACCTCATGACATCCCAAAGCCCTGAGGAAGCACTACATTGTTGAAAGTGAAGTGGTTTAGCTTAGCAATGCCCCTGAAACACAATCTGCTCGATCAGATGGATAGAAAACGTCCTTTAGCACGATCTTGAAGAGCAGGGACATTCTCCCTTGTGCTTCGGTGAAAACATAACACTCAACCAACATCAATGAAATAGGTAATCTGGTAAATCAGCTCATGGCCCCTTACAGGAGCTTGCTGTCTTCAGTGTAGCTGCTACATTTTCTATATTACAGTTCATAGCTCTTCTGCCTGAAGGGCCACATACACATGGAAACATCAGCAGCACAAACAGTTGAAAGTGAACACCAAGTTATACGCCATCTTGTGTTGGAAATATGTCACCATTCCTTCACCACTGTGTCAAAATCCAGAGCCTCCCTCCTAACAGCACTGTGGCAGTGCCTGCACCACATGATGGAATGGTTTCAATTGATTGCTCACCATCATCGTTTCAAGGGTAATTGGTATGGACACTAAATGTTGGCATTGCCAGCAATGCCCACACCCAATGAGTAAATTAAACAAACAGGTGACCACACTTCGGAAGTACTTAACATATTTTGTGCGCTTGCTGCCATGTTATGGTTTTGAAAAGTTTAAAAAACAAGTACTTCTCAGGTTATCTGCATTTCCAAAACGATTAGATTAATGTCTATTTTTGTGAGAAGGAACACTCTTTTGAATATCTCTTAGAAAACAGCCTGTACTATTATCTAGTTCAAATGTAAGGTCTGTGTGTCAGTTCTCATAGAATCCCTACAGTATGGAAACAGGCCATTTGGCCCAACAAGTCCACGCCACCCCTCCGAAGAGTATCCCACCCAGACCCATTCCCCTACCCCTGCATTTCCTACATCTAACCTAAACATCCCTAGGCTGTATGGGCAATTTAACATAGCCAATCCACTTACCCTGCACATCTTTGGACTGTGGGAGGAAACCCACGCAGACACAGGGAGAATGTGCAAACTCCATACAAACAGCTGCCTGAGGCTGGAATTGAACCTGGGTCCTTGGCACTGTGAGGCAGGAGTACTAACCACGAGCCATCTTACCAACCAAGGATAGAATCCTTACAGTGTGGAACCAGGTCATTCAGCCCATCGAGCTCACACTGACCCTCCAAAGAGTGTCACACCCAGACCCACCCCCACCGTATCCCTGCAACCCTGCATTTCCCATAGCCTATCCACCTAGCTTGTACACTTGGGCAATTTGGCATGGCCAATCCACCTAACCTGCATGTCTCTGGACTGTGAGAGGAAGCTGGAGCACCCGGAGGAAACCCACACAGACACAGAGAGAATGTGCAAACTCCACACAGACAGTCAGCCGAAGGTAGACCTGAACCCAATGCTGTGAGGCTGCAGTGCTAACCACTATGCCACCTGTTGTGTTACGTATCACAGTTAGTATGTATTATACCTTTAAGAGATATGTTCAAGGTGTCATCACTATATTACTGTATGCGGCCAGAAGGTACAAAGATCTAGACTCCATCTTAACAGGGGCCACTTGAAGCATGATACATTGATGAAAGTGTGCTCCCCTTTTTAATGGAATAGCATAATGTTATCCCAGACATTGAAGTGCCTGTGACTGTAATATTGATATATGTCATGAGCTGTATTAACATCTGTTGAATCTTTCTGTGCCAGGTTGCCCACATCTAGTTCTTACGTTTTGGCAGCTGACATAAGCATTGCCACATCAGGTAGATACCCTCATAAAAGCAGAACCCACACCACAACAACAGCTCATCAGTTATATGTAATGTTACATAAAAAAAAAAGCAGGAAGGGCAATTTCATGAGGACAAACTGGTAAGGATCCAATGTCTATACATGGACAGTGACGAGACAGAAGACAGAGGGCGCTTATGGTCTAGCAGTTTCTGAGCCAGGAGGCTGGGTGCAAGTCCTACCTGCTCCAGAGATGTTTAATGACATCTCTGAATATGTTGATTAGAAAAACGCATGCAAGACAGTTTAAGCTGAGGAGATTCTTTCATGGAAGACAGGAGAGGTATGATATCTATTAGGCAAAACAGTGCCGGAGAAAATTGGAAGAAAACACTAGTATCTATTTTATACAATACATTGTAAATCAAATCCAGACAGTAAGGCAGCGGAGATATTATCGCTGAGTTTGCACATTCTCCATGTTACAGCTAGATTGGCAAAGACAAATTAATTCTATTTTACTGCTAACTAAAGAAAGATAGTAAGGCCTGATATTGTTAAATTAACTGAAAATTAGATCTAGATGTCATGCCGCAAGTTGCAGAATGAATGGAACGGTGACAAATGGAGAAGCTGAAAATCAATGACAATGCAGACATGTTCTCAGAGAGGTTGTTAGATGTAATGTGAGTGGAAACCTGTGACAGCAGCAGGGAGGAAAGTAATAACAGGCAAATGGTGTGGGCCTCTTGGGCAAAGTTGTCAGATAGATGCAGAATTGTTTGTGCAAATTAAAGGGACTTTTACGAAAGGCCAGAAAGCGATATCAATTGAGGGAAAATGGGAATTTTTAGAATGTGAGGGCATAAAATGCCACTTGATAGGACATTTCAGTGTATAGAAGCTTCCCTGTCACTGACATTCAGCAGCACAGCTGAGTTAGCTTGTATGAGGAACCTTAAGGCCCAATAATGTCCCTATAATTGAACTTGATGGGATGGTTCAGGTGACAACAATTAATGGGAGACATACACCTTCTTTTCAATTTAACAATAATTGAACCAATGTTACAGTCATGAAAGAAAAATGAAAAAAAGGAAAATAAGATTTGTATTTCTATAATAACTTTCATGACCACCAGAAATCTGAAATTGTTTTGTAAACATTAAAATAGTTTCAAGGTATAATCACTGCAGGAAAGAGGTTTAATTGGGAAAATGTATGTAGGAAGCCCTGCCCCATGTGCCCAAAGATCTGTGGATTGAGAATTGGCCTGTTCAGTCACATGAAGATCTACACCAGAAACGCGGAACCTTGAATGGAAACCATTCTCAAATCCAAGGACAGCTAATACCAATATGCAAGGAAGGACACACTGAGAAAGTGAAATACTTTAGAGGATGAATTTGGAACACTCTCAACTAAACTGGATTTAACAGATCACTTGTCCATCTGTAGTTCCCCATTTAATGTAAGAAAATCACTGCTAAAGCTAATTTTTCCAAACCAGACTGATCCCCCAACTCTCCCACCCTTCAGCCCCAACCGTACTAAGTCCCAATCAATGATCACCTTGTGTTTATTGACTTGAATTGGCTTATTTTTTGTTTTCAAATTCCTCTGTGGCCTTCCCCTTCACCACCTTTGCGACATTCTCCAGGACTGTGCAGTCCTGCATTTCTCTTCTTTCCTTTGCCTCCACATTGGCATCTTCTCTGGGTCCTAAGCTCTGCAGTTCCCTGGTAAACCTGTCCACTTATTGGTGCTCCTAAAAACATATCTCTTTGACCAGGCATTTATGATCACCTCACCTAATTTTTGTTTTAGTCATTTAGAACGTGGGTGACACTGGCAAAGTTTTGTTGCCCATCCCTGATTTGAATTCAGCTGTTTGAACTGTTTAAAATAAATAAAACAACCACATAGAAAAGGATTCTGGGTAATCCAAGATGGAGGACAGGAAAAATTTGTGGCTGTAAGAGCTGCTCCTTTTTTGAGGTATTTTCAGTATCGGAGCTGATTTCATTGAATTCTAGGAGCAGTAATTACTGTTTTGTAAGCTGTTGCATTGCTTTGGAACTTTGGGGAAAAAAAGACCAAAACAACGGCACTTTTACAAAAAGAAGGATGGGAGACAAAGCCAGTGAAAGTTGGAAGTGAAAAGACGCCTGAAAGGGCACATGAATAAGAAGGGTTTAGAGGGATATGGGCCAAATGCTGTCAAATGGGACTAGATTTATTTAGGATATCCGGTCAGCATGGACAAATTGGACCGAAGGATCTGTTTCCATGCAGTATACCTGTATGACTCTATGACTCTGTCTGGATCTAGAATTACATGTCGGCAGCTTGACCAGGTAAGGATGGCAGCTGTCAGGGACCAGTTGGCTTTTTTTAATGACAATTGGCAATAGTTAAATGATTGTCATGAGGCTAGCTTTTAATTCCAGATCCTTATTGAATTTACATATCACCCCATCTGCCATGGTGGGATTCAAGCTCATGTCCCCACAACATTAAGCTGGGGTTGGACACTGCTAATCATTGACATTACCATTATGCCACCACTTATCTCTGTATGAGCCATTAAGCTTCTGTGAAGCAGTTTGGGTACTTTGCTAAATTAAAGGCACTACAGAAATGTAAGTTCTTGTTGTACCAGGGAAGGCTTCAACAAATGTACAAAAGTAGACGGAGTCATTGACAAAGGATATTGGGCCAATAGGTAACATGAAAGAAAGCTTGCACTATTCATCAGGAAACATCAGGTTCATTGGGTGCATTCAAGACAGTGAAAGCACTAAAGAAATGTGGCTTTTAAGAGGTGAGAGTGATAGAGAGAGACCAACAAGTATGTATCAAGCCTTTGAAGCAAACACTCACTAGTATTCACAGTAGATGTGGGTACCGGTGTTGGCAAGGCTTGTCAGGGGATGCCTTGAGATAAATAACAGAGAAATGTCTCAAAGAACACTAAAATCATGGCCATTAATAGTTCACACTGTTTCTTAACCAATTGGAACAAATCCTGTAAAATGAGAGTCAGAAGAAGGTAAATTTTAACCTTTTAAAATTTAAATTATTTTAAAATTATTTTTAAATCTGTGGCAAATCCTGAGCAAGGCCTTCTTGTGGGAACTGTGAAGCCATTACCAACAAACATAAAAACAGAAATTGCTGGAGAAACTCAACAGGTCTGATAGCATCTGTGGGCAGAAAGCAGAGCCGACATGTCGAGTCTGGTGACTCACAGGACTTGACACATTAACTCTGCTTTCTCCTTCCAGATGATGTCAGATCACCTGAGTTTCTCCAGATATTTCTGTTTTGTTTCAGATCTCCAGCATTTGCCATTCGTTGTTTTATTCTCCTACCAAAGATAATGCCACTTGTCAGCCAGCAACTCTTTATTTAAGATGAGACTTGATATCCCCACCCCTGCCCTCCACAATTCCAGGCATGTCAACAGATGCCTCAGACAACATAGCCATCAAGTATTAAGCAGATAACTTTGAGAGAGAATTCTGTTCAATCAGAACTTCAAACTGGATCCCAGATTCCACATTGTGGTGCCTTGGAGACATTGGGTAAGTGAATATGTAAGATATTTAAAGGTGTAGAACAGATATAATGCGATATATTATAAATTATGCCAACCAATTTCCTGTACTGTGCAATGGGGAACTGTAAGGTAGTGTTCAAACAAAGTGAGCTTATAGGGGAGGAAAGAATTGGACTAGGCAACAGATATAATTTAGTCCCCCATGTTAAAAACATATACCATATCCTTATTTTTATCTTTCAATTTTAAATTCCTGCCATTCACATTTTAATGTGAACTATCTTTCACTTATATTGCGTTGAAGCCCATTAACTCTCTCAGGTGAATGTAAAAGACTGTGCAGCAGTATTTGACGAAGACCAGGTCTGTTCTTCTAATGCCCTAACCAACATTTATTTATGAACCAGCACCACCAGAAAGGCATTGGACGTTTAGATCATTGCTGTGTCTGGGACATTGCTGTATGCAAATTAGCTGCAATTCTTGCCTAAAAAAACAAACAGTGACTATACTTCAAAAATAATTCACTGGCATCACAGCAACAGGGACTTGGGTTCAATTCCCCACTCAAGCAAATGTCTGCACGGGTTTCCTCTGACTGCTCCGGTTTCTTCCCACAGTCCAAAGACTGTGCAGGTTAGGTGGATTGGCCATGGGAAATGCAGGTTACAGGGATGGAGTAGAATGGTTGGATCTGGATGGGATGTTGCTTGGAGGGTTGGTGTGGACTTGATGGGCCGAATGGCCTATTTCCACACTGTAGGGATTCTATGAACTAGGGATAGGCAGTAAATGCCAGCATTGCCAATGGTGCCCACATGCTTAAAAACATGAATTTTTTTTTATATAGATACAAATTCTTATCTTTTGGCTTACACATGATTACTTAATCTCAGGGCGATATAGAATTTTAGTACTACAACATGCCTCCCATATGTAACAGCAAAAAAGTTTGACTGAGCCTTTACAATTTAAGCAGATCGGTATGGTCAATCCCTTTTCACACAGCCTAATTGGAAAGTTAATTTCATGCCCCCTTGAGGATGCATTTCTCTTTTGGCCAGCTGGTTAAGTTGAATTTTGAAAAAGAAAATTTCAGGAACATGATTGAAATTTCAGATGAAGATCGGTGCAATTTACATAGTGAGAAAAGTCCTACGGTTTCTTCATGTGTGACATATGGCAACAGTGGTCTGCAGTCACATCCAAGTCTCTGTGTGGCCTTGAGAGGTGAACTTTTAAGCTTACATACCATGCATTTTTATTAATTGCTTTTCTAGCTGGAGCAGCTCTGGTAAAATGTAATGAGAGGAACGTTACAGCCCCATGGGTCACTTCTCATTCTGCTCACAGCAGAGAGGAGCCAGAGATTGTTTTTCTATTTAACCATTTGTCACTGTCTCTAGTGATGTGCAACAGAAATACTGAAAGTGTAGCTTCTGTGGAAGGAAGCTGCAGCACCCGAATTAAAATACTGGACAGTCATTGCTAATTTGTCCTCGCTTCTACATCTTTTTGTATGGATTAGTAAATATAGATATAGGAGGATTCTCTACATAGAGAAGGAATATGAGGAAAATGTATATGGGATTATATGGGAAATGTAAATGATGGGCAGGAAAAGAATAGCTGCTCCAACAAGTCAGCCCTGCACTGACAGTGACTTCAGTATCATGACTAGACACTTCTTATCCCAGCCCCTGCTCCCTATCTCCATCCCCACCACAACCCACAGCATGTAATTCCCTGACAGATGCCCTTGAGTCAATAAGGGAAGAAATATTCTCTGTTGGGTACGTTGTGAAGGTTTGAGCTGAAGTCCAACTGTTTCATCCATGCTCTTTAAGGATGGTGACATGCTGTTCATACTCAGTCTTGCCGATATGTGACTCCAGCCCCAGTCAAGTGGCTGGATATCCAGTTTTGCACTGGACAATCCAGATTTTAGCCTGTCTGGCAGTAGGTGCCAGTATTTCATGCCTTACTACGTTTCCTCTGTGAAGCAATGGCCTGCGCTGATTCCTTTCTCCATCCACCACACCTTCAGAACAAGTAGAACACTGAAAACCACTTGCTTCAACATTTTATCCAAGCCCCTGGCCCTTATTGACTCCTGAACATTGATAGATCTCCAAACCTGATTACATAATCACCTTGCAGCACAATGATTGCAAGTTGCAAGTATTAAAGACCTTGAGCATTGGCTACCCCTGCCCATATGAGTGACCCTTACCCTCCTTCAGAAGTGGTCTGGAAAGCTGCAGAGTCATATAAAACTGCAGTAATTCAAGAAGGAACACCTTCACAGGGCAGCTAAGGATGAACCATGAAGGTCAGACACTAAAAAGGATAAAAGATTATGGAAAATTCTTCATGGATCACATTTAGGCAATCAGAGGATCATTTGGAGTATGAACAACCATAAAGTAATCCATGAGATTAGTACAGGAAAGCCACTGTGTTCAATTTATTGAGAAGTAAATTCACTCCTGATATTACTAAGTTCCTGTTCATACACAAAGTAATCAGAATTCAGTCGCGGTAACTATTAGGTTGAGTATTTCTGTACGAAAAATAATAATTATACTTTGACTGCAAGCTAGGTGTGGATAGTGTGGAAAAGCAATATGATTTGATGGTGGAGGGTTTATAAAGCATAAAGTGACACTTCAAGTCGATAAATTTATTGGGAAGAAATTATCGAAATACTAGAACTTGTGGCAACCTAGACATGGCAGAACTGTCGCCTAGGCCTATGTAATTCTTGATCTTGCTATTACCAGAGCAATTTGATGTTACCTATCTCAGTCAGGAAAGCCTCATCTTCTTCTTCATAAGCAATAAGCAATAGCAGGAGATAAGAAACTTCCCTCAGGTGTCAGCCGTCGTTCTAGTAGTAGCTATCTCGCCTCTGAGTCAGAAGCATTGAAAGAGAATTGCAGATATAAACTAGGCCGGTAGTTCTGCACAGTACTGAGGGAGTGCTGCACTCAGGAGGTGTCATCATCCAGCTAAAATGTTAAACTGAATCCCCAGAGATAGTAGGAACTGCCGAAGCTGGAGTCAGAGATAACACAGTGTGGAGCTGGAGGAACACAACAGGCCAGGCAGCATCAGAGGAACAGGATAGTTGACGTTTGAGTTGAGTCGGAACCCTTTCTGAAGAAGGCCCGAAACTGATTCCCTATCTTTGCCCTCAATTGGATGTAATAATTTCTGGAACATTACTTCTTAAAGGAAAGTTCAGCCTGGTGTCATGGACATTATCTGTCTGTCAACAGATATCACTCAATTAATCTATTTGTCATCACTGTTGTGGGAACTAGCAGTGTGCTATTTGGTGCTGTGTTTCTTAAGACAGTGACTGCATTTCAGAAATAAATCATTGACTATTAAGTGCTTTGGGACGTGCTGAGATCGTGAAAGATCTGCACAAATGCAAGTCTTCCGTTCTGTCTTCCACTGTGACTCCCTTGATCGAGCAGTTTTGCCTTGCCTGTCCCTTATACCACTGACCCCATGAGGAAAGCCTTATTATCCTGTACTCAGTCTTTGATTAGCAATGGCAAAGTGAAGATGTAAGGACTTGCTTAGCTGCATTATATTGGAGCACCATTCTTATTCCTCTGAGTTCTCTGTCTGAATAAAGTCTCTTTTTAATACATCACCTATTGTCTACAGAGACAGGAAGATAAAGACACACCAGAATGTAGAATGCTGATAACTTTATCAATGAAAATGTTTCCGTAAAGTAAATCCCCATCACATTAAAAAATGTGAACATGAGTGGAAGATACTCTCTGCTTCTTTGAGAAATGTGCTGATTGTTTCTGCAAGGAAGGTTTTTGAGATAACTCACAGATGAAGTAGTTATTGGTGAGTTATTGCCTATTTCACATGTGAATGTATAAATCACATTGTAGGGGATGATGCTGAGCATGCTGATTATCACAGACACTTTAGATAGGTGTAGACTTAGCCTGATGGTGTAAAATGAATGATAGTGAAAAGACAGCAGGTTATACACCTCCCAAGGGGAGTTCAGTTAGAGCAAGGCTGTTTAGGAGTGATGTCAGGGAAGACTTCCTTACACGGCAAGCAGCAAAAGTATTTGGGATCATTGTCCTTCTATTCCATGTGAGTTGCAGCTGAACTAGATTACTCCTATTATTTCTTCATACTCTTGGACATAGTCTATCGCAAAATTTTCTTTATATACTTTATTTACAGTTATTACAACCAAGACCTCATGGTGAGCAAAATGTCTCTTCCTTTTTGACTTAACTATCCATCTGTTCAAATCCTATTGTGGTAGCTGGTAGATTGTAAGTTCAATAAATATGGATTATGATAAAAAAAACTAATCTTAATAATGGTAACCATTGAACTATCATCAACTGGGAGGCAATGGCCTAGTGGTGTTATCACTGGATTGTTAATCCATGAGACCCAGGTTCTGGGAACCTGGGTTCGAATCCTGCCACAGCCGATGATGGAATTTGAATTCAATTAAGAAAAACAAATTGGAAATTAAGAGTCTAATGATGACCGTGAGACTATTGCCAATTGTTGGGGAAAAACCCATCTGGATCACTAATATCCTTTAGGGAAGGAAACTTCCATCCTTTCCTGGTCTGGCCTACATGTGACTCCTAACTGCCCTCTGGGCAATTAGGGATGGGCAATAAATGCAGCCTGGCCATCGATCCCCTCATCCAATGAATAAAAACAAAATTAGTGGTACTATTGGTGGAATGTCCAAGAGACCCTGGGCTCTTCTGGGGATTAAGGTTCAAATCCTGTTATGGAGGATGGCAGAATTTCAATTCAATAAAAATCTGGAATTAGGAGTCTAATGACATGAAACCATTGCTTATTTATCTGGTACATTAATTTCCTTCAGGGAAGGAAACTGCCATCTTTACCTGCTCTGGCCTACATATGACTCCAGACCCACAACAATGTAGTTGATTTTTAATTGCCCTCTGGGCCATTAGGAATACGCAATAAATGCTGGCCGAGCCAGTGATGGCCTAATGAATTTTTTAAAAAATTGTTGTAAAATCTCATCTGGTTCACAAATGTCTTTTAGGAAGAAAATCTGTCATCTTCATCTGGTCTAATCTACGTGATATTTCCAGCCCACAGGAGTGGAGTTGACTTTTAACTGCCTTCTGAATTGGCCTACCAAGCCACTCAGGTAAAGGCCAGTTAGAGATGGGCGACAAATGTTGGCCTTACCTGCATCACCCACATCTCGTGAAAGAACAAAGATAAGTTACCCAGACAGATAACTGGAGTTAAGCTACAGATCAGAGAAGATCTAATTGAATAGCAGAATGGGCTTGATGGTTTAAACAGTTCACTCCTGTTCTTGTACTTATTCCCACATTCATAATTTCTTATTTTGATTGAAATCAGTGGAAATTTGTGTGTATTTTATCTGCACCAGTGTTGTTAATGGTGGCAAAAGAGACATCAGTTTGGTAGCAACGGGCAATGTGGTTGGTGGGTTTGAAAGAATGATCCAAACACAAGAGGGAGGTCTGGTTATGGGCCTAGCTCAGGAGGTTCAAAGATTGATAAATCTTCTGAACTGGGGAGGAAGCCAGTAACTTGAAAACCAGATTAAGATATGTATTAATGCATGTCCTTTTTTGGTTCCAGTTGGGTGTTGAGATCAAATCGATGTTCTTGACTGAGATGCTAAAAGCCACGTGGATCCGTCTTTGGTGTGAACTTGGAAAGTGTTGCAAAACAGATGTGAAAGTTTGTCTTTCATAACGTGGAAATGATCTTCATCCCCTTTCCTCTGGGTCTTCTCATGAAGCATTTTGAAGAAGTTAGGCAGACAGGATTTTTACGTCCAAATTTCCCTTTCTCCCCAATGGGAAATCACTGCACAGTTTATCTCTTCTCCACTCCTAGATTGTGTTTGTAACTGAACAGTCAGCTCCCGGAGAGCTGTGGTCCAAAGCAGTGATCTGTCACCCATGGGTTTTGTACAGTGGCATGGCCAACATTCTGTGCTGAGTAAAGAAATTATTGCCACAACGCATTGTGAAGATTTAATTTGTTTTCCCTCTTTGTTTCTCAGTGGGATGGTGTTGGACCTCTTCCAGAAGCAACAGACCCACCAAAGGGCATACAGCTCCTGTGGCATCCCTCAATAGTCAAACCCTACCTCACACTTTTGTCAGAATGCTCAAATCCAGATACCCTTGAGGGAGCAGCAGGAGCCTTACAGAATTTGGCTGCGGGGAGCTGGAAGGTAAGCCATTCAAAATTATGCTTGCAAACTTTATGTGCAGTTTTTCCTGCCTTTAAAATTCTTATTGTGGTTATCAAGTCCTTGCATAACTTCGGTACTCGCTATCTCTACAACCTTCACCAGCCAACCCTCCAAAACTTTTGGTCTGCGTCTATTCTGGTATCTTGTGCATCCTCGAATTTCTGCACTCCACCAGGACTTAATGTGCCTTGCCCTTAATTCCTATAAACCCTTTCCCGAACTATTCCATCTCACTAGCTCAACCTCTTCCTTTCAAATATTCCACAACTTTGCTGTCCTCATATCAATCCATATGTGGTTCAGTTTCATTTTGTTTTTGTTTGCACTCCTGAAAAGTGCATTGAAACATTTTGATAAGTTACTTGAGCTATACAGTTGAAATTTCATGTTGCTGAGCTAGCTACAGTGAGGGGTTAGGAATTGGTAGAATCTTTTAGCCAGCAGAATTCATGACCCTTCTAAATTATGTCCTGCTATGAAAGTATTCACTTTTGTTTCAAATCACCATTGAGATTAACCATTAAGCTTTCTTAAGTCAGTTTTGTATCTGCTGTGTTGGGCGCTGTTGTATTACAACCCCCAAAAAGGTTCACGTCATGATATTTATTCAAAGAGAAGAAATTGATGCCATCAATTTACACAGACTAAACACGATTCTTACTTTGTAGACAATGCTCACCAGCATCAGATTCCTGCTTGTTGCAGACAAGAAATTTTCCCTTGATCAGTGCAAAAGGGCAGGGCATGTAGTAGAGGATAAATCTGGGGTGGGAAAATCAATTTGTTAAATACATCCTAAAAGCCTGTAGCTGATTAAGGTACACCTCAGTTTAGGAATAATGCCAAACGTGACAGTCCAGACTTTTTTTTTGGGTGTGGGAAAACCAGACCACTGCACTTTCATGACTCACGCTGCGCACTTGAGCTGAGAGTTACTTCACACACTATTTTTGCTCTTGCATACCAGAGAAAGATACTTAGCATAGTTTGAAATTCACACTGAAATGCATGAAAATTGAGTTGTCTAGAAGACCCGCCTCAATTCTCCAACATAGTATGTCAGGTCCCAACAGTGATCAACGGTCCCTTGTACCTCAGCCTACCTTCATCAGCCCTTTATCTACATCCCATACCAGCCTATGCCCCTTCAAATCACTCATGTGACCTGTATGCCCCCACCCCCGGGAATCCAACATCACGGCTCACCAACTATGTACTATATACAGTCCTCAGGTTTGCTAATGGAAATTGCTTTACTTTCCTTAGGGGAAAAGAATAAACCTCTCATTGTTGTTAATGTCATTTCTCAGCAGAAAGCCTATCAATCGATGTAAGGGAACAGGTGGCTATATTTTCACTCGTGGGGACTTTTTTTAAAAAACGTATCAGAAGCATAAAGTAAATGGTCAAGTGGTTAGATCTTTTTAAATATTAAACCTTAAATTTAATCAGCCAGAGCCATTTACTATATAGTAGAAAAGCTGGCAACATAGGCTGAGAGGACATTTTGCTATAATTTCCGCTGCATAATGCTGCTTTCTGACTTTGAAAAAATAATGTAATGCATGTGAACAAATACATGCGACTGGGAAATGTAAAGATCAATGTAACTTCACAGGATAGGAACCTACAATGAACCATTCCACCAAAGACACAAATACATTATAATGCAACACCAATAGAGACATTTGAATATGTGAAAACACTTCACACTCAGCTTTTAGTAGGTTCCAAACTCTTTAGCAGGACATACACATTCTTCATAAACTCTCAAACTAACATGCTTTTAAGGAGATTCAAAAGCCCTGCACCACCAGGTGCAATTGTTAAGCAACAGAAGAACATATCTCTGTGAGAATTAAAAATGGGCAACCAGAACTCAACCGGGCATTTAGTACATGAGAAACTCCCAACCCACAAAGAGACCAAAGGAAAATGGTGCCAAATCAGAAATGTGAAGAAAAATCGTATTTCTTCTAAAATATCTTGATCATATGGGCCAGTGGGCTGAGGAATGGCAGATGGAGTTTAATTTAGATACATGTGAGGTGCTGCATTGTAGAAAGGCAAATCGGGGCAGGACTTATACACTTATTGGTAAGGTTTATATGTGTCTAAGGTGATGATTTTTAATCAGTAAGGGAGTCTTCGCTTATGTAATGGTAAGGACCTGGGGAGTGTCGCTGAACAAAGAGGCCTTGGAGTGCAGGTTCATAATTCCTTGAAAGTGGAATCACAGGTACATTGGAAGGTGAAGAAGGCATTGGATGCTTGCCTTTATTTGTCAGTGCATTGAGTATAGGAGTTGGGAGGTCATTTCACACCATACAGGACATTGGTTTGGCCACTTTTGGAATACTGTGTGCAGTTCTAGACTCCTTGCTTTGGAAAAAAGGTTGTGAAACTTGAAAGGGTTCAGAAAAGATTTACAGGGATGTTGCAAGGGCTGGAGGGTTTGAGCTATAGGGAGATGCTGAATAGGCTGGGGCTAAATTCTCTGCAGTATCGGAGGTTGAGGGGTGACCTTTTGAGATTTATAAAATCATGAAGGGCATGGATAGCATAAATAGTCATTTCCCTGAGATGGGGGTGTCCAAAACTAGAGGGCATAAGTTTAAGGTGAGAAGGGAAGGATTTAAAAGGGATCTAAGGGGCAACTTTTTCATGCAGAAAGTGGTCCACATATGGAATGAGCTGCCAGAGGAAGTGGTGGAGGCGGATACAATTAAAACATTTAGAAGGTATCTGGATGGGTATATGAATAGGAAGGGTTTAGAGGGATATGGGCCAAATACTGGCAAATGGGACTAGATTTATTTACAATATCTGGTCAGCATGGACAAGTAGGACCAAAGGGTCTGTTTCTGTGCTGTACATCTCTGTGACTCTATTACAATCAATTAAAACTTGGACAAAAAAAATGAGCCCAGAGCAACTAAAGAAGATGAAAGGAGCAGCATAGATTCACCAGCATAGTGCTGGGCTAAAGTGATTAAATTACGATGACAGGTTGCATGCACCAGGCTTTGAATCCTTACAGCATAGAAAATGAGTAAGTGATCTAATTAAGGTGTTATAATATTATTAAAGGAATTGATACACGGACACATATAAACTTTTCCCTTCAGTAAGGGATCTAGAACAAAGAGCATAATGTTAAAATTACAGTTAGACCACGCTGCAGTGATATCTGTGCTCATTGGAGTTTAGGTATATGAGAAACATAGAAGATTTTTCGGGACTTGACTGGGTAGATGCAAAGTGTTTGTTTCCCCTTGTGGGAGCATCTAGGACTAGAGGACATAATCACAGGGTGACGATGTCAGGGATCACCCATTTAAGACAGAGATGAGAAGGAATTTCGTCTCTCGGAAGATAGTGAATCTGTGGAATTTAACCACAGAGAACTGTAGTGGTTGGGTCTTCTAATATATTCAAGGCTGAGGTAGACAGATTTTAATCAGTAAGGGAGTCTTGGCTTATGGGGAAAAGGCAGGAAAGTGGATTTAGGGGTTCTCAGATTTGCCATGATCTCACTGAATGGTAGAGCACACTCAGTGGGATGAATGGCCTACTTCTGCTCCTGTGGTCTTAGGGCCATATAATCAGAAGCACTTCTTCTGTCAGAGATGAGTGGAATCTGTACTGGTTCTTTCTCTCCAAAAGCTGGTGAGACTAGGTCAATTGAAAATTTCAGTACTGATTTAATTGATTTTTGCTGAGCAAGGGTATTAACGCGGCAAAACCTAAGTGGGTAAATGGAATTAAGATACAGATCAGCCACAATTTAATTAAACGGAAGAACAGGCTTAAGGTGCTGATTGTCTGAATTCTCTTCCCACATGCCTAAATATAAATGATTAAATAAAGCAATCGAAATGTAATGATTTTATAAGTAAGAAATTATTGACTAGTCCCTTAAGCCTTTTAAATTCTCTGCTATTCTTTTCTTCTCTATTATTTTGTTTTTATTCTTCTCTATATCAGAAGGATTGGATACCTCTAAATGCCAGAGCTGGCCATTTTACACAAAGAGAATTCACAAACAGTGATGTGATAATGACATGACAATCTGTTATAGTGTTGTTGACTGAGGAGAAAATATTGGTCAGCGAGTCATAGAGTCATTCAGCATGGAAACAGACTCTTTAGTCCAACTCGTCTGTGCCAACCAGACATCCTAATTTGACCTAGTCCCATTTGCCAGCATTTGCCCCATATCCTTCTAATCCCTTCCTATTCATATACCCATCCATTGTCTTTTTAATGTTGTGATTGTATCAGCCTCCACCACTTCCTCAGGCAACTCATTCCATACACGCACCACACTCCACAAGTTACCCCTCAGGTCCTTTTTAAATCTTTCCCCTTTCTCCTTAAATGTATGCCCTCCAGTTTTGAACTCCCCAGCCCTAGGAAAATGCCCTTGAATATTCACCCTATCCATGCCCCTCATGAATTCACAAATCTCTGTAAGGTCACTCCTCAGCCTCCGACACGCCAGGGAAAAATGCGCCAGGTATTTCTGCTATAACGCGTGTTTCATTAAAGCAAATTTGCTGTAACACGATTGAAGAAGAGTGGTCACAGTTTGGTTAACGCAAACTTTCCACTGTACAGTATAGCGATTTTGTACAGTGATTTCCCTATAATGTGACATTGTATGGTGATTTTCTATAGCTCGATATTGTATAGCACGAAGTTGCACAAGAATGCAACTATCGTGTGTTGGAAAAATACCTGTACCTATTCAGAGATAATAGGTACTGCAGATGCTGGAGAATCCGAGATAACAAGGTGTGGAGCTGGATGAACACAGCAGGCCAAGCAGCATCATAGGAGCAGGAAAGCTTGACGTTTCGGGCCTGGT
>JAHRHZ010000029.1:12491005-12533963 GCA_024137785.1 Ginglymostoma cirratum
ACCAGGCCCGAAACGTCAAGCTTTCCTGCTCCTATGATGCTGCTTGGCCTGCTGTACCTATTCAGCCTTTCCCTATAACGCAAACCCTCCAATTCTGGCAATATCCTTGCTTTTTTTTTGCACCCTGTCAAGTTTAACAGCATCCTTCCCATAGAAGGATGACCGGAATTGCATGCAATATTCTAAGAGTGGCCTCACCAATGTCCTGTACAGCCACAACATGACGTCCCAACTCCTTTATTTAATGTTCTGACCAGACCAAACGCCTTCTTCACCACCCTGTGACTCCACTTTCAAGGAACTATGTACCTGCTCCCCTAGGTCTCAGTAACACTGCCCAGGGCCCTACAATTAACTGTGCAAGTTCTGGTCTTACCAAAATGCAACACCTCACAATAATCTAAATTAAACTCCATCTGCCACGCATCAGTTTGATAGTCAGATTCTGCCATCATTGGCCTGTTTTAATAATAATCCTCAATAGGCATTGGCAAGGGCAGTGAAAAATCAGAGCCTCATTCCTGACCCTGGCCATTCAGCAATGGAAGGTCTTGACCTTTATTAATTGATTACTGAATCAATTGATTACTGGTCAATTACTAAAGGGGATTGCCAGTGACTCTTTAAAGATCCTCTGTATCTCAAAGATCTCTGTACACTCCTTTCTTGCAACCATATACAGAGGGTCGTGTTGGTGTAGTGGTGGTGTCCCTACCTCTGAGCCAGGAAGCCTGAGCTGAAATCCCACCTGTTCTGGACATGTGCAATAACATCTCTGAACAGATTTGATATAGAAAATGTTTCCGATCAAACAATGCAATAAGACGCCATTCACCCAAAACCTGCGCTTGCTCTTTGAAGAAATTGTCCTTTTATCTTGAACTTGCTCCAAAACCATGCATTTATAAGTATTTATCCAATTGCGTTCGAAATTTGTTGCTTACTTTCTGCTTCCACCACTTTATAAGCAATATATTCCAGACTGTGGTTTTAAATAAATCTCCTTGTCTCCCCTCAATATCTTTTGCCAGTTATCTGAGATCTATCTACATTTAAAAAAACTCTGCCAATAAAAATAGCTTTCCTGTGTATATCAAAACAGTTCCTAATTTTCAATATGGGTTCATAATTTTTTCTGAAAATCCCAGAAATATTAGCAATGTGTATAGTAAGGGGCTTAGATTCAGGTTCTGAATTCACCCTTTAAAAAGACATCACCAGGACGCCCTATTTTGAGGATTGATGGCATCTGATTTGATAGCTTCAAAATATCAACTAAAAAATTGGAGAGGACTGCAGGGTTACATCCACACAGTTCTGATTGTGATGTACACATAAATGAAACCAAAAAAATTTCACCTGGAGGGTTAATGGAAAGGGCTTTGTACCTACTGTAGTAATCAAAGGGCTTTTTTTATGTTGGACTGCTGCAGCAAATGCTCTGGTTATGAATATCAATAAGAAAAGTGGTGCATGCAATTTTCTTTGTGTTACATTCCAACTGTGCCAACTAACACAGGCAAATAAGGCTACAGCGCTGAATTTAGTGCACTTTTAATATGTGCTGATCAAGTGCTCCCCCATACTTGGAAAATTTACCAGAGGAATTCAACAGGTAATTTCAGGAACTGGATGTGATGGAACAAATCATCATGTTTGTCTCAAATCCTTTCCTTCAAGCAGATATTGGTGGATTGACTACCGAATCCCATCGGATATTTAATTTAACAAGCAGTGGAGGAGTTAATATGGAGATAAATATTGCGCAAAATGATATTAAACTGAGAGTCAGAACAAGGCTCAGTGATTTTTTTGGTGAACAGAGGAAAATTCCCAGTGCATCCCCTGTGCTTTTAAAGTGAAACTTAAATTTGACTCCACATACCTCTGTGAGGCAGCATTCTCCTAATTTAAGATTAGCAAATTCAGGTATCACACCCATCTCGCAGACACCCAGTTAACGGACTGTATATTTGTAACAGTCTCAAAATCCAACCCTGCCTTCAAGGCAATGGCAGATGATCTACAGTGTCCCACTGAGACTTGGTGAGTAGAGGACAAAATGAATAAGTATATGTATATTTGGTTATAGATTTATAGAGCACTCAAACATGCTATTAATTCCATATTTTCTTAGGGATAGATCCTGGGTTGCATTTAAATTTAAATAAACTATTTAAAATGTTTGGAGACCACTAGTTAAGGTGACAATATGTCAGGACTCTGAGGATTCTTTAAACTGCAAACCTTTGTTTTCCCTCTCTGTGCTAAATATTATCCCTTTTAACTTTATTACCTCTGCTGATGTGTGTGTTTGACATCATGATTTTTATGATTTTTTCTGTTTTAGCAGGTAACAAAATTTCTCTTTCTTTCACTCAAGTAAACCTTGGTAATTGCTACTTCACTTTCTAGCAAACTATATTTTAACTCATGATAGAAATAAAACAAAAATATTAGTTGGGACCAATCAAGAGGAAGTTAAAAAGAGAGAAGTCAATTCTCCCTCCTCACCTGGTTTTCTCACATTATACAGCTTAAGGGCAGTGGCATTGCTAAAAATAAATTGGCTTCTCTTCAATGCAAGGCATTAGTGTAATAGTCATGTCACTAGAGTTAATCTAGGCTAATGCTGTGGGACCATTTCCCATTTCATTTCCCTTTTCATTCCCATTTCATTTCCCACCATAGCAGATGCTGAGGTTTGGATTAAATTTAAAAATAATGAATTAAAAGCTCACCTAATTGTGATCATGTGAATATTGTTGTTTGTCATAAATACACATCTACTTCAATACTGCCCTTGAGGGAAGGAAATTTGCCATCCTAACCTGATCTGGTCCACATGTGACTCCCGACACACAGCGCTGGTTGACTCTTAACCGCCCCTCTGAAATAGCTCTTGGAAGTCAATGGCAATTAGGGATGGGTAATAAATGCTGGCTGAACAAGTGACACTCACATCCCATGGACAAGTGAAAAAATGACAAGCTAATTTTATGTTCAGAACAATACATTTAAAGGAAAAGAAATAATTGAGCATAATGTAATAATTGCCATCCAAAGAAGGAAAAGTTGACTATAGTACACTTCCTCTCAACATTTTGCATTATCAGTTCTTCACAATAAGACATACCCATGTGAACATGTCACACAGTAATTGAAACTTCTTGCCCGTGGAATTGTTGCAGTGTCACCAGTGATGGGAAGATTTAATTAGAATATGACAAGTTTACATTGGTAAATGCCTAATACGAAAGTCAACATTAGAGTCTATATTGATAGAAAAAAATGCCAAAATTTTAGACCCTAATGTATGCCTTAGTCCAGTTGGATGAAGACTACACCAGTTTTGACTCACTGGGTGTAATTCTGACTTTGGGATATTGAAATTAATATAAAAATGAAAATCAAGTGATTGGGGATGATTGATCATTTATCAGCTTTATTTCTGTCCTCTCATCATTTTCTGAGACTTGTATTCTGTAAAACCCCTAGAATGCAGATGTATAATTGCAACAACACAAGCCCGCGGCCCATATAAGCTTCAGACTTCACCAGGAACTTGGAAATCAGGCTAATCTTCAGCATCGTAATTAATTGTGGCCAAAAAGCACCTCTAACGTACAAGTGGTTGTCCAGATCTGTGAAAAATGATCCTGAGAGAGATGATCCACACAGCCAACAGACAGGACTTGTCCTTCAGTACAATTTCAGTATAATGGAGTACAATTTTGGCAGGTGTTCACGGTTCCACGAGAGTCTATAGTTTACGTTGTCACAGTGTAGTCAAGTATTCAACAGTTCTGGCTGCCCTGCTCATCAGGAAAAATCTTTAAATTGCAGGCTGTGTTTCTTGCATTCCCAGTGCCTTTTGTTTAATCCTGAGGTTACAGCTATCACCAGTTACCCATCCCGAGCTGCCTTGCTGACCGATTGCATTTGTGTGATGTATGCATTCCTAAAGTGCAGATAGACAAGGAGTTCCAGGATCTTGACACAGCAACAACAAAAACAAAGGAATAGCATCAATATGTTTCCAAGTAGGTGTGCTACGTGCTTTGGAGGGAAGCTTGGAGGTGATGATATTTTCACCCTCCCGCTGCCCTTTTCCATCTGGATAGTGGAGGCCATGGATTCGGGCAGTGCTGCTGAAATCTAGACAAGCTGTAATGCATCCTGTGGATGGTACACACTACGTGTATAGACCACAATGGTGGAAGTAATAAATGTTAGGTTGTGCTCCATGCAAGATTCCTTGTTGATGACCAGAGATACTTGATGTAGTAAGTCAAAGTGAAACATCAAACAATGCCATGAAAATAGCATCTGCTAAATTAAAGTAGGATGTGGAAACAGTGAAAAATAATGTTGCAATAAAACACTGGGACATGCTAATGCCTTACCGCAGTCTTCAATAAACTGCAGTGCTACATCTATTGATTTCTAAATAGAATATATTAATGGGTGCTATGATATTTTAATAAATTAAAGCCCTGTTGCAGGAAAATAACTTATCATTATAATAATATTCTTTGGAGTGAACAAATACAATACCATTCCTTTTCTGAAGACGTATCATCTGTCTTTTTTCATATCTCCATTATAAATTCTATATCTCTACATTTACAATGGAAAAAAATCTTGTCACGCTGCATTTTTATCTTGTCATCAGCAGTAGAGCTGTGTACTGAAGGGCGGTCGCAGTTACAACATGGCAAGTTTACACTGACAATTTCCATTATAATACGGACATTGAATTTGATAATGGAAATATAAAAGTAACAGATAGCTTTAGAATGAGGCTTCAATCACATCTGTACGCTCTGATCCAAATCTTATCTCAGTCCTAACTCTGTGGTACTTAAAGATTGCATAGAGCCAGTTTTTCTGAGGCTAAGTGTGGAGGCAGGACTAAAAACAGGAGCTCGGGGGAAGGATCAGGTTTTCTCATGCTATTACCTTCTTAGCTCATTGAAGATGCATGAATGGGTAAAACAGCAAATTTATGGGTAGATCAACTGGAAATTCTGTCTCCGCCTGACCTAGAGAGTTCCAACTTGCAGGTGCCATTATAAAAGTCACACGGCCAACACTTCACTTCACTTAGAGTTTCTCCTCAAGCCTGCCCAGAAGGAAAGGGAGGTTCTTTCCCTTATGGATGGGAAGAGGAGACCATCCCAACTGGCAATGACAGCTTGGCACAGATGGCTTGAGCCATTATGGAACACTGAGCTGCATGGATTCCAACCACCACCACCGCTCCCCCCCACCCACCGCCCACCTCCACCTCACTGCCCTGCACTGTACTGCACCACACACTGGTTTGGGAACTACCCTACATGGCTTCAGGAACTCCCACACCTGGAACCTGCTGCTGCTGTTCGAAGTGGAGCCCTGTTTCCAGTGACTCCAGAAGCCCTTTAACAGTGCAACTGTTCAACAAGGTCTGCCCTCCAAGAAGGCTGCCCACCGCTTTCCCCAAGTCCTCTTCCTGAACGTGCACAATGTTTCTCACCCAGTGCCACCCTTTCTATTCATAGGCAAAGATCCATCGCCTATATCTGGCCCTGGGTCGGCCGTCGAACAGAGAGATTCAGGGGTTCAGGTACACAGTTCTTTGAAAGTTGTGTCGCAGGTAAACTGGATGCCTAAGGAAGCGTTTACCACACTTGCCTTTCTTGCACAGACCATTATGTATAGACGTTGCGATGTCATGTTGAGATTGAACAGGACATTGGTGAGGCCACTTTTGGAGTACTCTGCACAGTTCTACTCACCCTTCTGTGGGAAGGATATTATTAAATTGGAGAGGGTTCAAAAAAAATACTTGGAAGTTGCCAAGACTGGAAGGTTTGAGTTCTAAGGATAGGCTTGGACTTTTTTCACTGGAGCTTAGGAGGTGGGGGGTTGACCTTACATAGGTTTATGAAATAAAACGTGGCACAGGTAAGGTGAATAGCAAAGCTCTTTTTCTTAGGGAGGGCGAGTTCAAAAGTAGGGGGTATATTTTTAAGGTGAGAGGAAAAAGACTTAAAAGGGACCTGAGGGGCAACCTTTTCATGCAGGGGGTGGTTCGTGTGTGGAATGAACTGCCAGAGGAAATGGTAGATGCAGGTACAGTTACACAATTTTAAAGATCAATGCTAAACCAAATCCCTCTGCTGCTCAGTGACTGCTTTCTTCCCGATTTCACTCCACGATGGCCTGGCTTAACTTTGAAGAATACACTCCCTCATTCTTGATTCCTTTGTCAGAGGAAGTTGTCACCCTATTGAATCTGTTAACATTACAAACATGTCTCTCAATACTCACGGAATCTGTGGAATTCTTTATCACAGAGGATCAATGTCTACATAGTACAAGGTCTTCTAGATGTGGTCTCCCCAAGAATATTTTCTTCACTTCTGGCATCTGGGCACTGCTGGCTGGGCCGGCTTTTATTGCCCACCTCTAGTTGTCCTTGAGAAGGCAGTAGTGAGCTGCCTTCTTGAATCACTGCCATCAATTGCTGTCAGTAGACCCACAATTCCAGCATGTTCCAGGATTTGTGACTGAATGACACTGAAGGCACAGTGATATATTTCCACATATTTCAGTGTGGTGAGTGGCTTAGAGGAAAACTTGCAGGTGACAATGTTCCCATATAGCTGCTGCCTTTGTCCTTCTAGATGGTACTTGAAAGGTGCTGTCTAAGGAACCTTGGGGAATTTCAGCAATTCACCTTATAGATGGTCACGCTGCTGCTACCAAGTGGTGGAGGGAATGAATATTGTGAATGTAATGCCAATCAAGCAAGCTGCTTTGTCCTAAATGGTGACAAGCTCCTTCAGTGTCATTGGCGTTGCATTCATCCTTCAAGTGAGGCATTCCATCGAATCCCTGACTTGCATCTTGTAGATGGTTGTCAGACTTTGAAGTGTAGGGAGGTGAGTTTCTTGCTGCAAAATTCCTAGCCTGTGACCTGTTGCAGTCGCAGTATTTATATCGCTAGTTCTAATCAGTTTGTGGCCAATAGTAACCAAGTGAGGGATTCAGTAATGGTTATACCATGTCAAGGAATGATAGTTAGACTCCCTTTCATTGAAGATAGTCATTGGCTGGTATTTATGTGGCTCGGATGTTACTTGCCACTTGTCAATTCACTTCATGTGATATCAAGAAACGATTGGAGACATTGGATACTGCAAAGGCTATGGGCCCTGATAACATTCTGGTAATAGTACTGAAGACTTGTGCTCCAAAACTTGCCGCTCCCCTAGCCAAGCTGTTCCAGTACAGTTACAACACTGGCATCTACCTGACAATGTGAAAAATTGCCCAAGTATGGTCCTGTACACAAAATGCAGGACAAATCCAACCTGGACAATTACCGCCCCATCAGTCTACTCTCGATCATCAGTAAAGCGATAGAAGAAGGTGTCATCAACAGTGCTATCAAGCAGCACCTGCTCAGCAATAACCTGCTCAGTGATGCCCAGTTTGGTTCCGCCAGGACCACGCAGCTCCTGTTATATACCTAAAGATAGGGAGAGAACTTTATTATAGCACAAACAGTAGCCCAAAATTAGTTTATCAAGCCAGCTCCCTAATATGGTACAGTTCATTACATCACCAAGCAACATTGCACAGAATTTGACTCTCCAGTCAGCCACGAAAGTGATGTTCCTTCCTCCGTGGTGTTCAGTAGTTGATTAGTCCACTTAACAGCAATGCTGGATGGTGTCCCCGTTCAAGTCCAATATCTGGCTCCATTCCAGACTTTTGAGGCCTCCATCAAAACTTTCTCACAATGAGAATCTAACAACCACGAGTCCTTATCAAATTCTTCACACAAGCACCACAAGACTTCCAAACTCTGCAAGGCTTGATGGCCAAGATGGTAAGCAGGTAGTGAGATGACACAAAGAATCTTCAGAGATTGGGCATAAACTTGGCAGATGGAGTATAACATTGGAAAATGTGAGCTGAATATTACTTAAATGGAGACAGATCGCAGAAAGCTGTCAAGCGCTTTTGTGTAAATCAGAAAAAGCCAGCATACATTCTCAGCAGGTAATAGGGAAGAAAGCAGATGGAATTGAGCCGTTGTTTCAGAAGGAACAGAGTATAAGAGTAGAGAATCCTGCTAAAGCTGTACAAGACAATACTCAGATCATATCTTGAATACTGTGAATAATTTTGGTCTGCTTTTCTAATGAAAAATATACTAGCACTGGAGGCAGTCCAGAGAAGGTTCACTGGGTTGATTCCAGGTATGGAGGGATTTACTTATGAACAGAAGTTGGGTGGGTTCAGTTTCTACTCCTTAGAGTTTAGGAGAATAAGAGGAAACCTTATTGAAACATATTTATTCTTGCAGGGTTTGACAGCATAGATGTGGAGAGGCTATTTTCCTTGTGGGAAAGTTTAGGATCATGGCACAATCACAGCATGAGAAATCGTGCATTTAGAATTTTTTTTTCTATGAGGGGGTAGTAAATCTGTAGAAATCTTTACCATAGAGGGCTGTTGAGGCAGGATCCTTAAGTCCATTCAAGGCTAAGATAGACTTAGTTCTCATCATTAAGGGAATCCAGGGTTACGTGTATAAGGCAGGACAGTGGACTTGAGTGGAGATCAGCCACAATCTCATCAAATGGTGGTGCAGTCTCAATAGGCCATATGGCCTACTTCTGCTCTACTTTTTATGGACTTATGGACATTGGCTGTTTACACATCCTTTCGAAGGTGTCTCCTATTTGCTATTAATCAGGTTTACTGTCCACCAACCAAACTCCATGTCGTGGCTCCACACCAAAATTGACCTTTCCATGTGCAAGATAATCCATTATGCTGGCTTGTAGTTGAACTTTTAATATTGCTTCAGACAAAAGACCAGCTCCCATAAATGAAAGTAAAATTCTGTGGATACTGTAAATCTGAAGTGAGGAAAGAGGATGCTGGAAAACCTCAGCAGATCCTGCAACATCTGAGAAGAAAGAAGCAAAGTTAACATTTCAAGTCCGATATGATTTTCTTTTTCAGAACTGAAAAACTGGATGCTGATGAAGTGCCATATTGTTAAGTTTGTTTCTCTCTCCACAGATGCTGCTCAACCTGCTGAATTTCTCCAACACTCTCTGATCTTGTTTCTTAAAATGACCTGTTTTGATCACCAGGGAAACCAAGAGTCCATTGGGAAATAAATAAATCCACTGTTAATAACATTACAACAGATTACTGTTACATATTTGATTAATTATTTGACTTAATCAAAGCTCAGTCACACTCAGCCTTAAATCAAGATCTACAACATACCTTTTAATAACTGAATTAAAAGAAAGCACTGTGGATACTGGAGATCTGAAATAAAAACAGGAAATGTGAGAGAAGCTCAGCAGGTTTGGCAACATTTATGGAGAGTGAATGTTTCAAGTCCATTTATACTCTTGATGTGATATGAAAATTAATTTTGGGCTCAAAACATTAACTATATTTCTCTCCAGCACTTTCTGTTTTTATTTTAGAAGTTCAGATTTAATACAGATTCTATTAAAGTCAAGAGCAAAGCATAAATTAAATTTTTCAGATACATTAGGGACATTCAGGTAACTCTTGGATAGGCACATGGATGATAGTAAAATGCAGGGTATGCAGGGTAGTTTGATCTTAAAGTAGGATAATAGGTTGACAGAACATCGTGGGATGAAGGGCCTGTACTGTGCTGTGTGTTCTATGTTCCTAAATGTGAGAATAAAATAGATTGATAAAATTAAGGGCTGCAGGCTGCAAGCCTATACCTCCACAGCTAAATAGCACTTGTTGGCCAGTCTTTAACAATAGTTCTGATTTTAGTTGCCAATGTGTTGCTGTTTACGTTCACAGTGGTCTATATACATCCGTGCTGCAGTCCGGAAGGAGAAGGGTTTGCCCATTCTTGTGGAGTTGCTGCGAATAGACAATGACCGTGTGGTGTGTGCTGTTGCCACAGCATTACGAAATATGGCCTTGGACGTCAGAAACAAGGAGCTCATTGGTGGGTGGAAGAACGAATCCCTTTATGCTTCTGTGGCAATTAAATGAGAAATACATGCTGTCATAATTTGGAAGAGTGGTGTTGACAATTATATACCTGTAATTTGGAAGAAAAGCCCTTTATCCCATCTGTACCTGTCACTTTGAGACGCGACTAGTTAAAAGTTCAAGTTGGTCTCCCACCTTACGCCCTTTAAAAACGTAAGCTTATGCAAAACTCTGGTGCCTAAAACATAACCCAAACTAATTAAATCATCACCCTAACCTTACCCACTTACTCTGGCTGCCATTTCTGCACTTGCGTAGTTTTAAAACCTTTGTTTTTTTTTCAAGCAAATTCCTTAATGGCTTCACCCTCCTGGCCACAAGTGAAAACCACCTCCCTGGCAATACGCTGAGACCTCCGCGGTCCTCTAATTCTAGCCTCTCTGATATTCATCACTCCACCATTAATGGCTATGCTGTCAGTTGCTTTTAGTTGTAAACTCTGAACTTCCCTCCCTCATGCTTTGCTTTTCTGACTCCTCCTTTAAGACGCTTTTACAAACTAACTCTTCCATCAGTCTTTTGGTCACCTGTCCTAATGTCTCTTAAGTAGCTTCACATCAAACTTTGTTCACACTCGTATGAGGCACTTTATGACATTTAGCTGCACTAACGGTGCGATGTAAATGCAGGTTTATCAGGCAAATCCTCACTAGAACCATTAGTTAATCACTTTGGCTGAAACCTTACTCTTCAACCTGTTTTTATGACACCCATTATCAATGATTAGCACAAAGCTTGAAAGAAATCTTTGCTGGAGATGTTAAAGTCTGCTATCAGCGTTTTTGGGTCTGCCAAGTGCTACTTCAGCTTGCTGAGGGAGATTTAAAAAGAACTTGAAATTACATTACTGTACCTGTGACCTCAGGATGCTGAAAATGCTTTACTGCCAATGAATGACTTTTGAAATTTCTCGTATTCTTTCAGTAAATGTGACAAATTGCTCACAGCAAGGTCACACAAGCACCAAATATGAGAATAAAAATAAATATCAGACAGTCTATTTTAGTGATTTGGATTTAGTTTTAATGATTTGAATTGGTTCAAAGACAACAAAAGAGTTTTTGAAAGTAATTTAGGGTTAATTTTGCTGTTATATTGTGCCATTCATGAGTCTCAGTACATCCTTATGCACTTTACAATCAGTAAGGTATTTTTAAAGAGTTCTATTGTAGTGAATCTTGTGCGTTAGGTGAAGCATGGCAGACATCTAATTATTTTAGAGAATAATAGAGGATTGGCCATTAAGTGGGCTCTTTAGCTTGATTTTAACAAACAAAGGTAAATTTGTGAACATATTAATGTAACGTAAGGCTGGAGTTATATTGATTGGGATCCAGCCTGTAGAAATGCAGCTATCCTGGCCGTCTTACACCAGTGAGATGTTCATTGGCTCAGGGTGAGACCTGTATTCCGGTGGGGGGCAAGTTCCACTTGAGAGAGATGCTGACCAATCAGACTGTTCTGTAGTCCCTCCAGCGCAAGGTTCAAATGGTGGCCATTTCAGGGACTGCAGTCAGTCCCCAGAGTGGAAAAGAACAGCAGACCATGTGAGGGGGACCCTGTAGCCTTCTGGACTCAGTATCGAGTTCAATAACTCTCCTATGTCCTAGCCCTCACCCCCACACACCACTAACAGTCCCTATTAACAACTATTCACCCTCCTAGCCAGATCGTTATCCACTCCTTTGTCTGTCCAACTGTTCTTCTCTCCTTGGGCTCTATCCCCAGTCACCTATCGTTTACTCCTTACTCCCTCCCACCACCCTTTCTTCGGCATAAAAACCAACTTTTCCCTAGCTACCATCAGTCCTGACGAAGTGTCACCAGACTTGAAAACTTAACTCTGATTTCTCTTCACAGATGTTCTCAGACCTGCTGAGCTTTTCCAGCAATTTCTGTTTTTGTTTCTGAATTACAGCATCCCCAGTTCTTATTTCAGTTTTTATGAAGGTTATGGAAGCTCGAATAAAACTAAACCTAGGGGTATCTGCAGGGTCCTGCTGATAGCTCCCGCTGATTGGGTTGGGGAGCCACATCTGAGATGTCAAGTGGAGAGTTTTAAAGCAGTAGTGCATATGACCAAGTGGGGGACAGATGCTTCTAATGGGAATACCCCAGTGGAAATCCCACCATCCTTTTGCCTGTAATCACCCCACCTAATGAAAGCTGCCAGGTTGTCCATTTGAATTGATCCACCGTCGTGTTCTGATGGAGCATTTAAGGACTTCAATAGGCACAAGAGTGAGTGGCTGACCCAATAACCTCAACTATCCCCCCTAAAATGAGAGTCAAATCTTGGGTGGCCAAGAGGCAGCAGCAAATATGCCACGCTTTGCATTTTACAAGCCGCCACCCTTTAGCCTTATTTAGACACACAGCAGTATCAGTCATTCTCACCCTCACGTTAATTTCAAACTCACATTTCTATCATTGGTCTTGTCCACACAAGAAAAGAGCCCCAGTCTTCCCTGTATTTCCTGAGAGATATTGCCTTCTATTTCTGAGTACCTTCTGGATTACGTATGTACCATCTCCAGTACGTCCGTGTTCTTTATTTGTTGCTATGTGGAGACACTGAACAGTGCTCTATACTTCCAAATATGATCGATCATGTTTCTCTCTTTCTCCTTCTCTTTTCTTTCTCACCAAGGTAAATATGCCATGCGAGATCTTGTCCACCGTCTTCCTGGAGGCAGTGGCAGCACTGGCACCGGCACTGGCACCACTGCAATCAGCAAAACCATTTCTGATGAGACAATAACTGCCATTTGCTGTGCTTTGCATGAAGTGATCACTAAAAACATGGAAAATGCCAAGGCCTTGCGAGATTCAGGAGGAATCGAGAAGCTTATCAGCATCGCCAAGAGTAAAGGAGACAAGTATGTAAAGTGGGCACGGTTTTCCTGAGCTCCAGGTGATACCATTGTGTCTGAGGTTCTCATTGTATCAATGCACAGAGGCCAAAGGATTGATAGGCATTGTCTGGGTAGGGTTGACAACTATGGTTCAATATATTAATCATAGAGTTATACAGCATGGAAACAAACCCTTCAATCCAACCAATCCATGCCGACCATAGTCCCAAACTAAACTAGTCTCAGCTGCCTGTGTTTGGTCCATATTCCTCCAAACATTTCTGATTCATGTATTTAACTAATTGTCTTTTAAACGTTGTAACTGTACCCAAATCCACCACTTCCTCTGGAAGTTCATTCCACACACAAACCAGTGTCTGTATAAAAAAAATGCCCGTCATGTCTTTCTAAATCTTTCGCCGCTCACCTTAAAAATATGCCCCTGGTCTTGAAGTCCCCCACCCTAGGGAAGAGACACCTGAGATTCATCTTCTGTACACTCCTCATTATTTTATAAACCTCCATAAAGGTCCCCTTTCAACCTCTTATGCTCCAATCAAAAATGTCCCAGCCTATCCAGCCTCTCCATATAACTCAAACCCTCCATTCCCAGCAACATCCTGGTAAATCTCTTCTGAACCCTCTCCAGCTTAATGCTATTCTTCCTGTAACAGGGAGTCCAGAACTGGGCAACGTATTCCAAAAGAAGCCTCACCAATGTCCTGTATAACCTCAACATAACTTCCCAACTCCCATACTCAAAGATCTGAGCAATGAAGGCAAACATGCTAAACGCCTTCTTAACCACCCTACCAAAATGTGATGCAAACTTCAAAGAATTATGCACCCAATGGGGGAAGTGTATTGAGATCAATAGGAAACTGGTTGGCAGAGAGGAAACGAAGAGTAGGAATTAATGGGTCCTTTTCACATTGGCAGACAGTAACAAGTGGAGTGCCACAGGGATCAGTGCTGGGACCCCAGCTATTCACAACATATATTAATGATTTGGATGAGGGAACAAATGTAACATCTCCAAGTTTGCAGATGATACCAAGTTGGGTGGGAGGGTGGAGTGTGACGAGGATGCAGAGATCCTTCAACATGATCTCAACAGGTTGAGTGAATGGGCAAATCGATGGCAGATGCAGTATAATTTGGATAAATGTGAGGTTATTCACTTTGGGAGCAAAAACAAGAAGGCAGATTACTACCTGAATGGCTGTAAATTGGGAGAGGGGAGTCTGCAGTGAGACCTGTGTGTCCTTGTGCACCAGTCACTGAAGGTAAACATGCAGGTACAGCAGATGGTAAAGAAAGCAAATGGTATATTGGCCTTCATTGCGAGAGGTTTCGAGTACAGGAGCAGGGATGTGTTGTTGCAGTTATACAGGGCCTTGGTAAGACCACATCTAGAATATTGTGTGCAATTTTGGTCTCCTTTTCTGAGGAAGGAGGCTCTTGCTCTGGAGGGAGTACTGGGATGGCAGGTCTGACATATGAGGAGAGATTGACTAGGTTAGGATTGTTTTCGTTGAAGTTCAGATGAATGAGGGGAGGATCTCATAAAGACTTATAGAATTCCAACAGGACTGGAAAGGGTAGATGCAGGGAGGATGTTCCCGATGGTGGATGTGTCCAGAACCAGGGGTCACCGTATGAGGATTCAGGGTAGACGATTTAGGACAGAGATAAGGAGACATTTCTTCACCCAAAGAGTGGTGAGCCTGTGGAATTCATTACCACAGGAAGTAGTTGATGTCGAAACATTGAATGTATTCAAGAGGCGATTAGATATAGCAGTTGGGGTGAATGGGATCAAAGGTTATGGGGAGAAAGCAGGATTAGGCTAATGAGTTGGACAATCAGCCATGATCGTGATGAATGGCAGAGCAGGCTCGAAGGGCCTCCTCCTGCTCCTATCTTCTATGTTTCCATGAATCCCTAGGTCTCTAATACTGTCCAAGGCCCTACTTTTGAATGTCTAAGTCCTGCCTTTGTTTGTTTTATCAAAATATTCCTGGAGATTTTATTCACATGACATCACACCTTGAACTGCGCCACGAATCTCCACTCCTCAAAACAGGACAGTCACTTGTGAGCCATCTAGACTAATTTGGACTGTTGATGAAGAAAACTCTTCCCCATGCCCCAACTCCAAAATTTTATAACTGATAAATTAAAGTTTTTTTTTAAGAAATGCAACCTTTCTCCTAGTTGCTGACCCAGAGATTTATCTTCAATTCCCAGAGAGTCCGTGACATCAATGTACAGTTGGCAATCCTGTTTCGGGTGAAAAAGTTTAATCCTGGGGCCTTCAATCCGGCTCGGAATACCATTGAATCAGGTATTCGCCTGGGAGTCCACTTCCAAGCATGTCTAGGTTTACGTTTCGGGCTTTCTTCTTTGCCTCAGCCCTGCCCCCTGCTGGTTGAATTTTAGCAGGATGATGACCTATAATGGCCGTTAACTACGCATCTAAGGGCCTCAATTGATGCTGATATAACCATAAGCTTCCCTTTACAGACTTAAACAATGGGGAGTAGCTCAGGAATAGTGGTGATAGTGCTGTAAGGTTTGCATCAATAATGAAGATGGTTAAGGAGCAACGATGTGTAAAATAATTAACTGGACGTGGGCTAATTGAGGAGCAATTTGGCCTTGATGAATTCAAGTCAAAGCCTGTAACACAGAAATATAATGGGGTAAGTAGCAACCTTTAAAGCAGTCAGTTTGGTTCAGTCTAGATACATTCATTCCCATGAGGAGAAAATAAGAGGGCGAGCAAAGTCAGAGTATTCTATTTGAGGAAAACGTTAGGAGTGTAAAATGAAATCAGAAAAAGTAGGAGTGTAGCAGATACAAGAAAGAATCACATTGAATGTCAAAAAGTACAGAACAGGAGTGAAAAATGAAATGAGAAGCAATGAGAATAGATCAGTGGTTAAGATTAAAGGGGATATTAGTAGAAATAGATTTGCCAAGGAGCCTGTTAGCAACCAAATGAGGATCTGTTCATGGAAGCAGAAGGCATGGTGGAGATAAGAATTTGGGTTCTTTGCACGAATCTTTAGCAAAGAAGATGATTTTGCCAAAATAATAGGAGGTTAGGAGATTGTATGGATAATGAATGAGATAAAGATAGATGAAGGAAGTTCCAGGGTGGCTGGCATTATTTAAACTGGATAAGTCACCCATCCATCATAAGTTGCTCAAGGAAGTAAAGGTAGCAATTATGAAAGTGTTAGTCACATTCTTCCCATCCTCCTCAGATAGAGGAGACTTGCCCAAGTGGACTGGAGAATTACAAATATCATACCCTTGTTCAAAAAGGAGAGAAGGATAAACACTGCAGTGTCAGGCCTGTAAGTTTAGTTTTGGCGGTGGGAAAGCTTTCAGCAACAATAATTATAGAGAAGATAACCAATCACTCGCCTAAATGTGAACTAGAGAAGGAGAGCTGCGCAGCTATGTTAAGAGAAAACTATGTTTGTTCATTTCACCTACATCCTCGGTTGGTTAATTTATGAAGGATCCCTTCTCTGGGGTTTGCCTTCAACCCAGACTAAAGGAACTTTAAAAGGAGCCAATTTAATCAGGCTTTCCTGACTTAATATAAGAGTGAGTTTATTTGTTATTAAACACCAGAAGAAATGGTAATGCAAAACACATGTACATGGATTATAAATAAGAAGTGAGTCCAAGCAAGATAAAAAAATTAAAGAGATACACGGATCACTGTCTGTTACAAAAGAATTCCAACCAACCCACAACAAAAACAAAGTTGCTGGAAAAGCTCAGCAGGTGTGGCACCATCTGTGAAGGAGAAAACAGAGTTAACGTTTTGGGTCTGGTGACCCTTCCTCAGAAAACCGGACCCAAAACGTTAACTCTGTTTTCTCCTTCACAGATGCTGCCAGACCTGCTGAGCTTTTCCAGCAACTTTGTTTTTGTTCCTGATTTACAGCATCTGCAGTTCTTTTGGTTTTTAACCCATAAATTCATGTGTAGCCATAAATTTATGTGATATAGAGTTTGCAGTTTAGCTGGAATTCTTTTCTGCTGCTTCTGTTTGACCGAAACTGGCTTGCAGCACATGGAGCAGAAAGTGTCTTTTTCATTTTAGCCGTAGTGCAGATGTGCTTAATGGCCATCATCAAGTTGTGGCCTACACACTATTCCAAACACTAGCACATCAGGCCATTAACACACACTGATTATGGGGTTGAAGTTTGTTTTTAATCCTTTTTCTTAATAATTCTGGAAGGGGAAAATACAAGTACAACTTCCAATTTATGTCCTCGGTCTGAAATATATTGCACAGAAGATGCTTTCTTGCTGAGAGATGAGAATTAAGTTGCTTTAAACTTCTAACTTTGAAAAAGCTGACACAGACTTCATGAGCTGAATGGCTCCTTTCTAAACTATGCTTATCTATGATTCTGTGATAATGAAGAAATCTTTGACTGAAAGACCTGAAAGTTATGAGCATTCATCTGTACAACTGTGATTAGATTTTTATTTCGAGGAGATTAATTATAAAAATTGAAAAACCACTGACTAGCTTCCATTCTGCAACTAGCTTTAATTCAGGGCATTTGCAGTACAGCCTGTCTCTCCTGTCCAATAAGAATGCACTGCACTGTCATTTAACCTGGGATTAGGTGACTGGTTCTGAATTTAGCATGCCAACAGCTCCAAGCTATCACCATTTGACTTTGTTAAAAGTGTTAGAGATATGAAAAAGCTCACAGATGGAGAAATCATTCAAGATATGGCTAGCTTTGATCTTGAGCAGAAGTGTTAAGTTTGCCAGTCTTCACCCAATTACTATTTTATTCTAACTGTACCCACATCCACCACTTCTCCTGTAAGTTCATTCCACACACGAACTACTCTCTGTATAAAAAAATTGCCCCTCATGTCTTTTTTAAAACTTTCTCCTCTAACCTTAAAAATATGCTCCATAGACTTGAAATCCCCCACCCTAGGGAAAAGATATCTGCTATTCACCTTATCTATACCCCTCATGATTTTATAAACACTTATAAGGTCACCCCTCAACCTCCTACACGCCAGTGAAAAAAAGTCCCAGCCTCTCCTTATAAGTCAAACCCTTCATTCCCAGCAACGTCCTGGTAAATCTCTTCTGAACCCTCTCCAGCTTAATAATATCCTTCCAACAACAGGGCGATCAGAACTGGACACAGTACTCCAAAAAAGGCCTCACCAACATCCTGTAGAACCTCAACATGACATCCCAACTCCTACACTCAAAGGAATTCATAGATTTTTTTTACATCAAGCTGTTCAGATATATTTTAACACATCCCTGGAACAGGTGATACTGGAACCAAAGGCTCCTGGCTCCAGAGCTAGGGACATTGCCCTTGCACCACAAGAACTTTCAAAATGAATTTATATACCCACGATAAATCCAGGTCAATAAACTCCATAGTTGGATATCTGTTTAATGACAGATTTATCTGTCCTCTATTTGTGTCTCCAGCCCCTCTCCCTGGGGAGAGTGTGACCCTGTGTTACAGTGTAAAATAACCAGTAATGAGTTAGAAGATAATGTAAGCTCTCTCCCCATTGAAATAAATGGAAATAAAAATTGTGCATCGTGACATAAGCTGTTCATTGACTAATGTTTATTCCACACACGTGGTGAGGCAGTGGCATGGTAGTAATATCGCCAGCCTGATAATCCAGAATCTCAGCCTGATGTTCTGAGGACATGGGTTTGAATCCCACCATGATAAAATGGTGCAATGTGAATTCAGTCATTAAAAGAAATCAGGAATTAAAAGCTGGCCTAATGGAAACCATGTAACCATGTTCAACTGATGTTAAAAATCCATCTGGTTCATTAATGTTGTTTAGGCAAGGAAATCTACCTTCCTTACCTGGTCAGACCTATGTATAATTCCAAACTCATAGCAATGTGGTTCACTCTTAACTCTTAACTTCCATCTGGGCAATAAATGCTGGCCTAATCAGTGATGCACACATCCCGTGAACAAATGGAAACTCCTCTTTGCCTCTTTTCATGCTTTAGACATTTTGAGGCAGTTTCGAAGTTACCCTTGCATAACTTCCCCTGTACAGTATATCCTCAGGGCCACGACAACTCCACGCATAAGAAGAGAATAGAATCCCTACAGAGTGGGCCATTCAACCCATCAAGTCCGCACTGACCCTCCAAAGAGCATCCCACCCCCCACCCCATCCCATTTCTGTAACCCCACATTTGCCATGCCTAATCCACCTACCCTGCACATCCTTGGACGCTGTGGGCAATTTAGCATGGCCAATCCACCTGACCTGCACATCTTTGGACTGTGGGAAGAAACCACAGCACCCGGAGGAAACCCATGCAAACTCCACACAGACAGTCGCCCGAGGGTGGAATCGAACCTGGGCGCTGTAAGGCAGTAGTGCTGACCACTGAGCCACCATGCTGCATAATAGGCACTTACTTAGGATAGAGTGACAAAATTTGGAGAGGTTATGTTGGTGGGGTAGGGGGGACCGATGCAGCAAACAATGGAAATGAACTATTCATAACTATTCATAGACAAGGAAACAAACAACAAATCAGTATTGGGAAGTTAAAAGCTCTAGATCTGACAATATGCATTCACATATACTGACTTACATATTGATTTCCATGTACTTATATTGCAGGCTTTCCTAAAATTTTATGACCCTCATTCAGCTTCTTAAGTAACAGTTTTGCAAATTTGTACAAGTATGTGACTATTCCAAAACTGTGAACCAGTGAATAAATCCAGCAATGTAACTTAGTCTGTCATAATGATTATTGATTGCGTAAATTGTGCATGAAATCAGCTAGTAACTGTCAGAGCAGTACTTAGTGTTAGATCATATGAACCATACTATACATATAGAATGTCCATTTCCTCCAGCACAAATCCTGTGAAAAGTGTGGAACAATGAGAATGTGAAAACAGTTTTGTAATATTCTCCTTCATTCTGTAAAATAAATCTGTAAATATAATGCAGAATTTTTATTCATGCTGATGCGTAATTTATATTTCAAAAGTTAATTGCAGAAGAAAGGTGGCATACATAGTTTACCCAGGGTACCTGTATATCTTGGTGCCAAAAGAGGCTTCCCCATCTCCACAAAATGCCTCATCACTTTCTCCATCATCAAATTTACTCAGATAATTAGCCTTTTTGTGTAGAATTATTTCACAAATTCCAACCAAAGGAGCAAGTATGTCATTCTTCATTAACAACTCGTTTTTATGTCATAAAATCTAACCTGAGATTTACGACCTCCAAACACTACACCGACCAGAAGATGGAAAACAATATTTTATGCCTCTTGAGATATTCAGATAAAAATGCAAAACTTACCAGCAATGTAATGCTTGTGATTGATTTCATTTGTAATGCTATTGTATTTGGTGTTCGGCAGTTACATTTCACATGAATATCTTGCAAATATTTATGTTAGCGGTGATTTGACATGAAGGAACAAGAAGAAAATTAGGAATTAAACATCAAGAACATTAGGGTGCCCTGCATGTGACTACTTTTCCTCAATACAGAAGAGCCAACTATCATTTCACCTAAATACTTCAGCATTGCCAACATAATTTATTTGACCACAAACTGCTCTGTACTTCTGTAACAGCACTCAGATTTCAAAAGCATCCAGCACACAGAAAGCCTGCCAGAAATTTTAGATTCAGTCAATAAATGTCTCTGCATGACTCAGCTTTGCTCAGCGAGACATTTTTATTAACAAATTAAAATCAAGAGTGCCAATTTGTCCCATTTGAGAGTCTGCAACTTTGTGCCAGTCTATCCATTTCAGAATAATGTGGTAACATGATTGATTCAATCATTGAAGGTACTGGGATGGGAACTGCAGCCACTTTTCTACAGTCAGAGAAAGGAGGCAAGGAATCGATCCTGCGACAGATACCTTCACATTGTAATCCACTGAAGGAAATGGGTATAAATACTTTATTTAGATAGCACTTTTTGCCACCTCAGCAACTGAAGTGTAAAACCATAACGCAGTATCATGACTACATGGGTTGTGCAGAAAAGAAGGCAACCTATCTGTGCCCTACAGCAGAAATGCAATAAGGACTGAAAAATCTGTTTTGGTGATGATTGAGGGGTAAATATTGACGAGGACTCCGAGGAAAATCTTCGCTGGTCTTTGAAATAATGACTCAGGATTATCAACTCGAGAGGTCCGATGGGTCATTGGTTTAATGTTTCCTCCAAGGAACAGCACTTTAGACGGTGCAGCATTCTCTCAGCACTGCATTCGAGTGGCTGCCTAGAATATGTGCTTGAGTCCTAAAGTGAAATTTCAAGTCCCAACATTCTGGCTCAAAGGTGAGAGTGTAAACATTGAACCATAAGTGATACCTGAGAGTAAATTGTCACGTCGCATGTCAAAAACAAAGCTTGGACATTTTGCGCCAGATTTATCTTCAGAAATTTCCAACCAACTGTGGTTCAAAATCTACTCTGCTTTCTCCATTTAGCCTTGTGCCTGATGACTGTGAGTATCTTAAGCTCTCACAACACATCAGTCATCTATACACTGGTATTCTCACCCATCAATTGCAGATTTATCCAAATTAGTCTGCTGCATTAAAAAGGAATAACAGTTCCACATTTTGCTTCTCGTCACAGCGAATAAATATGCAGACCTTCAAGCTCCAACTACTGAATAAAATCAATCATACACTACATTAACCTTTAAAAACCATTTGTTCAGACTTATTTATTTCAAACCTAATTTGAAACAAAAAGCTTGCTAGATAATGATTGAGAAGGCTGATCCATACTAACTTAATATATCAGCTTTACTCCCTTCTTTTCCTTGAGAAGCAATTCTCAGTTTTTGTTTTCTTGACATTTTCAGTCATGTTAATTGTGCCAGCCAGAGGGTTAATGTGGTTTCTAACCTGTGCTGTGATGTTTTGCACACAGACATTCACCGAAGGTGGTGAAGGCAGCATCTCAAGTTCTAAACAGTATGTGGCAGTATCGTGATCTGAGGAGCCTCTACAAGAAGGTAAAACATTTTGTTCTTCACTGTCCTATTCCCTTCATGCGTAACATAGATAAAGAATCTCAACTTGAGCGCAGCAGGTGCAGGTTTGCAGATAGCAGAAGCATTAGGGGCATGGTTGACTTTGAGATGATCCTGAGTGACGTCAACAGGATCTGATTGGATCACAGGAAACACCCAGGAAGTCAGACATTATCTGTGAAAGAGACACAGGGAGTAGAATTTAATGCCCTCTCAGAGGTGATTTTGAAGATTGCAGGGCAGTTCGCTTGGACAGGAGATTGCGGTGGTGAGACAACGTTATGTTCCTGCCTTCCCTTGATCAGGCTCAGGGCAGGAGTAATGGAAGGAGAGGCATCCTTCTCTCCCATAGGGCAATTGAGACTGTTAAGTAGCCACTTTCCACTGCCACTAAACAAAACTTTTCACCGTATTTGTAATAAATACATGTGACAATAAATAAATCATATCAAATCAAATCAAATCAAATAGTTCCCTGAAAGTGGTGTCACAGGTAGATAAGGGTGCTGAAGAAGGCATTTGGCACGCTTGCTCTCATCTGTCAGAGCACTGAGTACGGGAGTTGGGATGTCATATTATGGTTGTACAAGATGCTGGTAAGGCTAATTTTGAAGTACTACGTACAATTCTGGTCAGCCTGCTGTAGGAAGGATGTTATTAAACTGAAAAGGATGCAAAAGGGATTTACAAGGATATTACTGAGAGGGTTTGCATTATTAGGAGAGGCTGGACAGGTTGGAACTTATTTCCCTGAAACATTGGAGGCCAAGGGGTAACCTTGTAGAGTTTTATAAAATCATGAAGGACACAGATGAGGTGAATAGCCATATCTTTTCCCCAGGGTAGGGGAGTCCAAAACTTTATATAAATGATTTGGATGAGGATATAGAAGGGTTGGTTGGTAAGTTTACGGATGACACCAAAATTGTAGACAGTGAAGAAGGTTTTCTGAGCTTACAAAGGGATTTTGATCAAATGGGTCAATAGGCTGAAAAATTGCAGATGGAGTTCAATTTGGATAAATTGTATTTTGGTACAACAAACGTGGGTAAGACTTATAGAATTAATGGTAGGCCCTTGGGTAGTGTTGGAGAACAGAGGGACCTAGGGGTGCAGGTACATAATTCTGTAAAGTTGGCATCACATATAGACTGGATGGTTAAAAGAGCATTTGGCATACTTGTCTCCATTGCTCAGTCCTTTTAGTATAGAAGTTGGGAAGTCATGTCGTAGTTGTGCAGGACTTGGTGAGGCCTCTTCTGGAATACAGTGTCCCATTCTGGTCGCCCAGTTATAGGAAGGATATTATCAAGCTGGAGAAGGTTCAGAAGATAATAGGTACTGCAGATGCTGGAGAATCCGAGATAACAAGGTGTGGAGCTGGATGAACACAGCAGGCCAAGCAGCATCATAGGAGCAGGAAAGCTTGATGTTTCAGGCCTAGACCCTTCATCAGAAGTGGGTCTAGGCCCGAAACGTCAAGCTTTCCTGCTCCTATGATGCTGCTTGGCCTGCTGTGTTCATCCAGCTCCACACCTTGTTATCTCAGAGGTTCAGAAGAGATTTACCAGGATGTTGCCTGGTATGGAAGGTTTGAGTTAGGATTTTTTTCAGCTGAGATTTTTTTCACTGGTGCATAGGAGATTGAGAGGTGACCTGATAGAAGTTTATAAAGTAACAAGAGGTATAGATAGAGCTGATGATAGTTGTCTTTTCCCTAAGATGGTGAATTTCAAGACTAGGGGGCACATTTATAAGATGAGAGGAGAGAGATTTAAAGACACAAGGTAAATTTTTTACACAGAGGGTGGTTCGTGTGTGGAATGAACTTCCTGAGGAAGTGATGGATGCGGGTACAATTGCAGTGTTTAAAAGAATTTGGATGGATACATGAATAGGAATGGGTTGGAGTGATATGGGCTTGGAGCAGGCAGGTGGGACTCGTTTATTTTGGGATTATGTTCTGCATGGACTGGTTGGACCGAAAGTTTCCCTGCTGTATGACTCTATGATTAGAGGGCATAGGTTTAAGGTGAGACGGGAAAGATTTAGAAGGGATCTGAGGTGCAGTTTCTGCATACAAAACGTGGTGCGTATATGGAATGAGCTACCAGAGGAAGTGATAGAGGCGAGTACAATTACAACATTTGAAAGACATTTGCACAGCTACATGGCTAGGAAAGGCTGACAGGGAAATGGGCCAAATGCAGGCACAGGGGACTAGTTCAGTTTAGTAAACCTGGTCAACATGGATGAGTTGAGCCAAAGAGTCTGTTTCTGTGCGGTATGACTGTGAGAATGGAGCATATCGTCTGAATGGTTCAGTCAGTTGGCACAAATGTGATGGCCTAATGCTGGAAAATTCTGTTTCCTAATGAATTACAGCACTACTCATTGCCTTATATTTCAGTGTTAAAGTAAAAAAAGTAATATATGAATTGCCTCTGTGTCTTTTTGAGCACATGAATCAACAAAAAAAGCTGGCAATTTCTAGTGATGCCAAACTTTGGAACAAGGCAGTTCCGTAACAGCCAATCCAACAACCCACAAGCACTTTTCCTTGTACAAGATGCTTGCTTGATTGCCCAACTTTGTAGGTCGCGCAATCACCATTGATTTGTAGACATGGCCAGAAGCAAAGGGAGTTGAAATGCCCTTATTGGTAATAGGAACAATTCATTTGTTCCTCAGGGTAAAAGCTGCAAAAGCTATCAGCTTACCTGGGATCACCTTCTGAGAGAAAGGGAACTAGATGAAGACTGATTGATTTCAGCAATGCTGCTTGCAGGCAAAAATAAGCATGTCATTTTCAAAATACTTGTCCTGCCTGTCCCCCACTCTTAATGCTTTCCATATACTATTCTCTGCCTTTGAGTTTATTCCCTGCAGTTTCCTCCTTCAAGGTTTTCATCCATTTTCTCTCATTGTATCTATAGAAGGAGCACCCACTGTCTTTCTGCATCTAGTGTACATTTGTTTTTTCACCCTGTTTCTGTAAGCTCCTTCTCCCTTCTATCTTACCTCTCCCTACCTTAAACTGTCCCTGTGATAGGCTTGTTCTTTTGCAGATTTGCTCTCAGTGTATCTTCAGTGCATGAGTTTTAACCTTGCACTGTAGCCTATATACACACTTTGCCCTACGGTGTATTCAATATATCCACCAGGATCATCTGGAGCTATAGCATACCAGGCTAACCCCGAGTCTCCATGCCACAATTCATTAAAGACAAGTAATAATTGTATTGTGAGTGTGAAATGTTAGGTATATATGCTCAATCCAGTCTCCGTTCAACATGCATCGAAAAGACAGCACCTCTGACAATACAGTACTCTCCCAGTACTGTCTAGCTGATGCTCCAGTGCAATGTACTCAAATCTGTAGAATAGGGTTTGTTTCCACAACCGCTGACTCAGAGATTAGACTCCTACCACTGAACCATGGCTTAAATACAAAAATAGATGAATGAAGCAGTCGTGAAACAAAGTGATTGTGGGACAAAAGCAGAAATTACATGGAAAAACTCAGCAAATCTGGCAGTATCTGTGGAGAAAAAGCAGAGTTAATGTTTCGGCTTCAGTGACCCTTCCTCAGAACTGGCCCCGAAACATTTACTCAGCTTTTCCAGCAACTTCTGTTTGTGTTTCTGATTTCCAGCATCCACAGTTGTTTTGGTGTTTTGATAGTTGGACAATGCTGATTCCTAATAGTATGACTTCTAAATTCAGTTTACATTACTCTTACCGTACATGTGTAGAACAGATTCCCTGCAGCACTGCTAGTACTGTTCAGTGCTGCAGAATGCCAAGGAGTGACTATGCTTCACAACCTTCTAGAGATTAGCAACACAAGGACTTCACAGCAGCGTGTGTTGAATCTTGAAGATTTTATGAAATTGAGCAGTGTAATTTGTTTTGAATTGTTGCTGTGTAATTGTTCACCTGAAAAGGGAGGCAGGAGGTAAGTTTCACTGACTGTCCTTGCAGTGGCTGTAACAAGGTCAGCCAGGTGGATCCACAGAATATGAGTTCCCTGACTGGGACTATTAACCTGGTCCAATCAGGGAGCCCTGGCTGACAGACAGAAACAGGAGTGTCACATACTATGAACATGTTAATAAAGTGTGACTTGATGCCGGCCTTCATGGAGCTATTTCAGTCCTAATCGCATATTCAGATCTAAAGTGCTCACTGTGCAGATGCAGTGGGAAATTCCGTAGTTAATTCTGTTCAAAACAAAATCACACAATGTGAACAATGATGTCTTTTCGCCATGCCAAAGAGAAAGTTCATAACTCCCTGGGGCAAGTACAGAAGATAAGGCTGCAGAAAGTTGCTACGGGAGATGACATAGAAACCTCTTGACTATGTTTTTCTTCTACTTTCCATGTTGCTTGGCCTTTGGCTGCCAAGATCCTAAGCTCTTGAATCTCTTCCCTAAACTTCTTCACCTCTCTCCGCTCCGCCTCCTCTAAGATGCTCTTCTAACCTATTTCCTCAACCGATCTTTTTGCCATCCTTCTGAATGTTCCTATTAGACTCAGTGCTTGTGTTTGATTTGTCATATTCTTGTGAGACACCTTGGGACATTTTCCTACTGTGGATTCAATCTTGTGATATAAGGTAAAGTATGAATTAAATGGGCCAAAGGGTTTTTTCAGTGCTAGAGACCTCCATGTCTCTAAGGTAATGGTTATGGGAGGGTTAATGTTGGAGTCTGAATTAGGCTACACTTAATCTGCTTCTGTCATAGGTCTTGGGTAGAGAAAGGCAGATCAGCTGAGAATCTTGAGTAAGAACCTATCACCTCATAGTCTTAGTTAAAATGCATAACGTACTCATGTAACTTGTACATGATTGCTGATCATGCAACAAACTACATCTTATTTCAAGATTAGAACCCTTCTCATGAAAAATGGCTAGTAGTTTTTCTCTGCCACTGCAAACCGAATAGGCCTTCTGATCCAGTTAAAGAAAGGGCGATGGTTGCAATACACTGCTGTACTATACCAAACCCAGTAACCAGATCATTCCTTCTGACTGGTGCACCTACTGACTGACACCAATATTGCCGGCTGCTAATAGGGGGGCCTCACAGTGGCTCAGTGATTAGCACAGCTGCCTCACAGCACCAGGGACCCAGGTTGGATTCCAGCCTCGGGTCACTTGTTGTGTGTAAGGTTTGCACATTCTCCCCTTATCTGTGCAGGTTTCCTCCCACAGTCCAAAGATGTGTGGGTTAGCTGGATTGGCTATGCTGTCGTGTCTAGGGATGTGCAGGCTAGGTGGATTAGTTATGGGAAATGCAGAGTTACAGGGAGAGGGATTGGGGGGGGGGGTCAGTTTGAGATGCTCTTCAGAGGGTCAGCATGGACTCAATGGGCCAACTGACTGCTTCAACATTGTAGGGATTCTATGATTGAACACACGACACACTAAGCAATGCCGTCTCTGTCGGACGTATTTTTGGTAGCTTTAGTACATGACCTCACACCTCCATCTGCCTACCATTATTCCCCATTTCTAATTCTTTTCATAATGATCAAACAGGAATACTCAAAGAAAATGAAAGAGACACAATTCTAGTCTTATAACCATCGGTCAAAGAGGGGAAGGAGCAGGGAAATGAGCCATGTGTACTTACCATAGAACTTCCCAATTGTCATCCTCCCAATTATTTTTGCTGGATTACTTTTTAAATGATTACAATATTCACTGCAGTACAGCATCTTAAATTGAACAATAGGTGTCCAGTGTTCAGCAAGATGCCCAGTTTTTGTTGTGTGTGCCGTGTAATATTACATACACTTCGATCAAGCATATTTCAAAAGTTGAGCTGTAAAGATCCTTTCTGCCACCTGCAGGTAAAACTGAGTAATTCAGATTGTAACTGAACAATGAGATCTAGAAAAACTTTAACTTGTGAAATAAATGGTCAACTAATTTTTGTTTGCTTCGAAGAGCCAGTGCCTTAACTTACTCTTAAGTGTTAATGGTTCCCTGTGAATTCCAGTTTAATGGAATGCTGTAGATACAATCAAAAAATTTGGTATTGTCGGCACCATTTATTTTAATCATTCTCTTCAAAACCATGAGCCTGCACATTACAATAGCTCATAATTGAAATTTTAATTCCTTTAGGCTTCTCAAGTTTTTCTTTCATGCTCAATGCCAAAGGCCAGCCCTGTAAGGAGGGAGCACTCTCACCCTACAGACAGGAGTATGAATTTAGACATAAAATGGAGATAATTGTGAAGGTTTGCTATTGTTTGATATAGACAACATCATTTCAGTCACTCATTGTGCATTGTGTATTGAATTTATTGAAGCATAGTCTAAAATTGACAATCTCCCAAAGTCAAAGCAACCTCGCAAATATGGCACTATACAAGTAAAGAAATGAAAGACTTACATTTGCATAATGCCTTTCAGTACCTCAGGACATCCCAGAGGATATTAAGGCCAATTAAGTGCCTTGAAATGCAGTAAGGTAGGAAATGCAATGTCAAATAGTGCAGAACAAAGAGTCTTGTGATAATATTCTGGTAATCTGTTTTAGGTATGCTCATTGAAGGATAAATATCGGATAAGGTATTAGGGAAAGCTCCTTGGTTTGTTTTCTTGGGATGATTTACATCCACCTAAGAAAGTAGATGGGACTTTGGTTGAATGCCTCACTGAAAAAAAGAAACATCTTTGACAGTGTGGTAATTCCTCAGTACTACTGGAATGTCAACCTGGACTGTGTGTTCAATTGCCTGGAGAGGGACTTCTCGCTATGACCTACTCCCTCAGAGCTGATAGCTCTAGCACTGATGGCTGACACTGCAGATGAAATATAAACCCTTTTAGAATTGTCACAACTACCATTGATTCAGATAAAGGCTTATAAGAATAAATTTGAATTCCTCATAGAATCCCTACAGTGTGAAAGCAAGTCCTCTAAAGAGCATCGTACCCAGACCAACCCTATTCCTGCATTACGCATGGCTAATCCACCTAGCCTGCATATCTTTGGACTGTGGGAAGAAACAAGAGCACTCAGAGAAAACTCACACAGACACAACACACAAACAGTCACCCAAGGGTGGAATTGACCCTGGGTCTTTGAGGCAGCAGTGCTTCCACTGAGCCACCATGCCTAACCGTTTGAGTTGCCAGTTATTTGCTGCAATTTCAGACATTTGCTTTAAAAAGTAACTAAAACACTATTAATTCAACACTACCTTTACAGGCAATTTATGTTTTAAGCTGCACAGTGAAATACTACCCCTTATTCTTAGCCCAAACAAAAAAAAAACAAGTATATATTACAGAGATAGTAGGAACTGCTGATGCTGGGGAATCTGAGATAACAAGGTGTAGAAAATTTTCTGAAGGGTCTAAACCCGAAACGTCAGCTTTCCTGGTTCTCTGATGATGCTTGGCCTGCTGTGTTGATCCAGCTCTACACCTTGTTATCTCAAGTATACATTACACTGTGCTTTAAGTATGATTCAATGTTCCAGAATTTTCCCAAAGTGGTTCTTAGCTCCCAAGGGTTTGTTCCTGTTGATTTCTTCTCTCCATCTGGTAACTTAACTAGAACAGTCTTTCACAATGGGATTTTCCTTTCCTAGAGGTGCTTCCTGTTGCCTAAGCTAGACGACTCTTCCAACCTTGTTTTAATTGGCGATGAACTTTAACTTTTCAATCAAAGTGTGAGCTCCCACTTCAAGGCACAACATAAAGGCTTCCTTTGGCCTCTGGTTGCTTCGTCTTTTTCCAGATCCAGTCAGACCCATAACACTGTCCGTGACACCTTGTGATACTCTAGGAATGTGTGAAATCTGGTCTTTGGGATGGCTTGCTCTGTATCCTTCCCGTGGCAATGTGAATCACACTAGGTCTTATATCTGGGTGGCAATACTAATTAACCATCTTTGAGAGCCCAACTCTTTCATTTTGAATTAATGGACATTTTAAAGCCCAACTATTTACAACCCAACATTCTAAAGACTATTTTGGGACTTCGGGGTTTCAATTGTTCAGACACGAGCTGATTCCATTGTCTCCAAGCACCTTCTTCACAGTAAAAGAATCTAAATCCTCCTTTGATCCCTAACAATCAAACCACCCAGGCTTACTGTCAGACAGACTACAGAAAAGGTCACATGACGGCCTTCCTTTGACCTTACATTTTGGGACTGTCTCTTGAAATCTAACAGAGATAATAGGTACTGCAGTTGCTGGAGAATCTGGGATAACAAGGTGTGGAGCTGGATGAACACAGCAGGCCAAGCAGCATCATAGGAGCAGGAAAGCTTGACGTTTCGGGCCTAGATGAAGGGTCAACCTCAGTTGTCACTGTCCAATAAATTTGCTGAATTGATGGGAGCTCTGTCATACTAAAATAGAGAAGACAAAAATTAATTTTCTAAATAACAACAATGATGTACTGATATCTATACCTTAATTCATACCTAAGTTTTAGTCTACCAGCATTCTGATGGGCTCAGAAGGACTGCCAGAGGACTGAGTGAGGAGCTAATTAAAATATCAAAGTTGTTAATGTTATGGTCTGAAGATATCAATTGACACCATGACCTAAATTTAACAGTGAGTGAAGGCAAGGACAAACTGTAATCCCAGTAAATGAACAGAGGCTATGTCGGCCCAGGCTGCATGGCTCTTTAAAACTCCTCCTGGACCAAAAGAGCAGACGTGCTCCCCAGAGGCTGGTCAAGGAAGCTTACTGTTAACTTCCAATCATAAACAGCAAAATTCTTCCTTCAGCATAGAACTCCAGCCCCTAAGCTGGTCCTCTGATTGCAGAGGTCATTTCCCCAAATCTCCCAATCACAAGCCTCATCCTCGCAACCCCACACCCTGTACATTAGCCTTCTGTCCCCAGATTTCCCAATCATGGCTTTGCCCTCACCATACTTCCAGTACTTCCTTTCCCTCCTGCTCCTCCTAGTCACTGGCATTTCTGACTCAAAGTGAGAACTGTGGTTAACAGGTGGATGATTAAAGGTATAAAGTAAAATCAAGAATGTAGGGAGTAAATGAAGAAAATCCAAAAAAAAACCTGAAAGCTCTCAGTTGGCATTTTCTAAAGAACGTTCCATGTTTATCAGAACCAAATGGCAATAAATTTTCAGTAAGATATTTGCCTTTCACCTTCAGAGACTTCCGATTTCACGCAAGTTGATGGTTGACCTCTTTGTAACAGTGTACGGGGAAATAAACAAGCTCCCATTTTGAAACATGTCTGTCTATGAGGAAAGGTGTGTGATTCAGTTATGTTTGATAATGCTGAATATCAGATTGTCCCAGGAAGTTAGAAACACCGTTCAGAGATGCAAAGGAAAAGATCATGAAGGTGAAAAATTTGACCTCACTAATGTTAATTACAAATTTAGTTTAACCTGATGTAACTGACAAATTGGGATGGGTACGAAGGTTTTAGCCAGGATCAAGTGGATTTAATAAACTTACAATGCTGATGTTAACTGCAACAAAACTTAAGTTTCATTCATGCTGGTGTTTGTCCTGTAAAGTTTTTAAGGATCTTTTGATCCTGAACCATGTAAGAACAATAAGGTAGTACTGAACAGAAAGCTGCTGACTTTCAAGTCCATCCTAATACCAGACCACTGACGGTCCACTAAATTCTTCTAAACTTGCTGATCTAAATTTAGATTTGTATCTTGGTCTCAAGTGATTTGTAATAAGTGGAACACATTAATTTAGAAATCCTGGCTGTTTTTTTGAAGAGGATGACTAACAAAATCATCAGCTCCCCCTGTGGTTGTGACATGGACTAGATTGTATTTCCTTGAGTACAGTGGATTAAGGGATGAGCTAATTGAGGTGTTTAAGATGAATAAAGGATTTGATAAGGCAGTTGAGAGAAACTATTTCCTCTGGTGGGGGAGTCCAAAATCAGGAGGGATACCTTTTACATATATTCAGGGATAATATCAAGGAGCAGTTCCTCACAAACTTCTAGCAATGGTTGTAAACATTTTGATGTCGTGATCCAGGAATTAATCTGAACAACTACAATAGTGCTTTGTATTCATTCTCTGATAACCAGCGTTGTTTGGGAAACTTTTTTTGAAATGAGTCCACAAGAGGCCAGTATCCCATCACCAAGTCACCCTTTATTTGCACATGGAGAGTCCTTGAAACTGATCCAGCTCCCTCAGAGCTAACTCTGACAGAGCTGTTCTTATCTCCTGTTCTTATCTGTCAGCCAGAGCTCCCTGATTGGAGCTTTTAATCTGGTCTGATCAGGGAGCTCTTCTATTGAACTTCTGTTCTGAGAGGTCCACCTGGCTGAACTCATTACAGTCACTACAGTCTGAACCCTTTAATTAGTTTCCTGTAATATAATAATTCCCAGGTAGTTGATATTGTGTTGAGTTCTTGATGTGATCTCTGTCTGGGAATTATGACAGTTCTCACTGACTGTTGTTTCTTGCATGTTGAAAAAAATTCTGCATTTCTTTCATTACGCTTTTTGTGTGAGTGCCTCTGAGTATAAGGATCTTATAAGGCGGGAAATTGGAAGTGATGAGCATCGGATCAGCAGGGATCCTCGTGAACGGCAGAGCAGGCATGAGGAGCTGAACAACCTACTCCTGGTCTTGTTTCTTATGGTCTAGTAATCGTCTCCTGATGATGACTTCCTACTTTCATATTACTTCAGTCCTTTTCAGTATTCAATATAAAACTTCACAATTTCACCAAAAATAGCACTCATGTAACATTATGATTTTGTCACTCATATCTGCTCCTGTTGAAATTGTGGCTGAGGTTTCTCATGTGTTGTTAGGTTAAGCAATAATACAAAGCTGAATTTGATCATTTCACAGGATGTTTAGATGATCGAATGTGATTTTGAAATCTTCACACTGGATGACACACCTACATACCCATTCTTTGCCCCTACCTGCATTTATACTGTCATATCGATAACATATAACTCAATGATATTGTTTTGTTTTGCAGGACGGATGGTCTCAGTATCACTTTGTGGCCTCAGCTTCCACAATAGAACGGGACAGACAGAGACCCTACTCCTCCTCACGTACTCCTTCCATATCACCAGTCAGGATGTCCCCCAATAATCGTTCAGGTACGCCTCACCGTAACACAGACGATTTGGTTATCTGGCTGCCAAACACTTTGACCTACAGTCAGCAAAAGTCTACATTTAAAATGGCCAGTCGCTTTTCATTGAATAATGCAGCATGGAAGGACGTTATTTGACTGACAAACTCATGCTGGCTTTGAAAAAGATCTATCAACTAGTAACACTCCCCTTAGCGTTTCAATATTTTCCTTTTAAATGTATGTACAGATCCCAATTGAAAGTTACCAATGGATCTGCTTGCACCACTCTTTCAAGCTGTTTATTTAAGATCGCAACTATATTCTGTGTGAAGAAAATTCCCTTCATCTTTGGATTTTTTTTGCCAATTATCAGAAATCTGTGCCTCTGGTTACTGAAGCCCCTCTCACTGGAAACAATTTTATCCAATTTATGCTATCAAAGCTATTTATGATTTTCAATGCCTGTATTAAATCTCTGTTCAACCTTCCATGCTCTGAGGAGGACAATCCCAGATTTTATTGTCTTTTCACATAATTAGAGCCTGGTTCAATCCTAATAAATCCCCTCCACATTCTCCAAAGCCTTGAAATTCATTTTAAAGTATGCGACCCCAAACTGGATTTAACATCCAAGGCTGAAGTGCATGCAATGATTTATTAAAGATTACAATATATCCATTATTGTTTTACCCTGTGGGTTGAAATTTACACTGGAGTATCACCTCGTTTCCTACCCCCTCACCCATCCTCTAACCATCTCCCCCACCCCCTCAAACATTTCCTCCAACTGACCCATCTCACCCACACATGCCCATCTCTCTACAATGCCAGCTACACCTCCTACCCCCTTGCCCCCAGAAAATCTCATACACTGCTAGGTCTACAACAGGTGCCAAGTACTGTGTCCTGTGACGGGGCTAAGGTGTAGTCTGACAGGCCTGGGTGAGGAAATTAGATAGTAATGAGAAGGGAAGTTGCAGGGTTGGGGAAAGTGTCTGCACTCAGCTCAGGGGCCTTAAAATGATGGCAGCTCCTCCCCACCACCAACATACAACACCCAACACTTTCCTGGCCACCATTCCACCAGCTTTCACTGGAAGACTGAATACATCACCCACAATCAGTAAAGTCCCAACAGCTTGTTCACAGCACTAACAGTCCCTGCCCACTATCAATTTACAGATCACGGTGTTTGCAGTTACCCAATGCCAGCTATCCTTACTTATAGAATCTCTCAACGCGATCTCACACACTCCCTCTGGTCCAGAGTCAGCTCACACCCATAACCGTACTGATTCTGGCCTTGCCTGTGCTCTGTTCTCTCTATTCAACCATAAGTGCCAAAGTCTTCCGTCATCAGGGCCCACAACTAGGATTATTTCAAACTTTGACCTAACCACTGCTATCATCCCTCTCAAACATCTCTCACCATTGGAATCATACTCCTGTACTCCAGCATCAAATTGTGGATAATACTTACATTACCAAGTGCTTAATTGTGTCATTAAACCCCTATATCACAGCACTGACACATGGGAATATGCCCCTGTAGCTCAGCTGTGACTCATGGAATGAAACCTAATTACCAAGTGTGGGAAACATATCTCTGTACCACAGAAGTTTACCTGTGGTGTCCTACCCCTGTACCCCAATAGACGACTTGAGGATCTTATGGCCTGTGTCCTAAGATCTACTCTGGGATCATTATGCTGAACTTCATACCTATCGCTGGGAGCACCCAGGAGTATCTGTAGGACTTTATCTCTATACCTCATGACCAACTGCAGAATAATTCCCTTGCACTCCAAAATCTACCCTATGGATCATATCCTTGGACACTACGACCTGTGCGGTCATTCATTTGTACTCCAGGATATACATATGGGATCACTCTTGAGTAAAACCCAGCACTTTCAAGATAGCAGATAATATCTGAAGGAAAATGTTAATGAATTAAGATCTTCTGACTGTGTTTTGTGATATCGCTTTTGATCATAAGAAAGGATGCTGACTTCTAAAATGTTTAAAGATTGAAAGGCTTTAGACAAGTAGATATCTTTAAGTGAAAGTGGGGAGTCATTTTTACCCCGCTGCAGGGGGATGTTTTACCCAGAGAAGCTACACCGAGAGAATACCAAGTTTGCCAGTATTACTGTCTATTAGTGTCAGATGACCCACGTATCACTGCACTGATATTAAGGAGGGAGTGAAGAGCATCACCTTGTTTCAAAATAGAATTGATTTTTTGCAGGCAATTGAGTTGAATGCCTCATTGGGTCTTGCAAGACTGATGGGCATCGTTATATAATTGCAGTTCAGTGCTGTAAGCCAGTGTGACCATGTCTGAGCGTAACAGATGCCTATATACTAGTGTCACAATTTGTGTTCTTAAAGAACTATCTTCACCTCACAGAAATAGACCTTGGCTGTGTGAACTGGATATTGTACCTTCTTTATATTCTGTACACAATGAAGTCCATAAAACTGAGGAAGTAACTGATGCCCAATTTGGAGCAGCCTGCTCGAATTCCAGTGCCAAAGTATTTTTGAAATCAGACCAAAGAAAGAAATAGAAAGTTAAATATTGAAAGAAAGAACTTTCATGACCTCTGGATGTGAAAAAATGCTCTACTGCCAATTTTCACAAGTGGTTTCAAACAGTGTAGTCACTGTTGTAATGTAGGAATTACAGAGAACAAGTAGAGTCAGCGGGTCAACCAGTCTACATAAAAGGATGGAATAGTCTGTAATAAAGTACACTGGCGTGATTATCCCCTCCCTGGATATTAAGACAGAGGTAGCATTGAAGGAAAATAATTGGGCAAGTTGGCATCAGACAGAAACTCTCTATCTCTGAAATGTCATGCTGGTCAAGAAGGTCCGTCAGAGACTTCCTTGTTTCATCAACAATTAATACCCTTGAGTGGTCAATAAATAACTACTCGAGAATTTAACTCATCACCTCCCTGATTACCTGCCTCACCAGTAGGTGAAAAAAGTGATTAGTTTCCCAACCAACATATCATGGAAACCTGCCAGCCAAATTAGGGTAGGGTTGCCAATTTGAGGCAATGAGATGTGAGTAAGGACAGGGTCCAGGGGTTAGCCCCTAAAGTCTGGTCTTGCCTTCAGATGCCCTTGCTGCTCACGATCCCCATACTGAAGAAGAAAAAAAACTTATCATCTCACCATTGGTCTTGGACTCCCTAGGAATTGGCTTCAACTTTGAGGTCCAGAAGCTGTTGGTCTCAGATTGGCTGGCAGCTTGATCCAAGTCATCAGTACTGAAGCCAGTGATCAGGCAAGATATTTGCTTCACTCTTAATGAGCTGATTGGTAAGTGATACAGTGGGCTATTTGATCTGTAGGAGCAATATGTTAGTCACCACCTACAATGCTGACCCCTCTACTTAGATAAGAGAAACAGAAATTGAACCAAATCAGTTTGGACTCTGCAGAATGCTTCATTTATCAGCATTTATCAGCTATTTCATAAATAGACCCTCTTCTTCAATCCCAGTTCATTCTGTGTAACATTATGCAGTACCCATGCTTCCATTTTCCGAAGTGATGTCAAATTTTACATCAGGCATTTTGAGAGTTAATTTTGCAGAAGCTTCCCCCAAGCACCCTGGATTGGTCTGAAACAGAAGCAATCTCAAAGTGTGTTATTTAAATTCTACTGCAGTAACTCATCTGTTGCAATTGCACTTCTAAATGAGCCAGAACATGTAAAAGATCACTAGTTGGTTGATATTAAATCTGTGAAATTGACCTGAAATTGTATGTATCATTGAGAAGAAAGGGAAAAAAGAGCTTTGAACAGAGAGTCTTCCTATCAGTGTTTCATATAAAAACCAATCAGTCACAAAGATTTGTCATGACCTTGAAGGTACTTTTAGGTTTTGATTAGTTTTTTATCTTTATTTAGTAGGTTTATTCCTTCCACAAAACCCCTTACCTTCCTTCACCTCTTGAAGATATTGGCATTTATTGCTGCAAACTTTCTAAGGCCCTTTCAGCATCTTACCCAAGAGGGCTTGAACTCAGATGGAATGGGTTACCAAGCACAAAAGTGCCAGATTGCTGGAGATGTTAGTAGATATAAATGGACATCTGTAGCACAGGTATCCCCATAACACAGGCCCTGATCCTGCAGATCAGAGGTTATGTGGAGGCAGTGCCCAATATTAGAAGGAAAAGTAGATGTCCTTTTGTCTTTTATTGTCTCACAATGTCTACTTAATGTTATTGTAACTATGTGACCTTACCAATACTTATGACAAGTGATTTTGCAGGTGCCAGAACAACAGGAATAGATTGAAAAGTGTTATGCCCATCAAGTTAAATTTGATTCTCCATATTTGAGTCTACCGGAAGTATGAAAAACCACAGACCAGAGATCTGATCATAAGGGCATGCAATCCCATTTCCGACTTTCACCTGACCACTGACTATGTGGAATTAGGCAGAGGCTGTTGTGAAGTTTACACTTGTAGCTGGGTGTAGGCATCAGTCCAAGAAGGCGGCATGAGATGTACCAGTGCCACAAAAGCCCACCATCTTTCTAGCAAATCACAGTGGGAGTTGGTCAGAATCGCACTAAACGTGGCTCAGAGCCAAAACCGAAATCAGTCCTGCCACCACAAGTACACCAGGTCTGCCCATGTTCACCCAAAGCTTGTTTCACTGGAAGAAAGACGTGCAGTTAGCACTGCCTTTTACAACATCAGGTCTCACAAAGCACTTTCACAATAAATTATGGCATACACACTGTAGTGCCACTCAACCCCTTAATAGTGCACCCACCTTCCTGTTTTGAACCCTTGACCCTCTGTCACTCCACATTTAAAACTGTACTCAAACTTATTCAGCACAGCTCGTAAACAAAAGTGTTGACATTTGACAGCACTCAATGGTTAGTAATACAGTGTACTTTGCGTAATATGGCATCGTAGCAATCCAAATTCTCTAGGAACCAGAACCTCTGACAGTGCAAATCGCTTTTAAAAGCCTTTGTGTTCAGATTTTATTTATTCTTTTAAAAACTAAAGATACTAGCAAATTGTAGATCTGCACAGGTTTGTTCTTAGCTTTTACGTTAAATTTATCACATTATTGGGTCAATTTTGGGGTCTGTATCAAAACAAACATACCGCTCGGAGCTACAGTCTGATTATTGAAAAAAACGAATTGAGGTTCATGGTGTTGCATGTGGTCTGAGCTAGGTCTTCAGCTTTGGTACTTTTACTATGATCAACCTGTTATGCTGTGCCATGACTGACTGGCTGTTATCCCCTTGGCCCCTCAAAAACAGAGCAGTCCTCTTGTGACTGTGTAATGTAACTCCCCGTCAACTGGAATAATCAGGTAACTGGCACCACCCATTCCCTGACCCCGCCACCGGAAACAAAAACGTTACTTTCTTTTTGCACGTAGTAAGGCAACAGCAACATTTTGTAGGATTACAGCGGTATGTTATCCTTTTTGAAGGGTTAAAGTGTTTGAACCATTTCACTAGCTACAGACTCCAACCTTCAGGCCACAAGGCATGCAATCATTGTATTTCCAAAGTAAAAATGCCTCAAGTGAACCTGTCTCGTGGAAAGTCTCAACATTGTCCTTTTGATTAAATGTGCAGCTGGAAAGATGATTCACCGTGCAGGTTTATTTTAAAAACCAGCTTCCTCACATCCCACTTTCAGTTGTTTGTGTGTTGGAACAGGTTACATTGCAGCTTCAGTTGTAAAGCAGAAGGATGTTGAATACGCTAGTTCCCTGGCAATCTCCTGAGCACAGTTGGCAACACTGTTCTTGTCTGATTATTTGGGGTTGTACGCTGGCTAGGTAGATAGCTAAATAAAAGCCGTAGAAAACATTTATTGACTTGGCATGTATTTGGCTTCCGATCAGACTCCCAGACGGAGCTCAGGTCAGAATTCTTGTCCCAGTGGTTTTGCAATAAAATTGTCAGTTGTCAAAAAGAGATTTTCTGTCAAAGACTTGCCAAGGGAACAAGCCATTGATGATTCTTAATGCAGGAAGCTGGGGAATAGAAAAATGATATCTATTACTGTTAAAAGAGGAAACCTGTACTCCGGTTTTCAGTGACACTCGCTGGTGTGCACTTTTGGAATATCAAGCAGGTTGTATCCAATGAAAGAGGTAACTTTGTTCTCCAAACAAAATTCTGCAGCATTTTTAGTTCTTAGCTGGTAAGCACATTCAATTACTTGAGCTTTCCAACAAGCATAAAAACAAGGCTCGGTGCTTTAACACTTTAAAGAATAAACTTTCCTTTTACACAAAGTTAGAGCCCAATTCTCAAGGCACCAAGTTCAGGTTGAGCAAAAGATTTTCAGAAGGCCCTGAATAATTATTGCCAATTATTCTCAATGTGATCCAGGACAGAAACAATAGTCGAGTTCAGCCATTAACCCTTCCAGTTTTACTAACCCACTTAAATCAGGTACAGCTGAGATTTCCTATTCTCTTTAATTGGTTCTGAACAGATGTGATTGACCATCTGAAACAGTGTTTGAATTTTTCTTTTGTGCTTTTCACCTTGCTGAATCAGTTTTCTCTGATATAAAACTTGCTGCTGATGCTCTGGGTGGGATACTGGTAGCACTGTTACCTCTGAGTAAGGAGTTGGGGGGTTTCAAGTCCCATCCCATTGATGGAACACACCATTTAGGCTGACAGTCCAATGCAGTACTGAGGGAGTACAGCACTGTTGGAGACTTCTCCTGCTCTCTCAGGCGGACATAGCAGACCAGCTGCACAAGTTCAAACAAAAGTAGGGAGATTCTCCCCAGTTCCTTAGCCAATATTTCTGCCTCAGCCAATATCAGTTAAACAGATTACTCAGTCATCATCATACTGTTGTTTGTGGGACTTTGCTGTACAATATGGCTGCCGCATTTCCTTCATTAAAACAGTGATTTCAATTCAGAGCTTCATTAGATAAAAACCACATAGAAACATCCAATGGTCATGCAAGGTGCAATAAAAATACTTGTTAGATCTTTACCTCACAGACTCTGCTTTCCACAGCAACAGTTTCATACACTTGCAAGCAGAGACTGGTTTCAAATTCTGACAATGAGTTGATAACAGAAATGGCTATACTCCTCTTTGTCACATTTTTATATAGAAGTGCAGTGTTCCTCACTACACATTTCATCACAATCATCTTTGTTCCTTTTATTTCATCTATGCCCAATCTGTTTACCTTTTAATGAGCCGGAATATATTATTGTGCCTGAGTAGTTCTCCCTTCTGAGGCAATAAATTGCAGGATCAAGTTGCACTTCAAGGATGTGAGCACACTGTTTGATTTTCTATCCCAGTGATTTTCTCTCCCTTTGTTTGCAATGTGTTCGGTGGGATATGAAGCCGGCCTTCGATTCGTTATTGGCTATTCTGCACTCCCAGCCTAAGACTAATTTCTGCCCCAACTTTTGCCTCACTCCCCCTACAAGCATTTTAACCAGTGAAACAGAGGGAGCACTCTGCTAGCTTCATTTGGGACTGACCTCAGACTGTTTGAGGATGCAGGAAATGTATTAGATTAATGTATTGTTCCCCTGTTCCAGCGAGTGCCCCAGCCTCTCCCCGAGAGATGATCAACCTAAAGGAGAGGAAGTCTGACTATGACACAACCGGGACCAACTCTGGCTACCATGGGAGTAAAGGAGAGCATATCTCCAGAAAAGACACTCTTCCAGGTGAGCAACCCAGAGCGTTCTTTCTTAAAAAAAGATTCTGAAAGGAAATACCCCTCAGTGCTTCCTAGTCCGCCTTCTTCCCTTGCCTTTTGCTGAAGGATTAATGACCCATGCTTGAGAATAGCTGCACAGAAAGACCCTCTGACCTATTCAGTCCCTTGCTCAAGTGCTCAGTCATAAGTAAGCCAGGGTGGTCTGGTAAGACTATGAAAATGTCACTGCAGCTAAGCTGAAACCCGCACTCAGCTGACATTCATTGATCTTCACCTAATAGTGGGACTTGTTTAGTCATCAGAACCAGGAGTTCTGTCTCCTTATCTCCCATCTCCTTAACCCAGGCCACTTATAGGGTGCAATTTAATGCCCTTTCCAGACCCTTGCTCCAGACCCATTGTGATCATCGAGAGCAGTTCTACCCCTCAAACCCCATCATCAGACCCCTACTTTCTCCATGGATCTCTGGGGAATATCTGTGTTTATCTCTGGGTGGCACTGCCAGCCTCTGTTTGGCTGGCAATTTGCAGGGGCCAGCTGGAAGAAATTCTGCAATTAAATTTGCCCTATGGAGCTGGGATCCCTGGTGGAACCTAAAGGAGAACAGAGAAACTGAAAGGTTGAGTGAGGGAATTCCTGATCTTAAGGTCAAAATGGCTGTCAGTGGTGGGTTAGAAAGAGGGGAGAGGAGGGATGTCTAATAGGAGAAAACAACTGGAGAAAAATCAAGGTTGTAGAAAGTTAACCTGTAGATTTATAAATCTTCAGTCAACAGTAGTCTACTATTAAAATCTAAACATCACAAACAAGTCAAGTTTGATTACAAGTAGACACTCTAATCAGCAGACATTCACATTCCAATGTTCTATCACCAGTCTTTGTCCTTCGCTGTCTAACTTCATCTGCTGCTGAAGCCCTTGTCCATGCCTTTGTTACCTGCAGAGGCAGTAATGCCAATGCACTCTTGGATTAGACACTCCATATAAATGTCAGCATGTCTTATCATGCAGTAAGCCCTATTCAACCATTTCACCTGAGCTTACTGATCCACATTAACCTGTGGTCCAGCAGCACCTTAATTTTAAAGTATACTCCACATTGTGTTCAAATTCTGATATGGCCTCATTTTCTCTATCTCTGTGGATTTCTCCAGCCCTGCGCAGCCATGAAGTTCTGCAATTCCCTCCCTGAACCTCTCTGCCTCTTGGTCTCATTCCCCTCATGAAATTTTTTCACACTAATTAGTTCTTCAACCAATCTTTCAGTCACCTGTCCAATTAGCTCCTTATGTGGTTCAGTGTCAAATCCTGTTTCATTATGCTCATGTGAAACACATTAGAATGTTCAAGCATGCTAAACTGAGTTAAATGCAATGTATGAATATAAGATTCTGTTTACCACTCATCCCTGACATTCCTGAAGCAATTCATACATAAAAGTTCAAATCCACTCAGCTCCTGTATCCACACACTTTTGACTAAGATTGTATGGTGAGCATTGCTATAGAGAGCAGTGACATCAGCAAACATGACAATATTTGCACCACATTGTTCTGCAGCCAGGGAAGAACTCAACAGCATTTGAGTTCGATGTTAAGATTTCTGGTTTTATCTCCCTCAATCCATATACAGTGAACATCCCATACTCAGCCTATTCTTTAACTTTGATTTCTTTTTCCCTCACTGGGTAAGGTTCAAAGAGCATGAAGTTCATACTGATTTCTCCCAACATTTATCTAAAATAGATTATCTGCTTATTTACGACATTTTTGATATAATGTATTTGACGTGTTTGCTACTCGACTCTTCAAAAGTGATCAATTGGCTAGACATCTTTGTGGCTATTATTTTAACATCCACATCCATCTAGTTTTTGATTGAGTTTCTTACTGGTGGTGCTCCCAAGTGCAATAATAGCACCTGAGTGGCAGAATTCAGCTTTGATGTTCAAGTGATTCTTTGGTTGCTGATCATTAGCAACGGTGGCAAACTGCCAAACATAGCTCAGGCATAAAAACTGAAAGGACTGCGGATGCTGTGAATCAGAAACAAAAGCAGAAGTTGCTGGAAAAGCTCAGCAGGTCTGGCAGCATCTGTGAAGAGAAATCAGAGATGTTTCAG
>JAHRHZ010000029.1:12534363-12566828 GCA_024137785.1 Ginglymostoma cirratum
CTGAAACATCTCTGATTTCTCTTCACAGATGCTGCCAGACCTGCTGAGCTTTTCCAGCAACTTCTGCTTTTGTTTCTGGTAGTTCAGTTATGTTTCCCTATGTAGGGAGGAGATTTACAGCATGATGCACTGTTAAAGGAAGCATCTCAGGGGATCTTGAAACTCTTTCCAGCCAATAAAGTGCAACTGAAGAGTAATCAATTCTTCAAACAAGCAGATGCAAAGTGGAAAGCAGCTTTCACATTGATTATTTGAATAGAAAGAATGTGCAGGGTTACCAGGACAAAGCAGGAGAATGACAATCAGTTATCATGCTCATTCAGAAAGCCAGTGCAGACTTAATCTAATGGCCTCTTTCTGCAAGGTAACATTTCTGTAATTCTGGAATGAAATTTGTTCTTATATTCTCTGTTGCATTCAAAAAATGAATGCTGTCAAGATTCACCAGACCTACTGAAAGGGAATCAAGAATAGGTAACAAATGTTGGCCTAGCAGCGATGCCCACATCCTGTGAAACAGCAATTTTAGAAATGGCACACTATGGACCAGACCAGACCCCCTCAAGGTATTTTAGGAAGGTATCCTGTACCTTAGAATTTTACATTTGCCGTTAAAATAAGAAAAAGTTATGTTCCAGATGCAATTTGACTGGTCAAACTACTCAACATTAAGCAAAACACAATTTATTCAAAGACTGTAGCTAAAATACAACAAAAGAAGGAAGAACTTAACTCAATTGGAAAACTTAACCGAATAATAGACACAGTAATTTTTATTAATAACTGTTCCAATATAGTAACATCCTATTAACACCCGTTGGTGGAAAGGCAGTTTCAGAAATTTCATTTTTTCACGTGCAATCCAGCAGCAGAGAGTGAGAAAAAATATCAAGCAAAAACTGAGAGCGTAGCAGCCAGGAGATATTTATTTCAGCTTCCAACACTGTTCAGACTCCAACAGCAACTGCTTAAAGTTAAACCTAAAAACTATACAAAAAAAATCTAGATATCCTGGTCTGTGAGCGCTGGCCACACCCATCTAAGCTGCTTCTATTGTTCCAACTTTAAAAAAAAACCCAAGGCCTCATGTTACCACAGATTGCTTATCACCTCTTGTTTAACCTCTTTCAAAGAAACCCAGACAAAATACACATCTTAAAGCCACAGCATCGTGTTTTGGAGAATACTATTGAAACCATTGGTTTCAATGCGATTAGCTATGATAATATGTGCAGCTAATACATATCATGAGACACTGGTTGGCAAATTGTCAGTGCTGTGATTCCCAGAATGAATAATTCTTGTGGCAAATCGAGTCAAAGGGCCTAGATCTATTGCTCAGTTAATACTAAGGTTGATCAAGGTTGAAGGGGTCCAGAGATTACAAGAGTAACAAAGCTTCGGGGGAAACTAATGATTTGGTTATATTAAGTGATGAATTGCATTTGCGGATCTAAGAGGATTTAGTCAATACTCACCCTATCGTACAACATTAACTTTCAAGTGTTTTAATTATGTCTCTTTCTTTATTAATACAGCCCAGCTTTCTGTAGTAGCCGGATCAGGCTTCAGGAATTCCTATGCTACACCCGTTGAAGGTACCAAGCACAACCAGGTTTGTTACAAACTTTACAGAACGTCTGATCGATATGTTTGACCTACAGCAGCTGTCACCATGATAAGATATTTCATTCTGTCTGTGAACCATGGCTCCTTTTCTATGTCTTCGTATCGCTTCATCACTTACCACTCAAGTGAAGTTTGACTCCTTTTTCCTCTTGCACTGTTTGGAGAGAAAGTGAACCCTATTAACCTTTTTGCTACAGTGATATCACAAGCAAGTGTTTCAATGTAATTTCCATGACATTTACAAACTAGTAGGCAAAGAAAATGCTACTGGGCATTTTTTTTTTAACAGAGAAGTAACTTGGCCTCATTTAAAAAAAGGGCAAATTTCACTTATCTGTTTCCAAATGCAGGCATCAGGTGGGGGCTGGTTGGTGCAAAATTCCAGGAAGTTAACTCTGCCTGTACAATGGGAAAGTTTGTCTGACCTTAGGGTAGGGATTGTGCACCATCCCTGGGCTCAGAAAATGACCAGTATGATTGAGTTAAATATATCTCAAAAGTTTATAACTTATGGTGGCAGAGAAACAGTACAATGTTAAAAATAAGACGGGGTGGGGTGGGGGGCAGAGTTTCTTCTTTCAGCACCCGGTTATCTTGAATAGCAGGGGCACAGCACAGAGAAGAAGAGTGGGTGGGGAAGATGGTTCTGTGTGTGTGTGTGTGCACTGTACCCAAGCAATTCACATTAGCCAACAACCAGAACAGAGGAATCAGCTGTATGACATTAGTCAATCTACAAATCAAATTGAACCTGACTCCTGTTAGAAGTGTTTCATTACTGAAACCAGTTTTGTTTTCCTTCACCAGAAAGAATGAATCATTTATCTGTATAATTTGTGCTATTCTGCCTGCTTTGTCACTGAGCACAAACCCATGATATTCCTATTCCCTGACCAAATTTGATAAGTTTTTGCCACTCCTTTAGAGCCCCTGAGAGCAGCCCAGTGCATCCTCAGGAAACTGAAAAGCTAGAGTCCATACACTTCTTAATTGGAAAAGCACAGTAACTAAAATTCTGATCCATCAGGTAACAACTAATAGGAACAGAAGTAAGCTATTCAGCTGCTCAACCATATTCTGGTATTCAGTAAAATTATGACTCATACACACCTCAACTCCATTTACCTGCCTTTCCTTCAGCTCTCATGGATCTAGGACCTCAATAAAGAAGGCTCTAGTCATAGTGTCATACAGCACTGAAACAGACACTTTGGCCCAACTCGTCCAAGATGACCAAGCTTCCCAAACTAAACTGGTCCCACTTGCCTGAGTTTTGCCCATATCCATCTGAACTTTTCCTATTCATGCAAGTGTCAAATGTCTTTTAGATGTTGTGATTGTACTTGACCACTTTCTCTGAAAGTTCATTCCACAAACAAACCGTCCTCTGTGTGTAAAAGTTGCCTCTCAGGTCCCTGTTAAATCTTTCTCCTCTCACCTTAAAAGTCTACTCCCTAGTTTTGAACTCTCCTACCCTAGGAAAAAGATCTTTGCTATTCACCTTATCTATACCCCTCATGATTCTATAAACCTTTAGAAGGTCATCCCTCAATCTCCTACGCTCCGGTGAAAAAAGTTTCCCAGCCTATCCAGCCTCTCCGTGTAACACAAACCCTCCAGTCCTGGCAACATCCAGGTAATTTTTTTTCTGAATCCTCTCCAATTTAACAATATCCTTTCTATAGCAAGGCAACCAGAATTGTACACCGTACTCCAAAAGTGGCCTCACTGATGTCCTATACAACCTCAACGTGACGTCCCAACACCCTTACTCAGTGATCTCAGCAATGAAGACAAGAGTGCTAAACACCTTCTTAATCACCGTCTACCTGTGACGCAACTTTCAAAAAGCTATATACCTGAACCCCTAGGTCTCTCTGTTTGAAGACACTACCCAGGGCTCTACCATTAACTGTATAAGTCCTGTTCTTGTTTGTTTTACCAAAATGCAATACCTTGCATTTATGCAAATTAAACTCCATCTGCCATTCTTCAGTCCATTGACCCAATTGATCAAGATCCCTTTGTAATCTTAGATAACCTCCTTCACTGTTGACAATACCACCAAGTTTGGGGTCATCTGCTAACTGTGCCTCCTGACTGTGAAGTCCAGCTCCCTCATGCCTCTGCATAGAATATAAATACTGAGTAAATGTTCATTAGTTTTCAGCAGTATGGTGTCCAGTCCTCATCTGTCTGAAACTTCACAAACCTGTTTGTGATGTTAATACATGGTGACAGTGGCAGGACACAGTCTGAGAGGCTTTTACAAAGTTAGAGACAAAAAAAAACTGCAGATGCTGGAATCCAATGTAGACAAACAGGAAGCTATTCAGTCCTGGAGAAGGGTAACACCCGAAACGTTGACTGCTCCTTTCCTCCAGATGCTGCCTGGCCTGCTGTGTTCTTCCAGGCTCCTGTTTGTCTACCAGGCATTTACAAAGGATGCCAGCCAGCCTAGCAGAGCATGAATTCACTAATACCAAAGCCCAATGTTTATTGACTGAAAGTGCACAGAATGATGGTTAAAAACCTTAGCTTTGTCCAAGTCCGTAGACTTTTTGGGATGCCTCAACTACACCGCACACTGGGGAAAACAGCTATCGCTAATTCCATCTAAGTTGGACCGTTTTGCAAACCGCTCAGAAACCTCGAAGGAATCTGTTGTGCTCCCATTTACAGTCCACAGCTCTGCTGATGACATTTCAAGAAACTGTATTGTGAGGACCTTGAAGCTTTTGATTGCAACTTCAGCTTTCAAAGGAAAACTTCCAACACCAGGTAGTTTTCAACACAGACACCCCAGGAATCTGCGGCAAATTTTTATTGCAATGCTGCTGGATGCCAAAGATGGAGACAGGAGGGCCTCCAGACTGCCTGCAAGAAAACTGAGCAGGGAAAGCAGAGAATGCAGTTACCAATATTGCTTCAAGTCTACATCGTGGCAGAAAAAGAGACTAATTGATTCTGAGCTTGCACAGTCATTAATGCAGATTGCCACTCCTGCAAGAGGAAAGGACATCTTTAAAGTTGTATGTTGCAGTAGAACTCCTCCAATTCCAGTTTAGAGATTTAAAGGGACATCTTTTGGAACAATCACGTGTGATCCTGAGGTGTTAGCTGATAATCTCAGGATATAGCAGCTGGTGGAACTTAATTAATTTTAGAAAATTAATTCATCAAAGAAAAGGGGGAATATAGAACCGGTCTCAGTAAGTCTGATGATGAAATTGTCATTGATTGTTGTAAAAAACCCATCAGGTTCGCAGATGTCTTTAAGGGAAGGAAATCTGCTGTACTTAATTGGTCTGGCCTACGTGTGAGTCCACCTCCAAAGTGATGTGGCTGACTTTCAATTGCCCTCTGAAATGGCCTAGCATGCCACATAGAACAAGGGCAATTAGGGATATGCAACAAATACTGGTTTGATTGTGACACCCACATCCTATCAATTTTTTTTTAAAAGTCAAATTCCAAGAAATAAAATGTACAGATGAACATGAAGTGCCTTTCTTGGGCAAGCTTGTAAAATCGCAAGAGGATTTCATTGTTAAAGACTGATTTCTCCAGCCATCGATCACACAACTTCATGGTCCAGGGGGCTTTCAACTAAAAGTGAAAGGCCAATTGGCTGCTGCACTTCAACATGATGGAAGAGAAATTACAGAAACACTCTCCATTATTCAAGATCAGGAATGCTCGTTATTGAGCTGGACAGCCTGCTCGGAATTGTAACTTATCCGCAAGATACAGGAAGTACACAGTCAAAACAGACTTGAGGAAGTCAAGTGAGAATTTCCAAAACTATTCTTGGGTCTGAGAAAACTGCAAATTGTTTCTCATATTATGTAAAAGCCCGATGTCAAACCAGTACATTTGTTCATTCCAAGTAAGGTTCCACACCCACTCTTGGAAAAGGATGAGGCAAGAAATTGAATTCACGGTACAAGAGGTTATATTGCCAATAACATAAACCATTGAACTGCACATCTCTGTGAATCTTATGCAATCGATTAAAGACGGCTGTAGAAAGTGAAATCTAGCCCTTGGCATCTGAGGATGACAGCTTTGCGAGGTGAACAAATAGCTTGTTTTATTACTAAGCTGGATGCAAACATTGGCTTCCGAAAGCCACTGTCAGATGAGCAGTCCAAATTACTGATGGTGTGTGTCATGCCCGTTGGGTATTCGTGTTTCAGTTGACTAATATTTTGAATTGCCTCAGAATCTGAAATTTTTCAGTGTACCGTGACCAGCATTTTAGAAGCACTCAAAGGGGAGTCATCTGTCACATGAACAATATCCTCGAGTGTGATTCTGCGATCAGAGCAGTATTGTGATACTTGCAAGTTATGTGCCTTACACTTAACCACAAATGCAAGTTCTCTAAACCCAGTATCAACCACCTAGGCCATGGCCTCTGGTGACAAGGTTGACCTGCAGAAACCTAAAGCCATCAAGGACCTCCCATGACCCCTAAATTTTACAGAGCTTCAGCATTTCATGGGCATAGTGAAACAGTTGGAATGATCCTGCCCAATTTAGCTCACCTTAACAGACCACTACAACAATTCCTTAAACTGGACCATTCCTGGTACTGAGATGAACGCCAAACAGAGTAATCACAGAATCAAGTGACTGCTGACTTCAACAGAAACCCTTCCCCTATGACATAGACCTACCCACCATATTCATAGCTGATGTATCATCCGTTGGTCAAGGGGCCACATCATTCTCAATTCATTTTGACAGTTCTCATGGACTAGTAAACTATGCCTCCAAGGCACTGACAGATACAGAGCAACGTTATGCTGTAATTGAAGAAGAGGCTCTAGCTGTTATCTGGGCCTGTGAGAAATGTTCTGCTTACGCAATGGATCTCAGATTTACTATTCTGACAGGCCATAAAGCATTGGTCTCCCTGCTCAATGGTGCGGAACTGGCAAAGTGCTATGTAGAAATCAATGTTTTCACTTTGGCTGATGAAGTTTGATGCTATTGTGGAGTACATCAGTCAACTGTCGCAGAGGTAGTCACCTGCATTCGCATGGAACGCTGCACACAACTACACACATTTATTGAAACGTGGAATTCTACGCTTGTTGATTACCAAATTCCTACTGACAACTACCCAGAAACTAGAGGAACTTCAAACAGCCCTGAAAGTTGATGCCCACTGTATACAACAAGATAGGTAGGAGGAGAATTAGGCCACTCAGCCCATCAAATCTTGTCCTCCACTCGATCATGACTGCTACGTGTCTCAATCCTATTCTCCTGCCTTCACACTGTTACCCTTGATCCCCTTACTAATCAAGAACAGGGACTTCTATGTTACGGGATGGTCAGTGTATGGTCCTAGAAATTATATTCTGAAACAGTCTTTTGAACAACATTGCCACTTCAACCTACAGACTGACCTGTTGGTCTATTGGGAAGGGTCCTCATTTCCAGAGCCCAAATTGTAGCCTCTCAACAGTGTTTATATGCTGGGCACAACCAAGTGTCACCCCAGAGCACGCAGATAAACATGAAGTGGCTTTCTTGGGCAAGGTTGTAAGATCTCAGGGGGAGTACGTTGCTAAAGACTGATTTTTCTCCAGCTATCAACTATGTAACTGCATGGTCCGGGGGGCTTTCTACTAGAAGTGAAAGGCTAATTGACTGTTCCACTTCAATGATATGGCAGCTAAAATACAGAAACCGTATATTATTCAAGATTAGGAATGCTCATTATTGAGATGGACAGTTTGGTGACTTGAGAGTTTCTAAAGCCATTAAAGACATGTTTTCCGATTGTATTACTGTACCAGTTAAAGGTTAGACCCTAAGGAACCTCTGAAGGCCCACTGTTTTGCATCTCATTTGTGGGAGGGATCTTTTTTATTTCAAGCATAAAACCTTTTGAACAGCGTGAGTTATTACTCTCGATCGCGATCAAATTTTTGCACCGCCCCACCTTATTAATTATTGCAATGCTCAAGAAATCTTTTGCCACACATGGCATTCCTGGTGTATCTATCTTCAATGAAGGAGAGACAGATCTGTACAAATTTCCATCAGCTGAAGGTGTTTAGAGCACCGGGCCAAACATACAAATAACTAAGAAGATGACCTGACTAACATTCTGGATGATTCACATGTCTCTGTACAGGAAGGCACCAATCCTAGGTGTCCTCCAAAAGAGATGAGGCTACAGTCAGGCTAATTGGTCAAACTACTGCAGTTACTATCTTTATGATTCAGGGATGGTCTCAGTAACGTTTCAGGGGGTGAATGTAGGATAATGTAAACTGTTTATGATGCAAACACTTCATGGACAAAAGGAACTTTTGAAGAGGTGTATTATATGGTAATAGCCAGACTGCATCATCATTGATGTCAGAACATACGAGGCCTTTGTGAAGAAAGTTCCAGTGAAGTCCAGATCTGCCACATACCTGTATATATCGTAAATAGTTGATAAACTTTCATTGAGTTTTATTTATTTGTTCATGCGATGTGGGTATTACTGACTGGGCCAGCATTTTTAGTTCCCATCCCAAATTGCCTTTGTGAAGGTAGTGGTGAGCTGCCCTCTTGACTTTTTATTCACTCATAGGACTGGGGCGTCACTGGCTGGGCAACGTTTATTGCCCATCCCCAGTTGCCCTCGAGAAGGTCATGGTGTACTGCTTCTTTGAACCACTGCAGTCCATGCGCTGTAGGTTGACCCACAATGCCCTAAGGGAGGGGTTTCCAGGATTTTGACCCAGTGAAGAAACGGCAGTATACTTAGTTAGGATGGTGAGTGGCTTGGATGGGAACTTGCAGAGGCGGTGGTGGTGTTCCCAAGTATCTGCTTCCCTCATCCTTCTGGAAGACAGAAGTTGTTGTGGGTTTGGAAGGAGCTGTCTCAGGATCTTTGGTGAATTTCTGCAGTGAATTTTGGAGGTAGTACGCACTGCTGCTACTGAGAATCGGTGGTGAAGGGAGTGGATGTGGTGCCAAATAAGTGGGCTGCTTTGTCCTGGATGGTATCAAGCTTCTTGAGTGTTATTAGAACTGCACCCATCCGGGCGGGTAGGGAGTATTCCATCACACTCCTGACTTGCACCTTGTAAATGGTGGTCAGGCTTCGGGGAGTCAGGAGGTGAGTTCCTCATTGCAGTATTTCTAGCTCGTGACCTGCTCTTGTAGTCATTATGTTTATATGTGAGTCCAGTTTTGAGTTCTTGGTCGATGGTAACTCCCAGGATGGTGATAATGGGGGATTCAGTGATGATAACACCATTTAATGTACAGGGGCAGTAGTTAGGTTGTCTCTTGGAAATGTCAATTGCCTGGCATTTGTGTGGTGCAAATGTTACTTGCCAATTATCAGCCCAAGCCTGGATATCCTCCAGATCTTGTTGCATTTGCACATGGACTGCTTCAGTATCTGAGGAGTCATGGTGAACATCATGCAATTATGAGCAAACATCACAAATTAACTTCTGAAGGGAAGGTTATTGATGAAGCAGATGAAGATGGTTGGGCCTAGGATACTACCCTGAGGAACTCCTGCACAGACATCCCGCGTTGAGATGACTGACCTCCAGCGACCACAACTATCTTCCTATGTGTCAGGTATGACTCTAACTAGCAGAGAGTCTGCCCCAGATACCCATTGATTCCAGATTTGCTAGGGGTCCTTGATGCCACACTTTATCAAATGCAACCTTGATCTCAAGGGCTATCACTCTTACCTCACCTCTGGAATTCAGCTCTTTTGTCCATGTTTGAACCAAGGCTGTAATGAGGTCCTCAGACAGGCAAGCGTGGCACCTGATACATCTTTTGTTTACACTTGTAGAGGCTAGTGTTACTGTAACTCAGGTCTCACAGAAAATACCAAATATGCAATATTAAAACTACAGTTTTAAAGGGTCCCCAATTTCCAACATGTGACTTGGAACTGAACTTTCAGGTAGTGTTGCTTCTGTACATTCACTGCCAGCATCTTTCAATGTATTACAGGCATTAGTATGATGTCCATCAATCCTTATTTATTTAATGCTCAGCTCATACTGGTGATAATCTTACACATCACACGTAAAATTCTGATTTTCTACACACACCCAAAACACAATAAAATTTTATCTCTCAGATATTTTCAATGCTTTTTCTCCCTCAGCTTCTGCACCAAGTTATGTTTTATCCGTGGTGATTTCAACTTCCATATCAACTCACTTTCTGTCTCTCCTCTGAGTTCACTCCTTTATTATAATCTACTCTCAGATCCCTTGCCATCTCCACATGGCTTCAAAACTTTCATCATATCAATGCCGGTAGGATTACTTCTCATCACTTCCTCATCTTATTCTCCACCCACATCTCCATTCTCCCCCTTAAATTTACTTCTTTCTTTGTCCAACCCTAGAAAAAAAAACGAACTCCTAATTTATAGTGCCTTTAAACTTGCAACTGGCTAGCCTTTGACCCTCCACTCAACATGGCATTTCTATAGCTACCAATCATCTGAACCACATTTCGACTTTCAGTTTTGATGGCCTAGCTCCTATTGAAATCAATCGATCACTCTCACCTTGACCAATTTGCCTGGTATGGTTCTCATATACCTTCATTTACCAAGGGACACAGGTTTGAATGTATTTGATAGGCAGTTCATTCACCCCTTCCTTAGTGGACCTGACTGGAAGACATAACGTAACAAATCATTTCTAGGTCTTGCTGTCCACTACCACAACTCCTAACTACTCCGGCATCATCCCAGAATAACTCCCAGTGCTTTTTGTTTCCAATGCAACCTGTTTTTTTAAACCCCTCTATCCACTCATTCCTTCAGTCTCACCTCCAAACACAAATATGAGGATTCCTTAGTCACTAAGATTAAGATCATCTATTCAACTGCCTCTTTCATTTATCTTCCATTTTCTAGTGTATGGAGCCAAGCTTTCTCCAAGGTTCCCACTGCCTTGGGGCCTATCTCACCTCTTTCTCATGGTCTTCCTCTGATGTGCTGTCCAACCTCATCCGGTCCACTTCCTGCTCCTTTGACTCTTCCCACTAAAATTGTTGACCACGAGCTTGCCTTTCTGGCCCCTGCATTAGCTGATATTCCAAACAGTTCTTGCTTCTCTTGGCCCATACGGAATGAGCAGATATTTCCTCCTACTAAATATTGGGAAAACCAAAGCCGTTGGACAGAATTTTCCAGTCCCCCTGGAGAAGGAGTTGGTGGGGGATGGGGGCTTATGGAACGTTGGGCTAGGGTGGGGGTAAAGGGCCTGCTGTTTTGACATGGCTCCCTAAGGTGGAAGTTGGAAGGCCAGCAATGTGTGTAATCAAATCGAAAGGTTTAACCAAGGTGCAGATGAGAGTTTTAGCAGGAGATCATCTGTCTCAGGAGCTGAGCCAGGTGTGAAATGGAAAGTGTATAGTCTCTTAATGGCATGTGTTCAGAAGCTTATTTTGGGGCCAAATATATGACCAAGGTTGATCGTACGGGTCACCATTGTTAAAGGAAAATAACCATTAATGCCTGTTTCTTCTTTTCTGTAGGTCTCATCACAACCAGTGGCACAGGAACCCAGTAGGAAAGACTATGACACCTATCAGCCCTATCAAAATTCGACAGGAAATTACGATGACTCTTTCTTTGAAGATCAAGTGCACAGTCGCCCAGCAGCCAGTGAATACAACATGCATCTTGGCCTGAAGTCAACAGGCAATTATGTAGATTTCTACTCCGCTGCCCGTCCCTATAGTGAGTTAAACTATGAGACGAGCCATTACCCAGCCTCACCCGACTCCTGGGTCTAAACGGTTGGCCTCTTGGGTCTGAGCAGAGGAGGCAGATACACAAGAAAAGAATAATAATACAAGACCCTGGGAACTGTGCATGTGCATGAATACCACAAGACATTTTTCAGCAAGTCTTAGTCTATCAGTGGTCTGTTCTGTAGGACAGTCATCGAGTGAATCATAGCAGATGGCGGTCGGTTGGATAAGTATGGAGAGAAATGCAAGTGACATTCAGCTCATACAAAAGAAATGGAAAATTTACTCACAGAGGGTGGAGGGGGGAAAATGGGGGTGGTGAAGGGTTGGGGAAGGATTCAAAGCTTCTGTTTTGCTTCCAGTGAAGGAGGATGGTGCTGAGTTTGGGGGGGGGGGGGGGGAGGGGTGAAAGAGCGTCAAAAGTGTGCGAAGAAAATGGCATTGTGGGGAGGAATGAAAGTTGGCGATAGAAAGTGGTTGAAAGTGATTGGAGAGAAGTTGGAAAGGCCAGGTCAGAGGTCAAGCACAAGAACCTGAATGTGTTTACAATTGTTACTGGGACAGTCTGTCACCTCTTGGAAACAAACAAACATTCTCAACTGATTGTGTGTCACAGCTTGTAGTTTGCAGTCGGGTTATCTTCTGTACAGCAAGACCATTTCTCTCGCTGCCTTCTTGGGTTCTTTATGCTTTGTTGTGAAGTATTGGATGTACATTACCGATCAATGAGAGCATTGTGTCCATTACAGCAATGCCAAAGTACTCCTTCCGTCTCTTGTTCTTAATACTGTTTTAATTACAGACAAAAAAAGATGTGCTAAGCAAATTTGACCAGATGTGTGAATTTCTGAGTTTTTTTTATGAAGTAATTAACTGAAGGAAGTATTTAGCAGTATCGTTTGTTCTGGTATGTGGATTTGTTTGTGTGGTCACTAACAGAAAACTCCATCAGTCGCTGATATTATGAACATCATTCCACACGCTCAACTGATGAGACACTCTCTCTCTCTCTCTTTCTCTCTCACTGCCTAAAGTTTTAGATGTAGATATTTGAAGAAGATTTTTCATTTCTACCGGTTTTGTTTATGATACAGTGTTAACAGTAAATAATGAAGTTTGTCATCCATGTTTGTAAAAAAAAATCAAGGGGAAAAAAAGAAAAAATGTCTTTTTTTTCCATGTTTCTTTCTTTCTCTTCATACAAAGTCAACAATGGTTCCGATGTGCCATAAAGTCTGTTCGTATTAATCTGCAGTATCCCTTTTCTGGCTTCAAGCACATTGAACTTTCGGAGGAGAAAGGACTGGGGGGGAGGAAAATGGATGTCAATTTTACCCCAACTGGCCAGGCAGGAAACCCATGGGATCAGGTGAAGAGTTTGCTTGCCTCTCACCTGCCCAACATTACTTTCCATTGTCTTTTACACCAATCAAAATTACTCCTTATAACAGCCTGCCCGATATTACTCTCACTGACATTGAGAAACACAGCCAACTAGTACTCTGTATTGACTTTCACATTTTACCCAATATTTAATTTGGCAATGGAGGGAGGGGTGGGTGTTTTAAAAATCCAGTGGTGGACAAAATCTTGCAGTTTTCACAACAAGCATGTTTGATCACGATGATCCCACCACCCTACACCGTCCCTAAGACTTTACTGAGAGTCTTGTAGTGTGGGCCCCAATCACAGAGCTCCTAGGTTTGATTGCGAAGTGTTTCCGTCCCTTTTCAACACATTTGAGTTCATGGACGGACTCACGGACATGCAATTATTGTACATAAACATTGCCCCATGCAAAGTGAAACCTTTCTTGCGAAGCTCACATCGTACATCACAAGGCACCGCATATTGGCCTTAAAAGAAAGCTCTACAGAGTTTTGCAGGCTATAAAGTTGCATAAGCAAACATAAAAGGGATACTGCCCGCTTTAAAGCAACTTTGTTTTTGGGAACAATAGTGCAGCAGTACGCATTGGTGCCAAATGAGAGGGAAAAAAAACAAACAAAAAAAAAGACACTATGAATTTTAATTGTAGGAAAAAAATACTCTGAAATTGATGGCTAGCTAATTGTCCTGCTGACAGTTTGTAGATGTAGATAGATGAGATTTAAATTTGTTAAATGCTTTTTACAGTGTGTTTTGTCAACAACGAACAAAAAGAAACTATAAGGGTAAGCAGCATATTGGGTTACGTAGCCTTTAAACCGCAGTCGGAAAGAATCTGGGTGATGTGATTTAAAAGAAGATAATAAATGATGCTATTAAAAAACTTTAAAAAAAGTTCAAAAAAGTTTCTTTAAGTAGTGCAACACAGCCAAATGTTGTTGTAATTCCCTTCTATATAATGGCTTCAAAAATTCTCACCGCTTGTACCATGTGTAACTGTTCTAAGCTCAGAGGCATTGAAGTACCTTGTATAAGGTGGTCCAATGTTGCTGCATCATACAGTGGTTTGCAGTGTACATACCTGGCCTGAGATTGACCAAAACCACAATATAGATCATTGAATTGGAAGCACAAATTATGTCAAGTATGTTCAGATTTCTGTGATCATCAGTTGAGAAACATCATGTTAGAAGGTTGCCCTGTCCCCAAAAACGACCACCACAGACTGAAATTATTTTGCATTTGCAAGTTTCCACAAATTGCATACATTTTCAATCATTCAAAGGAGGCTTTGTTTTAAGTTTTAAAAACTAATTTACGAAGGAACCGACTGGTATTCACCCATGAAACTAGGAAATAGATTTTTCAAGTAATTTTCAGTGATTTAAAAATCAGATGACTCAGAGCTGGTAGACTAGATAATCTTGCAAAACTGTTTATTTTTGTGATTACCCATTTTCAGTTGTATTAATAAAATCTGCACCAGGTTACCCCTCTAAAATACATTAATAAATATTTTTAAGGCAAGGAAAATAAGTTATGATATATCATGTTACTTGATTGCACTGGTTCATTGAGATTATGCAAATAAATTCGGAAGCTAAGAACTACAGCTTCAATTTGGAATTGGTATAGTCCAATTTCAAGCTAAATCTGAGCCAACATTGCTGATTGTGTCCAAAGCAGGAATTCTCCACAATGTAATTAAATCTTGGATCTCACAGTGACACAGCCTTAATAATTGGGGCTGAATCTTACTGGAAATAAGTTGTTTTTTTGCTAAGTTTCATGGAGGATTTCTTTCCACAAGTCCTAGCAAGATTTCTTGTGTCATTATCCCAAACCTTGTCCTATCCTACCACTCGCTGTAAGAGCATGTTCTCACCACTGCTGGTATATCCCACGATCTTTGACGACAGTGTTGTCTTTGAAGCCCAACCATGCACCAGGTCAAACGTTGACAATCCAGAGTTGCCCTTCACCATACACATAGTGGGACAGCAACCACAAGCCAACATTGCTCAAAGCACACCAGTGGCATGACTGACACTGCACTGCACATGCAATTGTACATTCATTCATCTGTTGTTGTTTAAGCGACTGTATCCCTAATGACCGGCGTAGCCCAGCGTCTTGTCATTCTTCAGTGTGGGTTGGAAAAGACATCAAATATTTCAAAACATTCACTTTTATTCATCCAAAGAAGAAGCGAGTAATGAAAGACAGAAGCTGAAGTTGCATCTCTGTACCAAAACAGAAGTGTCTTTATAGCGCCAGCAATTTTACAATCATTGAATGATCACTGCAACCAGTTCTCATTGACTGGAACTGGGTGTTAAGTGCTGTCTGGTTTGCAGTGCCTGTATTTGTGGCCGTGTACCCTGTAGACGGTGATGACCCTCCTGCTCAATGTCCTCCTCCTCCTCCTCCGAAGACTGCTACTCTCACAACTCTTTTTTAGTTTCCGTCACATCTCCTTGTTGCCTGCTCCAGTTTTGCAGAGCACAGCATGCTGGGATTGCATGGTACACTTCGTCCAAGGTGTGCTGTGAGATCTCTCCCACCTGATCCAAGCAGGGGAACTCCGTCTTCAAGGCAGCTTATTGTCCTTTCCACTATGGCCTGGTCAAAGAGTACACTGTGTTGTAACACTGTATGGCCTCAGTCAGGGGTTGAGTAATGGAATCATCAGCCATGTTCTCAGAAGGTAATCCTTCATCCATCCCCATCACCATTCTCATAAGGCATATGGCCCTTGAAACACAGCAGGAACATGAGACTTCTCAAGGATATAGGCAGTTAACAGGTTCAAGAAGCAAATTTCTAGGATGTGCTGTTGCTAATCACAGTTGACTTACATGATGATAGAATTGAACCATCTTTCTATTGAGGAACTTAGATGAGCAATGATACGGCTCTCGCAGTGCAACATTCATACAGTCAATCACCTGCCCCTGTGAGAAGCTATTGTGAGAAACTGCAATAGTGAGTGACCTCAGGTCACAGAAATGAGGTGAAGCAGTCGCACAAATTGCTTCGGTTGCAGCCTGGATACATTTGTTGGTAAAGGTTGTGGGATCCCACACGGGTCTCCGGAGGATTCTTGGAAGGATCTAGATGCACTAAAGTTTAGCACAGCTGTGACCTTGGCAGCCACTAGACAATGACCCCCAACACTCCTCCATGTCACAGCTCTCCCTTCGGCACCTGGGATAGTTCTGTGACAATGTTCTGGGATGTCCTTTGCCGGCAGCAACACTGCACCTCTCTCAACCAGAGAAAATGGCATCAAGGTAAAGATTTCTAGGCCTCCTGTACCTCCTGCAATCCTGAGTGGACCTTCAGCTGTGTCCTTATGGTGAGGAGGCTGCTGAGCATCTGCTGAGGGTTGCTTCTAGCCCTGGGCTTGCAGACACAATTGTTCCTCCATTTCTCTATGTCTTTGTCGCATTGCAGCAGTGATGATAACCCCTGCTGTGGCTGGATTGACTTGTCATCCTTGTGGTAAACCTTTGTGGAGAATATATGAGACATAACAGATAGAGTCATGGAGTTGCACAGCTCGGAAATAGCCCCTTTGGTGCAATTCATCCGTGCCAACCAGATATCCTAAATTAGTCTAGTCCCATTTAACAGCATTTGGCCCTTATCCCTCTTAAACCCTTCCTATTCATGTACCCATCCAGGTGCCTTTTAAATCCTGAGTAATGTGAACATTCAGCATTCACATCACTCACTAGTGACAGTTTAGTGTTGTCCTTCATACAGTAACACACAGCATTTGACAAGGAGGACAATGGGATCCTTTTGCCTTGACCTTTGACACAGGAGCACATTCTAATGACTGCAGCATCAGAAATGTCAGCAAGAGACATTAGGAGATAAGTGTTGCATGAGAACTGAGACCCACATCACCCAAGAAAGAGCACATTGCATTGTAAGAGCATGTTCCAGAATACATACAGTTGAAAGTAAGAGGGATCAGTTGTGTCCTGTGCAGCCTATGAGCTATTGCAGTATCTTTGAGTTTTAGGCCTGAAGATGCTGCTTTTAAGGTCACCTTTGATTACCTCTGCTTCACAAAGATGACTGCTTTCATTCTACAATGACCAGTGACATGGAGAAGATTGCTTGTGAAAAGCATCTACACCTCACACTGTCAGACAATGTATGCACTTCAACTGCACAATGATATGATTACAGATGACGCCAAACTATACTGTAAAAGCGCTTGATTGATGCAATCACCGCTAGAAGGGACTCTATCACTTATACATGGACCCTGCATGTTGAGACAGAAAATACACACTGATTCAGTGCACTCTAGGTGTATTTGCAGCTATTTTCCATATGCAGTTTGCATTCAGGAGTTGATTGAATGTGGAAGGCAATGCAGTTTGTGCTGGGCACAGGGAGTTATCACCTGGAATTACCCTCTGAACCCAAGTCTTCCAGTTTAGCCATACTCACCACAGTAATCCACAGCACCAGCAGCGGGATCACAATGGTGGTGACTGCCAACAAAACTCCTCCTGCAGTTGCCACCCCATACTGTCATCTCAGTATACACAATTGTGTTATTTCACCATCCTTGTTCCCTGCCTCCAATCCCCAGGAATGAGTTTCTCAAATTCGCTAACATAGCATGGTCCCCAGGCAACATTCCCCCTTTACTCATTCGGCTGATCCCCGGGACTGCCCATGGCCCACCCAAAGACCGACTTCAATGGACAACTCCGACTGATGACTGACCAGATTCCTAACTGATTTTCTGATGAAGGGTTTAGGCCCGAAACGTCAAGTTTTCCTGCTCCTATGATGCTGCTTGACCTGCTGTGTTCATCCAGCCCCATGCTTCTTATCTCAGATTCCTAACTGGTTGTGTGCAGCTCTCAGACTGACTTAACTGTGAATCTCTGGACTGTTTACATGGGACTAACTATGGCCCACTCCCCAGACTGGATTGAAACAGATCGCCCGGCCACGTCTGTCCCGAGTGGTCAACTGACTATGTATAAGTGTCTTGATTGAGATTGAATGGTGCCCTTGACCTACTGTATGGGGATCTCCTGGCTGGCAATAGCTCTATCCTTAGACTTTAACAAATGGCTGTTTGATTGATACACACGTGCAGCATATTTTCTGCATTGGCTGCTAGCGCATGCTGTAGGAGTGAAATTGGCATCACATGATGCTGTACAACAATGTTGCATCCCCTTAACCCATGATTGCTGATGACCAGAACAAGCTGCCTGCTTTGTGCCTGCACTAAACATCAGGCAATAGCAGGTATTATGGAACTTTATGGTGTGACTGAGGGGGCAAAATGCTAAAAGACAAGGCAAGACAGGGACATTATGAGCATCAAAGTCGGTACAATGTGTATGAGCACTAACAGAGTGAGTGAACAGCCTGAAATGTAGCCTCGTCCAATCCATGCGGGGCTCTGACCCTGCACACTATGCACCCTTACAGAAATATTCCAATGCTAATAAGCTCCAAAGTGCAGCATTGAAGCCCAGAATTGTACTGGGTGTGGGTTGGAGATGTGTCATGTTGATGCTGTTATATGGCAGACCCTATGGAATTGGCACATGCCAGTCCTGCCTCCCTGATTGCCTTGATCGCCAGTCCTGCCTCCCAGATTGCCTTGATTGACTATAATTTGCCTACCATCACAATAGATCCATGGCACATGCCATCTCCCTGGCCCTACGCCCATCACTGGAACATCTGGAGAAGAAGGATACCTGCATCATACTCCTATTTATTGAATTTAGCTCCGCTTTCAACACCCTAATTGCAACAAACTCATCTCCAAATTCTGAGACCTAGGACTCTGCTCTCCACCCCTGCAACTGCCATCTCCCTGGCCCTACACTCATCCCTGGAACATCTGGATAACAAGGATACGTGTGTCAGGATCCTGCTTATTAACTACAGTTCCACCTTCAACACCCTATTTCAAACAAACTCATCTCTAAACTCTGACACTTACGTCTTGGTTCCCCGCTCTGTAACTGGATCCCTGACTTTCTGATCCATAGACTGCAATCAATAAGAATAGGTGATGACACCTCCTCTACCATCATCCTCAACAGCCACTCATCCTCTCTTTGTGTGGCCAAATTCGGCTTTAAATTCATTTACAAATTTGCTGATGACACCAGCCGGTCAGATCTCAAACAAACAATCATGAGACAGATACAGGAAAGAAACAGACAGTTTAGTGGCATGGTGAAAAAGACACCAATCTCTCCGTCAATATCAGCAAAACGAAGGAGCTGGTCATCGACTTCAGGAAGCGGAATGGAAGCCACATCCCTGAATGTATCAATGGTGCCCATGATGTGGAGGTGCTGGTGTTGGACTGGGGTGGACAAGGTCAAAAATCACACAACACCAGGTTATAGTCCAACAGGTTTACTTGAAACCACTAGCTTTTGGAGTGCTGCTCCTTAAGGTCGCAGGAGTGTACCGGCAGGCAGGAAGGTGGTTTGAAGTGTGTCTACTTCAATGCCAGGAGCATCCAGAATAAGGTGGGTGAACTTGCAGCATGGGTTGGTACCTGGAACTTTGATGTTGTGGCCATTTCGGAGACATGGATAGAGCAGGGACTGGAAAATGGTTGTTGCAGGTTCCGGGGTTTAGATGTTTCAGTAGGATCAGGGAAGGTAGTAAAAGAGGGGGAGGTGTGGCATTGTTAGTCAAGGACAGTATTACGGTGGCAGAAAGGACGTTTGATGAGGACTCGTCTACTGAGGTAGTATGGGCTGAGGTTAGAAACAGGAAAGGAGAGGTCACCCTGTTGGGAGTTTTCTACAGGCCTCCGAAAAGTTCCAGAGATGTAGAGGAAAGGATTGCAAAGATGATTCTGGATAGGAGCGAAAGTAATAGGGTAGTTGCTTTGGGGGACTTTAACTTTCCAAATATTGACTGGAAACGCTATAGTTTGAGTACTTTAAATGGGACAGTTTTTGTCCAATGTGTGCAGGAGGGTTTCCTAACACAGTGTATAGATAGGCCAACAAGAGGCGAGGCCACATTGGATTTGGTACTGGGTAATGAACCAGGCCAGGTGTTAGAATTGGAGGTAGGTGAGCACTTCGGTGATAGTGACCACAACTCGGTTACGTTTACTTTAGCGATGGAAAGGGATTGGTATACACTGCAGGACAAGAATTATAGCTGGGGGAAAGGCAATTATGAGGCGATTAGGCAAGATTTAGGATGCATAGGATGGGGAAGGAAACTGCAGGGGCTGGGAGCTTGTTCAAGGAACAGCTACTGCGCGTCCTTGATAAGTATGTACCTGTCAGGCAGGGAGGAAGTGGTCGAGCGAGGGAACAGTGGTTTACTAAAGAAGTTGAATCTCTTGTCAAGAGGAAGAAGGAGGCTTATTTAAAGATGAGGCATGAAGGCTCAGTTAGGGCGCTTGAGTTACAAGATAGCCAGGAAGGACCTAAAAAGAGAGCTAAGAAGAGCCAGGAGGGGACATGAGAAGTCTTTGGCAGGTAGGATCAAGGAAAACCCTAAAGCTTTCAATAGGTATGTCAGGAATAAAAGAATGACTAGAGTAAAATTAGGGCCAGTCAAGGACAGTAGTAGGAAATTGTGCGTGGAGTCCGAAGAGATAGGAGAGGTGCTAAATGAATATTTTTCATCAGTATTCACACATGAAAAAGACAATGTTGTTGAGGAGAATACTGAGATACAGGCTATTAGACTAGACGGGATTAAGGTTCATAAGGAGGAGGTGTTAGCAATTCTGGAAAGTGTGAAAATAGATAAGTCCCCTGGGCCGGATGGGATTTATCCTAGGATTCTCTGGGAAGCCAGGGATGAGATTGCTGAGCCTTTGGCTTTGATCTTTATGTCGTCATTGTCTACAGGAATAGTGCCAGAAGACTGGAGGATAGCAAATGTTGTCCCCTTGTTCAAGAAGGGGAGTAGAGACAACCCTGGTAATTATAGGCCAGTGAGCTTTATTTCGGTTGTGGGTAAAGTGTTGGAAAGGATTATAAGAGATAGGATTTATAATCATCTAGAAAGGAATAATTTGATTAGGGATAGTCAACACGGTTTTGTGAAGGGTAGGTCGTGCCTCACAAACCTTATTGAGTTCTTTGAGAAGGTGACCAAACAGATGGATGAGGGTAAAGCAGTTGATGTGGTGTATATGGATTTCAGTAAAGCATTTGGTAAGGTTCCTCATGGTAGGCTATTGTAGAAGATACAGAGGCATAGGGTTGAGGGTGATTTAGCGGTTTGGATCAGAAATTGGCTAGCTGTAAGAAGACAGAGGGTGGTGGTTGATGGGACATGTTCATCCTGGATTTCAGTTACTAGTGGTGTACCGCAAGATCTGTTTTGGGGCCACTGCTGTTTGTCATTTTTATAAATGACCTGGATGAGGGCGTAGAAGGATGGGTTAGTAAATTTGCGGATGACACTAAAGTCGGTGGAGTTGTGGATAGTGTGGAAGGATGTTGCAGGTTACAGAGGGACATAGATAAGCTGCAGAGCTGGGCTGAGAGGTGGCAAATGGAGTTTAATGCGGAAAAGTGTGAGGTGATTCACTTTGGAAGGAGTAACAGGAATACAGAGTACAGGGCTAATGGTAAGATTCTTGGTGGTGTGGATGAGCAGAGAGATCTCGGTGTCCATGTGCATAGATCCCTGAAAGTTGCCACCCAGGTTGATAGGGTTATTAGGAAGGTGTACGGTGTGTTAGGTTTTATTGGTAGAGGGATTGAATTTCGGAGCCATGAGGTCATGTTGCAGCTGTACAAAACTCTGGTACGGCCACACTTCGAGTATTGTGTGCTGTTCTGGTCGCCGCATTATAGGAAGGACGTGGAAGCATTGGAAAGGGTGCAGAGGAGATTTACCAGGATGTTGCCTGGTATGGAGGGAAGGTCTCATGAGGAAAGGCTGAGGGACTTGAGGCTGTTTTCGTTAGAGAGAAGAAGGTGACTTAATAGGGACGTACAAGATGATCAGAGGATTAGATCGGGTGGACAGTGAGAGCCTTTTTCCCCGGATGGTGATGGCTAGCACGAGGGGTCATAGCTTTAAGTTGAGGGGTGATAGATATAGGACAGATGTCAGAGGTAGGTTCTTTACTCAGAGTGTAGTAAGGGCGTGGAATGCCCTGCCTGCAACAGTAGTAGACTCGCCAACTTTAAGGGCATTCAAATGGTCATTGGATAAACATATGGATGATAATGGAATAGTGTAGGTTAGATGGGCTTCAGATTGGTTTCACAGGTCGGTGCAACATCGAGGGCTGAAGGGACTGTACTGCACTGTTATGTTCTATGTTCTATAGTGTGGAAGTGGATGTTTTCCAACACAGAATTTCTAAACAGCAAGGTAACAACCCTAAAAATGGCTCACTGACTGCCTCCTGTTCAGTCTTTATTCTGTTAGAAAAGAGACACAGGTTTCTATTGATTAAAATGCAAATCCCAGAATTTCTTTCAAGTCATTGCTCTGAGATAATTAAAGGTTTTAATCAATGTATAAAAGAGGTGACACCTCAGGTTAAACAATATACTTTAGGTGCAAGGGCTTGTTTACAATCTGTGTTTTAATTTGGAGTCAGGCTGGTTTTATATTTTTGAACAAAATAGAATGTCTCTGCAAGTACACAAACATCTTGGATGAAATAATTCACCTCATAGATTTATATTTGTTTGTATTTGTGTGTGTGTGAGAGAGAAAGTGTTTGTGAGAGGAAGAGAGAATGTAAGCATGTGTGAGAGAGCGTCTGAGTGAGAGTGTGCTTGAGATAGAGTGAGGGAGTGTATGTGTGTGACAGTGTGCATGTGTATGTGAGAGTGTGTGTGAGAGAAGGTCTGAGTGAGTGTTCATGTGTGTGTGTGTGTGAGAGAGAGAGAGAGAGGAAAGTGCATTGGGGTCACCGGTAGCACAACATGAACCCGAGATCATGTTTGAGGCTGTCCTCATGGGTATAGAACTTGGCTTTTAGCCTCTGCTCAGCGATTTTGTGTTGTTGTGTACCTCAAAGTCTACTTGGGAGGACAGTTACCCAAAGACCAGAGGCTGAATGCCTTTGACCACTGAAGTGTTCCCCCAGTGTCAGAAGACATTGGGATACGACCGATAGGGTACCCCTCGTCATCGAGTACTTCCCTGGGAGTTTGATAATAGTTGCTAACACATGCAAATATACTTTTTGCCACTGGCTGGTGAGAATCTCATTTTGCCTTTTAACAATTGGTTTGAAAATGGGTCTTCTGTGCTCCCAATACTGAGATCTTGGGATTTTTAAAATCTTTCTCACCATGGCCCTTGTCATTCACGAGCTGGGAACGTTCTGTCCTTGGCCATTTCAACAACATTATGTATCACATAGATCTGTGCAGCTCTGTGAGTTTGGGAGTTTCCAGAATACTGGCACACAAACAGATGATGTTGACATTATGCAATAGTGTGAAATAGCTGACAGTGAGTTGGCAGCTCCCTGTATGTCGCTTCCAATTTCTATTTCCATTGATGTCAGTCAAGTCTGAACTTTCAAGAAGTGTACCTTGTTTTCAAATCTCAGATAGTGATCATGTTCTTTTCCTGTGATATTCCCATTGAAAAGCCTGACTGGACCCCAGCATTAATTAACTGTAACATATAATAAGGATTGACTGGCAACAAATTCATTGAATTAAAATGGTATGAATGAATTCCTAGGCTGATCTGTTCCATGTGTGAATTAAAGCCTCTAAGTAGTCTAATAATTGAAAATACAGAATGCCTACAAGTGCAGAAGCCCTTAACTTCATATCAAATAGTTAATTTCTAAAGTCTGTGAGATGTTTGGAAGCAGTTCTCAGGGTCAGCCTTGGTTCACATTGTAGGTGTTACATAAAATGATGATTTTGATAGGGCTAATCTTGAAGATTCCATCCAATCTAACCAGATAGGCTTTGCTGGGGAGAAGGCAGGACATCTTAGGATATGGTCGAAAGAAGAACTATATCCATAGAGATCCTCATAATCTTAGCAATAATCTTTACCTTACTCATATAACTTGCATCTGATCGCTGTTTGCAATAAACAACATCTTGTTTAAGAGAAGAGCTTCTTGTTAGTAAAACTCAGTTGGTGACAGCAAACTACCCCAACCACCAGCTGCCATTGCTCTGTATCCCACAGCCAAATCCAGCAGTGGGTTTAGATCCCACTCGGGAGTTTAGAGCGCATAACCAATGCCGACACTTCAATGCATTTCTGTGGAAATATTGCTCTGTCAATGAACCATTTTTTGGATAATATGTTAGTCCCTCTCTGGTGGATGGAACAAACCCCGTAGCGCTATTTCAGAGAACAGGGGGAGGGTGATTTCCATAGTCATGGCCAACATTTACTCCTCACCAGGGTAATTGATAGGTGACGAGATGTATATTTAAGAAAGGAAATAGAACATTCCCAGGAAATTATAGATTTGTCAGTATGAAATAATTGAAATGATAAATTATAGGATTCTTTACTGGAAGAAAAATATAGATTAATAATAGAATAGAATATTATAAAGAACAGTCCAAGTGGATTCCAAAAGGGCAACCTCATTGAATTCATTGAAGCGGCAAAAGGGAGAGAGAATCCATAATTATCCAGAGCCCCTGAGGCATTGTAGATCTCTCTCTCTCTCTTTAGAGAGACTCACAGTTATGGCTTGAAGCTTTGGACTTTATGTCCTTCTTACTTTTTTTCTTATTTTCCATGCCCTGCTGAAGTGCTGATGGTTCTGGCTTTGCAAAAGATGTTGCCCCTTATTGCCACTGAACCCAAAATCCAAGTGTTGTGACCCCCATTGTCGGCCTAAGTCTTCATTTTGGACAGGTAACCACCCAATTGTCATTGGCACTGCACCCCCTTCCTTCTGTGCCTGCAACAGCAGGTGGGTCCAACTCTGCTCAAATCCGAAGTACCAAGCACCCACACTCTCAACCACTTGTACAGCTTTGGAGACAGAAAGGACTGCAGATGCTGGAGTCAATAAATGTGGAGCTGGAAAAGCACAGCAGGTCAGACAGCATCCGAAGAGCAGGGAGGTCAATGTTTTGGGCTTTTCCAGCTCCACACTTATTGATACTTGCACAGCCTTACCAAGATCAGTCCTCTTTTGACCTGCAGACCCTCCTATGAAGTAGGGGTCTTGCTCTGGGGTGGCTATGCTAACAGCCCATTATTTGCTTGCCTCCCCTCTGCTGTTTAGAAACTGACAGCTTTAGAAATCCATGAGACCCTTTAAATATTCCACCTTTCCCCTTGAGCGAGATCCATATAAGTCTTTTGTCAAGACAGTGAGACTCCTGATTCCAGCGATTATTACCTGTGGAACACTGCCTCAAAGTGACACATGCCTACCATTGTGTGGGGGCCCTGATAATTCAGCCACAATTTCAAAGCTGAATGAATAAACAATTTTATTGTCACATATACCTAGGAAGATACGGTGAAATGTGTTTCGTCGCTGCAACCTAGTGCCAAAAGATTAAAAGGAAATTACTTAAATAGAGTTCATCTTCTGTTCAAATGGGGTCTCAAGCACAGATCCAGGGCTGCTGCGAGGGCTCTGCAAGGTGTTTTTGTCCTTAAGGAGCCCCTGCTCCAGGCACTGCCGCTGCCGCAGCTGCTGCCCCGCCACCAAGAATCCAGGCTCCAGGCCTACTGCAGCCGGGAGTCTCTGCTCCGGGCACTGCCATCACCAAGAATCAAGGCTCCAGGCCTATTGCAGCCAGGAAACCTGCTCTGTACTCCATCCCCGCCAAGAGTCCAGGTTCCGGGCCTACCGCTGCCAGGAGTCCCTGCTCCGGGTACCTCCACCGCCGCCAGGAATCTCGATCCATGCCACCTTTGAAATTGTGGGCTGAATTATCCGGGCCCCCCTACAAAAGTAGGCATGTGTCACATCTAAGGCAGTGTCCCACAAGTAATAATCGCTGGGGTTAGGGAAGTCAGGAGGAAAGGTGGAACATTTAAAGGAACTCTTGGATTTCAAAAGCTGCCCCACCGACACCCCTCTGGCCTCGAAGATGAAGAGAGAATGAAAAAAAAGAGGAAAGAAGGAGAGAAAGAGAAAAGAGATAAAAGGTACTGCAGATGCTGGAGAATCCGAGATAACAAGCATGGGGCTGGATGAACACAGCAGGTCAAGCAGCATCATAGGAGCAGGAAAACTTGACGTTTCGGGCCTAAACCCTTCATCAGAAATGGGGGAGGGGAAGAGGGTTCTGAAATAAATAGGGAGAGAGGGGGAGGAAAGGATAGGTCGGCCTGGAGTGGACAGGCTCAGGAGCCCAAACACTACCCTACTGTGCTGGTGCCACCATCTCGAACAGCACCAAATTGAGATGAATTGGCCAAATAAGGAGGGCAGCAACAAATTGTAAGACAGTAATACACTTGCTGAATTTAACAAATTGGGCTTCAACATTTATAAGTGGGATGCATTACATCTTGGCAGGAAAGGTAAGGTCACAAGTGAAAATTTAAATGGGGTACAGAAGCAATGGGGTACAGAAGGATCTTGCAGCATTGTTGCCGACAATGCCAAAATTGACAGGAGAGCAAATCAAGCTCTGGGTTTACATATAAAAAGATGAATTGAAAAATACAGACATTACGCTAACCTTGTATCAAACATGGTTAGATCAAAAAGGAAGTACTGTATATTCAGTGTCAGAATACAAAAAGGATATGAAAGTGTGTACAGGACATTTGTGAGACCTCTTTTGGAGTAGTGTGTCCAGTTCTGGTCACCCTGCTATACGAAGGAAATTATTAAGCTAGAGAAAGTTCAGAAACGATTTGTCAGGATGTTGCCAGGTATGCAAGGTTTGAATTATAAGGAAAGGCTGGATAGGCTGAGACTTTTCACTGGAGCATAGGAGGTTGAGCGGACCTTAATGATGTTTATAAAATCATGAGGGTGATAGATAGGGTTAATGTTAGTTGTCTTTTTCCTAGGGTAGGGATTTCAAGACAAGGGGGCATATTTTTAAGGTGAGAAGACAGAATTTTAAAAAGACATGAGGAGTAATTTTTTTTTACACAGAGTGTAGTTCATGTGTGGAATGAACTTCCTGAAGAAATGGTGGATGCGGGTACAGTTACAATGTTTAAAAGACACTTAGATAAGTAGATGAATAGGAAAGGTTTGGCGGGATATAGGCCAGAAGCAAACAGGTGGGACTAGTTTAATTTGGGATTATGTCCAGCGTGGACTTGTTGGACCGAAGGGTATGTTTCCATGCTGTATAACTCTATAGCTGTCTGCCTCTATGACCAGGATATGTATTTTATGAAAAATGAAGGCTAAAAAATTACCTAATACGTCCTTAAAGTTATGAAAGGTTTTGGAAGCATAGATGCAGGGGCCAGAATTTCTGCCCCACCATCCTCAGGAACCAAAAGAGTGGGTTGGTAGGTGACAGGATAGATTGGAAAATCTAGTGAAAAGCAAGGAACATTATGTCCATCACCTGCTCACTGCCTCTGGAGTTTAACCAGCAATAGGGTAAGGGTTAGGAGGGTTAACCTCAGGCCAACTGAGGCCTTTACAGATGTTTTGGCTTTAGGACTGCCCACAGCACACAAAGCTGCCAGGTAAAATTTAGCAGCTTGAGGGGCTGCCTTCTGTTCCACCAGCCTCTGCCCATCCAATAGTGACACTCGGTCCCAGTGGCCATCCTTTCATTGCCTGGGCATCTGATTGCAGAACCGCACCACCCCCACAACTTCCATCTACTGGGATTACCGATACTGCCTTTCCATCATCACTTAAAATTTACTGTAATGTTCTGCTACATGAGTAATCCTGCTTTCAAATGAGGCTGGCAAGGAGCAGATGGATAGCTGGTTGATTTGGGAATTATGATTCTGATCTTCATTTGAAAATACATCATTGTAAGATTTATGAAAGAAGCCTAGCAATACTTTATCACGCTACAGGGCAGATGTCAATTCAAACACATGTAAAAGATCAAATCATGTTAGTATTTAAAGCTGTTTACAGAGCTCTCGACTGTAGAAAGCTCCGCTGATTTATTGTGGCAAATGAATGTCACCTGACATTCTGATCATTCAAATCCACAATCCAGTTTAATCACAGATGATCCCCATATAATCTGTTAGTTAGCAATGCAATATATGTGTCTGCATATAAATCATTTCATACACACCCTGTAATCATTCTTCTTTCCTCTCCTGGAATCTTTGCTATGTATTCATATTTTAGTATTCTATGTGAAATCTACAGACAACTGTGGTTACATTTCTTGTTCCTTGTTTGTCATCAATTTCTTATTTCTGACAGGCACCTAACTCTATGTAAACGCATCTTGTGAATTTATTCCTCTCAGGCCATTATATCCTTCCCCAGGTTTGCTGCCCAGAACAACAGACAACTTGAAGCATAACAATTTCCACCTTCCATTTCAGCCCCCTTGAGATATAGGCCAATATTCTGAATGTCGCTTGTTCCCTTTTTGTACTTAGACATAAAGATCATTTTCCTCCTCTCACAGTTTCTATTAAAAGTGTATCTCCTCTGAGAAACAATTATTTGTCATTACATGAATTACTCATCACATGGAAAAAGGTGGGATGATTGAGAGTCAACATAGACTTCTAAAGGTGAAATTGTGTATAACTAACTTGCTGGAGTTTTTTGAAGAGGTGACAGAAAGTGTTGGGGAGGGTAATGGATCATAAAATCCCTACTGTGTGGAAACAGGCCCTTCAGCCCAACAAGTCCACACTGAACCTCAAAGCATCCCACCAAGACCCACCCTGCTATAACCCACCTAATCTACAAATCCCTGAACACTATGGGCAATTTAGTGTGGCCAATCCACCTCGCATGCACACTTTGGACTGTGGGAGGAAACCACAGCACCCAGAGGAAACCCACACAGACACAGGGAGAACGTGCAATCTCCACAGACAGTCACTTGAGGGTGGAATCGAACCCGGGTCCCTGGCACTGTGAGGCAGCAGTGCTAACCACTGAGCCACTGTGCTGCCTGTATTTAAAGCTGTATTTACAACAATACTGTTGATGTGGTGTACATTGATGTTCAGAAGGCAGTTGATACAGTGTATCGAAGAGAGCGCAGGAGCAATTTACAAGAATAAGAAACTTCGGTGATGAGGATATATTGAAGATGTTGGGACTGTTCTCCTTGGAGAGAAGAAGGCTGACAGAAGATATGATGGAGGTTTTCAAAATCATGAGCAGGCTTGACAGAGGAGATGGGGATAAGACAGTGTGGAGCTGGAGGAACACAGCAGGCCAGACAGCATTAGAGGAGTAGGAAAGTTGACGTTTCAGGTCAGGACCCTTCTTCAGAAAATTTCAGAAAAGAAGAAGGGTCCTGACCCGAAACGTCAACCTTCCTGCTCCTCTGATGCTGCCTGGCCAGCTGTGTTCCTCCAGCTCCACACTGTGATGTCTCTGACTCCAGCATCGACAGTTCTTACTATCTCAGAAGAGAAGTTTTTCTCACTCGTTAAAGAAAAAAACCAAGACGTCATAGATTTAAAGTGATGTGCAAATGAAGCAAGGCTGATGTGACCAAAAGCTTTATTAAACATTAAGTAGTTAGGAAGTATGTAGCATGGAATGAAAGAGGTTAACCTGAGGTTGTAGAACCAGTGCAGGAATAATGGCCTGAATGGCTTCTTTCACACCTTAACAGTTGTGATTCTGCTACCACACTAGGAGAGGAAGTCCATGCCACGACTGTCATCAGTTTGGAATTGGAAGACAGCCGAACCCATTCCACCCGTAGTCACAACAGTCCTCTGCTCCCTTAACTAATCGCTGCCCTGACAGGGATGCGAGGCAGGGCGATGACCAGATGCAGGTATTTCTTTTGTCCACCGTTGGATATAGAGTCTTCTTCAGAAGACCACACAATTTGATGAGTAAATGCACCTTGCAATCAGGGAAACACGTGGTAGTAATTTTACTGACCACTACACTGCTGGAACAAAAAGATCTGTGCAACATCACAGGCAGTGACATCACAAATAATGAGTGGTGAGTGTGGCTGCAACAGGAGCCTTTGAGAATGCATTTTGTACCATCCTCACATCTTGAATCCAAATGTTAAAGTGATACATACTAAAGGTGTTGAAAACTATGCAGTCTTCCAAAGCAGTAAATAAGGAGAACTTGTTTCTATTTGCAGAACTGTCAGTAATCAGAGGTTAAGCTAAGGTCTAAGGCAACTGACAAAAGAACCTGAGAGGGTGTTGAGTGAGCAGTGTTCCTTCTAAAGTACACAAATGCACAGTAAGTCCTAGAAGCCCCCTACAGAGTATGCACACAAGTAGACCTAAGTTTCTACATGTGAGCAACCATCTAAAATATATTAATGGCCCTGTGCCATTAAACAAATGACATATGTTGCTTCATAATGCTCCTCTGAACCACCTTGGGATGTTTCATTATGTTAATTGCACTAAATAAATGTACATTGTTGTTACTGTGATGATGCTGTGACTTTAATAAGTTATTTTGTCCTGGTTTTGTTTTTAAGAGCATTTGTAAGGCAAAGGTACCAAACTGTTTACCAGAACCACCGGAGTAAACAGCTTGGGAGGGTTTGGGTTTTTTTTAAAACAACAGCCTGAATGGGTGTGGCCAGCTCTCTCAGATCAGGATTTCTGGCTTCGAAAGTAGCAGCAGAAGCTGTTAAGGTCTCGGCAGAGTTGGAAGTTTCAGTAAATGTCTCCTAGCTGCTACTCTCTCTGAATTTTCTTGATGATTTTTCCCTCCTAAATTTGAGAAGTGTGTGTGAGAATCTGTGTCTGAATTATCCTTTTTACCAAAAGGGTGTTTTTTTACAGCACGTTACTATACTGGAACAGTTAATTAGTGGTAGTTACTATATCCATTACTCTGTTAGGTTTTCCAAGAGTTGTTATTCTAAATTCTTCTTTCGTTTGTTTGTATTTAACTACAGTGTTTAAATAAATTGTGTTTTTGCATAACCTCGAGTAGTTTGACCAGTCACATTGCATCTGGAACACAGCACTTAACATCTACCTAAGAAAACATTAGGGTATAGGCTCGCTTCTTTCAATATTCTGAGGGGGTCTTGTCTGGTCCATAACATTATTGATGATGGTGGGGGAAAAGAAATCAATCTAGGCCTATGGAGATGGATTAAGGCAGTGAAACTAATTGAATAATTTGTTCAAAAGAAAACCATGGATACTATGGTCTAAATGGCCTCCTCGTATGTGTGCAATTCTCTGATTTTTCAAACATATGGCATTTAACAATTTCACTGCACACAGAGGATCTCATCTCGGAATATGTCTTTCTGAAACTAGAATAAAAGTCAATTTATACATAACTTTATAACCACTGAAGTTATTCCACGGAGGCCAGGATCCCATCAGCAAGTCATGTGGAAAGTCCTTGACATAGATCCAGCTTCCTCAGAGCCAGCTCTCAGAACAGAACCTCTAACACTCTTGTTTATACCTGTCGGCCAGGGCTCCCTGATTGGACTAGATTAATAACCCCAATCAGAGAACGCATATTCTGAGGTCCATTTAGCTGACCTCGTCACAATCATTACATCCCTCCCCGAGTCCGAAGACATAGGCCAGTTTGTTTTTTGTAGCTTCTCCTGGGGCATTTTAGAACCGGACCAGGTTCCTCCAACTCTGTCTCTGATACCCACTGCGTGTAACACGCAGTAGTTTGCCTCTTGTCCCTAGAGCATCTATAGAAGAAATTCATTCTCCTCTACAGGAGGCTAAGGTGTTTAGGAAGCGATATCTGTTGTGTCCCTCCCAGATATCTTCAAGGATTGACAGAAAGGGAGGACCCACGGGTTCTGGAACAGTCAGAAAGGCTCTCGAGAAGCCAGGCACATTTTGCTCCCACACCATTGGCAAGTTTGTAGCTTTCATATGGTCCATGTGCTTGTTCAGGACCATTGTACCTACCTGAACGTTAGACGTCACTGGACCTGACCTCGCTTCGACCATGCCTCTTATGCATGCAGGGCCATTCTCGTTGTTCCTACACCAAACTTCATCCCCTGAAGTAAACTGCTCTCTCATTTAGTGGAGTCTTGTGTCCAGCATTGGTGATCCTGACAAGGTTTCATCTTGCACGCCCCCCCCCCCCCAACCAGGAGCAGGAAGATCAGATTTAACCTGGTGTGGAGTCTTCTCCCCGTTAGCAACTCTGCTGGAGTTATCGCTGTAGTTGCACGAGGGGTCGTTCCATAATCAAATAGGAACAGAGACGGGGGTTCTGAAATAAATAGGGAGAGAGGGGGAGGCGGATAGAAGATGGATAGAGGAGAGGATCGGTGGAGAGGAGGCAGACAAGTCGAAGAGGCGGGGATGGAGCCAGTAAAGGTGAGTGTAGGTGGGGAGGGAGGGAGGAGATAGGTCAGTCCAGGGAGGATGGACAGGTCAAGGGGGCGGGATGAGGTTAGTAGATAGGAGATGGGGGTGGGGCTTGAGGTGGGAGGAGGGGATAGGTGAGAGGAAGAACAGGTTAGGGAGGCGGGGACGAGCTGGGCTGGTTTTGGGATCTCCCCTCCAGCCCCACCACACCCTGCACTTTTCCCTGCAACCGCAGGAAGTGCTACACCTGCCCCCACACCTCCTCCCTCACCCCACTCCCA
>JAHRHZ010000029.1:12567228-12625286 GCA_024137785.1 Ginglymostoma cirratum
CTGCTTGGCCTGCTGTGTTCATCCAGCCCCACACCTTGTTATCTCGGATTCTCCAGCATCTGCAGTACCTTTTATCTCTGGAACAGACACAGTTTGGTATCTAGTGAAGCTATAGGCTGTTTCTTTAAGCCTGCCTTTGAAGGCTGGACTGCTCTTTCTGCCAGACCATTGGATGGTATGGAGCTGGCCTTATAATAACAAATGCAATTCAACTTTAGGAAATTCTCAAATTCCCTGCTGGTAAATAATGGCCTGTGACCAACACTTCCAGGAGTCCATGTATTGCAAAAAGATAAATGCAGTTTTTCTATCATCGTCCCGGTGTTTGATGAATGAACTCTATGCCATCCAGCCACTTTGAATGGGCATCCACAATGATTAAGGACATTGAGTCTTTGAAATGACCTGCACAGTCAATGAATAACCGAGTCCAGGGTTACCCAGCCATTCCCACAAATGAGATGTAACTACTGCCGGTAATTTTTGACCTTATTGGCAGTGTTGCACCAATGCAGCTATGTCTGCATCCAGGCCTGGCCACCAGACATAAACACATCTCACCAACAACTTTATGTTGAAAGCCCTGTGATGACCCCAGTGGAATTCAGCCAGGATCTGGCAGCAACCTTTGCTTGGGACAATCACTCTTGTTCTCCATGCTAATATGCTGTCCTCTACTGGGACCTGGTCTCTCTGGGTTTTCAACTCTGGTTATGATGGCCCTTTGGTTTCCCCTATCACTACCAGCTGTTTCAACTTTGCCAGGACCAGATCAGAAATTCTTGCATTCAAAGTCTGATATTGTCAGCTGTGACTGGAAGTGTGTCCAGAAAATTTAAAACCATTACAGACTCTTCAATGGTAGTACCATCGGGGATATATCTACCAGTGGGAGGCAGCTCAATTCATCTGCGTTTGCTACTTGGCCTCCAGGACGGTGTTCCAACTTGTAATTATATGCACTTACTATTATATCCCATCGCTGAATTTGGCCTAAAGCTATGGGTGGCACTGACTGGTCCTCTGTAAATAGACCTAGGAGGGGTTTGTGGTCTGTTATTATTACAAATTTCTGTAAAGATATTTGTGGAACTTCCTGACCTCAAATACGACTGCCAAACCTTCCTTCACTTTCTGGGCATATGTACGCTCTACACTAGCCAAAGGTCTCAATGCATATGCTATTGGGCATTCCTCTCCGTTGGGCCACCTATGAACTATTACTATCCCAATGCTATGATGTGGAGGTACCAGTGTTGGCTTGGGGTGGACAAAGTCAGAAGTCACATGACACCTGCCAACAGGTTATAGTCCGACAGGTTTATTTGAAATCAAAAGTTTTTTGGAGCGCTGCTCCTTCGTCAGGTTAAGGTGGTGTAAGGGAAGGCATCGCGTGTCAATATCGGATCTCGCTTGGGGGTCATAGTGTGCCATCAACTTTAGAGGATTTTAGCTGTTTCTTCACTTCCCTGAAAGCTGTGACTTGGCAACACAACCATTTCCAAGGCTGACCTTTTTCTTTAAAAAAGACTTGGTGCAAAGGTGTGTTGTGGACCAGACCACACTTTCTCCTTAAAATATTTTAAGAAGGTAATGCAAAGTATCTTGATCCAGAGGCATTGCGACCGGTCAAACTACTAGACGTTAAGCAAAAACACAATTTATTTAAACACTGTACTTAAAATATAACCAAAAGAAAGAATTTAGAATAACTTAACTCTATTGGAAACCTAACAGATAGATACAGTAACTATTACTAATTAACTGTTACAATATAGTAATATCCCATAAAAAAATCCCTTGGCAAAAAAGAAAATTAGATTTGTCTCAGGTAACCCAGCAGCAGACAGAAACCCCAGTTTCAAGCTGTAACCAAGAATGGGAAAATATAGCTTCTACCTCTTCGAACCCACAGCAGCAACTGCTCAAAGCTAAACATAAAAACTAAAAAAAAGACTAGAAAGCCTGGATTGAGAGACCTGGCCACACCCAGCCTGGCCACCTCCAATGTTCCAACATTTTACAAAAACTCAATGCCTCATAAGCTGTTTGCATTAGTGGTTTTAGTAGACTGGTTGTCACCTCTGCCTTACAACCTCAAAAAAAAACACAGGAAAAATAAACATCTTAAAGCCACAGCATCATCACATGTGCCAGGATGGAGGCCAGATTACATATGAACTTTCCACAATAGATCACCAGCCCAAGGAAAGACCCAAGCTCCGGCACAGACCTGGGAACCAGTGCAGCTTTGATTGTCTTCACTTATCTTCCAATGAGGGTACCCCAGTCTTCATAGACTGCCTACAGTGTGGAAGCAGGCCATTCGGCCCAGTGAGTCTACACCATTTCTCTGAAGAGCATCCCACCCAGACCCTATCCTTGCATATCCCATGGCCAATCCACCTAACCTGCACATCTTTGTACTGTGAGAAGAAACTAGAATACCCAGAGAAAACCCACAGAGACAGAGGAAGAATGTGCAAACTCCTCACAGACAGTCACCCAAGGCTGGAATTGAACTCCGGTCCCTGGTACTGTGAGGCAGCAGTGCTAACCACTGAGCCACCGTGCTGCCCAATCTTGTCAACTCTGTAGTTGAAGTAGGTCACTTGGGATGCATGGAACACACATTTTTCCCTTCTAAGGCATGCAGCAGCCTGGAAAAAACGTGTAACAACTGTGTCCAAGATCTCTAAGTGCTGCTTATTGGTCTTCCTTATTGTTAGCACATCACCCAGATGAATGGTGACCTGGGGGTAGACTTTGTAAAATATTCTGCATCATCCACAAAAAAAATTGCACAGGCTGATGATACCCCAAATGGCAGTCTTGTGTATTGGTACAAACCCTTAAGAGTATTAATTGTAGCGTACTTCTGGGAATCCTCATTTAACAGCTATTGCAGGTACACATGGCTCACATCCAGCTTGGTAAATGACAACACCCGACATCACCACCATCCCCCCCACCACCCCGCCAGCTTTGCGTGTAAATCCTTTATGCGAGGGATTGGGTATTTATCCAGTTGTGAAAAGCAGTTTACCATTTGTTCAAAATCCCCACAAAGGCAAACTGACCCATTGGGCTTCACGATTGGTATGACTACCGCTGTCATTCCACACACTGGACTGGTTCGCTGATTCCCGTGCTTTCCAAACTTCTGATTTCTGCCTCTACTTTTGCCCCTAAGGAAAATGGCACCTGGCCTATGAATTCTCTTCCTCCATATAGGTCTAGTGGGATTCCTTTGCTGTTTTGGGTCCACATACAGGCAGCATCTACAATGGCTTGCTGGCTTGAATCCTGAAGAAAACTTTAACTGTTTGGCTGAGGCTTCGCTTTGTTTGGGTTCTGCTATGGGCTGACCCACAGTCCCTCTGTTCAGGATATGTCCTGAGTGAGGCTATGCAGTTGCCTTCACTCAGGTGGTGTTCCCCCAGCTCAGCCAGACTGGCAAGGATGTCCACTTCCATCAGAATACCCTGCAAGTCTTATGGTCCACCCGCTCCATTTTCCAATGATAAAACCAGTTGTGGTGCCTGTTTGAAGGCTTTCAGCTATTAGGTGCTTTTGCATGGTCACTTTATTAATCCCACATACCAAATGGTCTCTCTGCATTTCATTACCGGTTACACATGTCTCTGCCAGTTGTCTTAACATTGTCTAAAGTCTCGATATTGAATTTCCTCATTCTCAACTTGCTGAGTTAAACTGATAGTGTCTCAGAACTAGAAGAGGCTTCGGTCATAACACTCCTTAACTAAATCCATCAACTCTTGAAAGGTTTTAGTATCTGGTGATGCAGGGGAAGTTAGGCTCCTAATAAATGAATAAGCTACAGGTCCACAAGCTGTCATCAGAATTACTTGTTGCTTGTTGCTTTTCATCTGCCCCAAAGTCACTTGCCTGGAAAATAATAATGCATTCTTTCCACATACTGGGTTGAGTCTTCCACAGCAGGATTGAACAAGTCAAGTTTCCCAAATAACAGCATGATGCAGAGATACTTACCCCAACTCAAAGATGACCATCACAAGCGAATTTCTTCAGGAGTGTCCTTTTCTCTCATCCCCACTGAAATCACTCCACAAAGGCTGGTATCCTGTCACCTTTTAATTTACACATGGAAAGTCTCTGACACTGATCCAGCTTCCTCAGAGCCAGCTCTCAGAGTGAGCAGAACATCTAACACTCCTGTTTATATCATCAGCCAGGACTCCCTACTTGGACCAGATTAACAGCCCAATCAGGGAACTCATATTCTATGAGGTCCACCTGGCTGACTTTTCTACAATCACGACACCTACCTTTTAATGGATGGCAAGTGATTAATCTGACAAGAGCTCATGTTCAATACAAATGCACTAAATCGATAAACACAGGCTAACCTATTCTCTTAATTGAACCTACAGAGCACAACACTATCAGAGACTGACTGGCAGCCAGGTTAATGTTATAGTTTGCTCCTATTTGAAATAAAATATCCTTACAAAGTACAAAATATAATTTTAAGTTAATTCTGTCAGAGATGGTACAATAGTTTATAACCCTGTCTACAGTTATCAAATCCTAAACCAAACAAAGGATACAATAGAAACCAAAAGAGGTGCAGATGCTGCAAATCAGAAAAAAAACAGAAGTTGCTGGAAAAGCTCAGGAGATCTGACAGCATCTGTGAACAAAAATCAGAGTTAACATTTCAGGTCCGGTTACCCTTCCTCAGGAGACCTGAAATGTTAACTCTGATTTTTCTTTAAAGGATACAACAGGCAGGGTTAAAAGGTATGGGGAAAAGATAGTGGTTAATGATGCAGTTTTCTAACTCACATTAAGGTTACAGTCTTTCTTTCACAAAAAAGACAGCATTTTGCTGCACCAGGTCACAAACTCTTCTTCATGGAAGAAAGAACTTTGATCTATACAGCATTTTTCACCAGCTCACAATATTCCAAGCTACTCTTCAGCCTATGCAGTGCTTCCTTTTAAATGTAGTCATTGTTGTAATGTACGCAGCAAATGACTAGCAATTTGTACACAGCAAGGTCTCCCAGACAGCAATGTGATAATGACCATATAATCTGCTTTGTTGTGTATTGTAAACTGTTTGCAGCACAGGAACAGGTAATTTGGTACAATAAATCCATGACAGTGTTTATTCTTCACACAAACCTCCTCTCGTCTCTTTTTCATTTTATGCCACAACATCTTTTTTCTATTCCTTTCTCCCCATGTGTTGTTTAAGTTTGTCTTAAATGCATTGTGCTACTCACCTCAGCTTCTCCACATGGCTGTGAGTTCTAAACTCCAACTACTTTCCAGCTCAGGAAGTCACTGCTGAATTCATTTTTTACTATTTTATAATCATGGTATCTAATTTTGTTCTTGTACAAAAGAGGAAACTTTTTTTCTCATCTGTTCTATTAAACCCTTTCATAACCTTGAATACCTCCAAAAGGTCACTTTTCAGTTTTTCTAGAGAAAAAGCATCTCAGACTGCTCAAACAAACGACTGCTCAAACTAAGATAACAAGGCGTAGAGCTGGATGAACACAGCCGGCCAAGCAGCATCAGAGGGGCAGGAAGGCTGACGTTTCAGGCCTAGACCCAAACTAAGTCGATAAGTGTAACATTCACACTGCAGCACATCATCTTGCAAAGGGTTTCACACCAGTGAACCTTGCAAGCATCAGACAGAGCAGAACAGATTCAATCATAATGGCACACAACCTGACAGGCTGATATAGTAAAAACCGAAAGCACTGCGGATACTGTAAATCAGGAACAAAAACAGAAGTTGCTGGAAAAGCTCAGCAGGTCTGGCAGCGTCTGGCAAGAACAAAATCAGCTTCAATGTTTTGGGTCCAGTGACCCTTCCCTCACAACATCCTCAGGCTGATATAATGCCCGTTTTGCAAATTTGGGTCACACAGGCTCATTGAACAATCCATACCTCTTGCAAAGTACAACTATAAAGGACTGGTGCACTAGTGAGGTAATTTTTGCCTTATGTATGCTTCAGCTGAGTTATGGAAATATTACAGTATGTTTTTGGAGTTTGTTTTTGGCAGTTGTTGCTTTCTTTGAAGTGGGCAGTGCTTCCTGATTTGCAACATGACCAAGAAATGGAACATCAAACAGAATTCAAGTTAAACATTCTCATGCTTGGGTTAGCCTGTGCATTAGAGGGGTTTATCTGTGGAAACAACTAACCTGGTGATGACAACTTGTATTTATACAGCACGTTAAATGTAGATTAGTGTCCAAATCCGCTCTACAGGCGGTTTCTCAAATAAAGTTGATCTCATAAGGCAACATTAGGACAGATGACCAAAAGCAAAAGAAGTGGATTCAAAGAAGATCTTAAAGGTGGAGAAAATAAAAGATAGAGAGGTTTAAGGGGAAAATTCTAGAGCTCGGGTCTAGTCTGTTGAAGGCACAGCCATCCATGTTGGAGCATTTGAAATGAAGAATCCAAAAGAGATCAGCCTTGGAAGAGAATAGAGATATCTGAAGGAAGTGGAGCTGATTAAAGCCATAATAATCAGGATGAAAGGGGCCATGAAGGCATTTAAAAACAAAAATGAAAATTCTAAAATCACGGCATTGCCAGTCTGGTTGCCAATCCATGTCAGAAACAGCATTAAAAACCAAACACAGTTTCAGAGACCGACATGCCCTGTTCAGGTTCCTTAAAACAGACAGGCTATTAAATAAATGGAGGTAGAAATTTAGGTGTGGCATTCTTGGGCTCACAGGGGCTGCACGTAAATGATTAAATCCAAAATGTCATCCTTCACACCCAATATTGGGCTTCAGGCCTGAGTTACACTCGATGTTGGGCCTTAGGCCTGCTTGACATCTGATACTGGACCGCAGGCCTGACTGACTTCAAGCAAGTATGGTGTGAACAGCCAGTCAACTCAGAATCAACAAAGACCAGGCTGCAGTGATACTAACATCTGTCCTCAGGAAGCTGGAGTATAGAAGTGTTGCTGTGAAATATTTTATACAGACATTCAACCAATTTATTACTCATAAAACACACTTACCCAGGTACTCATACTGCATGAGACAAAGGGCTGCAGTTCAAGCCTAGTTTTATTAAAACAGTTGTAAGTTAAAGAAACTATAGTACTGTGAGTTTTAAGATACTCCTGGATAGGGATAACAGCAGTCGTCAGCCGAAGGTACTAACTTGGGGGAAGGCATACTATAATAATATTAAGCAGGAACTGGAGAATGTTGATTGGAAGCAACTCTTTGAGGGTAATTTGAGGGTGAGAGTATTTAAACAGCAGTTGTTAAGAGTTCAGGAGCGGCACATTCTTGCCAGAATGAAAGATAAGTATGGCAAGTTAAGCGAATGTAATGTTATGTTATGACCTGGTCAGAAAGAGAAAGGAAGCATACGTAAGGTCTAGGAGGATGGGAACTTACGAAGCCCTTGAAGTATGTAAGGGAAGTAGGAAAGAACTTAAACAAGGAATTAGAAGGACTAAAAAGGGTCATGAAAAGCCATTAGCAAACAGGATTAAGGAGAATTCCACTGCTTTTCATTCACATATAAAAATCGAGTGTGTAGCCAGGGAAAGGGTTGGTCCACTCAAGGGCAAAGGAGGGAATCTATGAATGGAGCCCGAAGGTGTAGGTGAGATCCTCAATGAATGCTTTGTGTCAGTCTTCAGTGGAGGCCGGGACGTTGAATGTCTTCAAGGCAGAGATTGATAAATTCTTGATCTCGCAAGGAATCAAGGGCTACGGGGAGCGTGCGGGTAAGTGGAGTTGAAATGCCCATCAGCCATGATTAAATGGCGGAGTGGACTCGATGGGCCGAATGGCCTTACTTCCACTCCTATGTCTTATGGTCTTATGGTCTTATGGACTTATTAGCAATAGACAGCATGGCTTTGTGCGGGGGAGGTCGTGCCTCACTAATGTGATGGTATTTTTTGAGAAGGTAACAAGGATGATTAATAAGAGAAAAGTGGCTGCTGTTGTCTACATGGACTTCAGTAAAGCCTTTGACAAGATCCCTCATGGCACGCTGGTACAAAAGGTGAAGCGACATGGTATCAGGGTGGACTGGCAAAATGGATACGGAACTGGCTTAGTCATAGGAGACAGAGGGTAACGATGGAAGGATGGTTTTCAGAATGGAGGGTTGTGACTGGTGGTGTTCCACGGGGATCAATGCAGGGATCTCTGCTGTTCTTGGTCTAAATAAATGATTTGGAGGAAAACATGGCTGGTCTAATCAGTAAATTTGCAGACAATATACAAGATTGGTGGAGTTGTGGATAGTGAGGAGGATTGGCAAAGGACATAGCAGGATATAGATCAGTTGGAGGCACGGGCCGAAAAATGGCAGATGGAGTTCTAATCTGGACAAATGTGAGGTGATGCATTTTAGAAGGTCAAATACAGGTGGAAATTGTATATACAGTGAATGGCAGAACCCTGAGGAGTGTGGATATGCAGGGGGATCTGGGCGTGCAGGTCCACAGATCACTGAAGGTGGCAGCGCAGGTAGAGAAGGTAGTAAAAAAGGCCTATGGCATGCTTGCCTTCATTGGAAGAAGCATTGAATATAAGGATAGACAAGTTATGCTCCAGCTTTGTAGAACTTTAGTTAGGCCACACTTGGAATATTGCGTACAGCTTTGGTTACCACATTACCAGAAGTATGTGAATGCTTTGGAGAGAGTTTTGAAACAGTTTACCAGGATGTTGCCTGGTACGGGGGATTTCAGAAATGAAGAAAGGTTGGATAGACTGGGCTTGTTTTCACTGAAATGCAGGAGATCGAGGGGCAACCTGATAGAAGTTGATAAGATTATAAATGATATGGATAGAGTGGAAAATATAAGGCTTTTTCCCCAGGGTGGAGGAGTCCATTACTAGGGGACACAGGTTCAAGGTCCGAGGAAAGAAGTTTAAAAAAGATGTGCGAGGCAAATTTTTCACACAAAAGGGTGGTGAGTGCCTGGAATGTGCTGCCTGAGGAGGTGGTGGAAGTGGACACAATAACAGCATTCAAGAAGCACCTGAGCAAATACAAGAATAGGAGAGGAATCGAGGGATATGGATCCTGTAAGTAAAGACAGTTTTAGTACGGAAGGGCAAAATGTGTCGGCACGGACTTGGAGAGCCAAAGCGCCTGTTTCTGTGCTGTATTGTTCTTTTGTTCTTTGTTCTAATCAGCAAATTAAGTTAACTTTTCCCCAAGCCAGGCTGACTGTCCAAAAAACACATATACTACCTGCTCAGGTGAACTTAATTGGCCTGCTAGATTCAATTCACCAGGCTCTATTAATGGGTGCACTCAGGGTCTACTGAGTATGAAAGTGAGTCTCGCATAGAGTCTTCACTGGCCGAGTCTTCACTCAGGGAACAGCCTCTGGGTGTCCCTTCTTATTCCACCACCCCCACGCCTTTCTGGAATGTTCTTTGACTTTAGCCAATAGAAACACAAGGCAGGGGTCACAGCATCCAATGAGGTTAGGCCAGGTCTTCCCAGGTGTACCCATTCCCTATGCCAAGATATAATGTGGTGATATGGTGCCAAAAGATGTCCAGCCGAAACTGGGAACATACAAACTAATATCTCTCCCTATTGTTCTGGCTGAGTGCCTCTTAGTGAGTTTTGGGTCATAACAGCTTTCTCATTGACAACGTTGAGCATTTCTGTTCAATATGCAACACAGGTCTGGGCTGATCCCTGTCAGCTTTTGACCTTGGCCTCTTTGCATTCCATCATGCATTATTTGCAAAAGCTTTTTAATTTAGAGTGTCCAATTTTATGTTGGGCCTAGTTGCTTAGTCCTTTGCACACACGCTACAGAAGTGCCAGCCTAAATCTTGTACTCGATTCTCTGGAATGAAACAAGAATCCACAGCTTATGTGTCAAATGCAAGGCTGCAATCCACTGCAAACTGTCCAACATCTAATATCTGTGATTGATGTGGAAATTATAAAGTTAAAGGGTGGTACTTATTATGTCATGCCAGAATACAGATGATACTGCAACCCGATGCCAAGCAGGTACATTCAAAATACAGGAAAATTTATACTTTTTTGTTCTTGAATTGTGGGGCACCAAGGGAAGATTTTCTTTACATCTCATTACCCTCTGCTTATTGTGCACTGGGAGATTTTTTGAAAAGTGGAATTAAATCATTTAGAATCAAGGTTTTCCAAAACTAGTTATAATCTGGTCATGAGATAGTAGGAACTGCAGACACTGGAGAATCTGAGATAACAATGTGTAGAGCTGGATGAACACAGCAGGCCAAGCAGGAAAGAAGGGTCTAGGCCCGAAGCGTCAGCTTTCCTGCTCCTCTGATGCTGCTTGGCCTGCTGTGTTCATCCAGCTCTACATCTTGTTATCTCTTATAATCTGGTCATCACAGTTTTTGTTTGAATCTTGTCTACTTGATATTTTGGAAAATGCTCCTCATTGTTGAAATTCACAAATGATTAAATGAAAAACAACCGCGGATGAATCAGAAACAAAAACAGAAATTGCTGAAATATCTCAGCAGGTCTGGCAGGATCTGTGGAGAGAAATCAGAGTTAACGTTTCAGGTCCAGTGACCCTTCTTCAGGATTGGAGCAGTTCTGAAGACGAGTCACTGGACCTGAAACATTTACTCTGATTTCTCCCCACAGATGCCGCCAGACCGGCTGAGACTTTCCAGCAATTTCGTTTTTGTTCATAAGTAATTGGTCAGATCATTTGAAATGGAATTGCCATAGTAGCACCAAGTATTTACAGTTTGCCAAAAAGGAAGGGTTTATAAGGAATTTGAAAGATCAGGAAAAAATTAACGATGTAAGATCACAAAGTTTTTGAATATTCAAATGTGTCAAAAAGTTTACTCTGTGAAATTAAAGTTGGCAGAGAAGAATGTAAAATGTACTAGAAAATTTAATTTATAGTGTGAAGTTTGAAGGGCAGAGAGGAAGCAAGAGAAATGCTGAGAAATGATGCACCACAGGCACCAGCAGTTGTGAGGTTAACTAAATGTCAGGGAGATGAGACAGAAGGAAGAAATTGACCGTGGACAACTGATCAATAGAAACATAGCCCAGAGATCAAACTGGACTGTTGTGGAGAGAGATAAATGCTGCAGCAAAACTATAGCCTGTGGAAACAGGTTCTCTACCTTCATGCATGCATCACTCAGAGGAAAGATTTATCACTGAAAGTGAATCAGTGACACCTTGCAGCATGGTCTGTAAACTTAGTCTTACCAAATGCAGATTGTAAATTAGTACAGTGCTCATTATTGTTCTTAATTTCAAGCTAAGATGTTATCAGACCTAAATATTGCTGTTGTTCTCATGGTAATCGAGGTTCTGATGTGAAATAGTATTAGTTATCTTTTCTATAATGACTGATTCTAAATTTTACATTGGCGGTGTTCAAAACATGCAGCTTCCATTAATGCGGAGTATCACTTGATTCTTCAGGCACTTAAGCATAAAGTTACAAGGTGGCATGGTGGCTCAGAGGTTAGCACTGTTGCCTCACTACGCCAGGGACCTGCGTTTAATTACATCCTCGGGTGACCCTGTGCGTGGAGTTTGTGCATTCTCCCTGTGTCTGCATGGGTTTCCTCTGGGTACACCGGTTTCCTTCCACAGTCCAAAGATGTGCAGGTTAAGTGGATTGGCCATGCTAAATTGTCCATAGTGTCCAGGGATGTGTAAGTTTGGTGGATTAGCAATAGAAATGCAGGGTTACAGAGATATGGTAAGGCGATGGATCTGGGTGGGATGGTCTTCAGAGGGTCAGTGTGAACTCAACAGGCCAAATGGCCTGCTCCTACACTGTAGGGATTCTATAATTCTAGACTTTACACCACTCCACATTGTAGTATAGTGCAGCAGATACACTTCAGATTTTTAAAAAATCAAGACTTTTAAATTTAGTTTCACAGAATCATCAAAAAGACTCTCTCTCCACAAAAGAAGCCTTCCTCAAGCTTATGAGTGTCTCCCTGAAGCCAAAACAACCCCATAGTTCAGATCCTTATAACTAAAGTTTGCTGTGCAGTACTGTTTACTTTATTTGCTTGTAAATACTCTCCCAATGTAAACAAATTCCCATTAGCCTCCTATAATACCTCTTTGCTTTTCTTTCAACAGACCATGGCTTCACAAAGTCTTACAAGTTAATAACTAAACCCCCTCACACACACACACAGACTAAATGTCACATGCGGCTACTACAAAATTCAAACTTCTTAAAATAAATGATATTAAATATACTTTAAGTCACAAAAAAGGGAACTAGCAGATGCGGCACATTTGGATTTTTAGAAAGCTTTTGATAAAGTTACAGGATATCAGTAACACAGCACGTGGGAAATATACTAGCATAGAATGAGAATTGGTTAACAGACAAAAGTCAGAGCGTAGAAATAAAAAGGTTAAGTTCAGAATGCCAGCTTACTACGAGGACGGTATCACAAGGGCCAGTGCTGAACGCAGCTGTTCACAATCTATACAAATGACTTAGCTGTGGGAACCAAATATAATAATTCCAAGCTTGCTAATGAGATAAAACTCAGTCAGAATATAAATTTTCAGAAACATGCCAGAAGACTTCAAGGACACTTACACAAAAAAGTGAATAGTCAAGACACGGCTGATAGAATGTAATGAAAGTGAGAAGTTATCCCATTTGGTAGAAAACAACAGAAAGACAGGAAACTAATCATAGTTTTGTCTATGTGTGAGTTTCATTATGTTTTTTAGAGGGATTTTTGCCATGAAACTCCATGAGATTGCTCAACATTTCTTACCAATGCATCTTATTAACTACCTACTCCATCTCCAAGTTATTTCTCATGTCTGATTCTATTCCATCTTACTATGCGCCATTTCAATAACAACTCGCCGTTCACTGGATATCTACAGAAAGACCAACATCGCTTGTACCCATCTTTAAAAGTCTGCTGGGCACCAGACAAGAACTGTCAGTCTGGATTTGCCCTGCACCATTCCTGACATTTTCCTTGGACACAGCAAACAAGGAGAAATTGTTGCCCTGCTTGCTCTTCCTCTGGGACCAGCAGTGGTCGGCTGCGACACCACACCAGGCCAGTCAGGTTAGTGCAGTCTCAGGAATGCCCAGAGCTGTAGGGAGGAGGTCATATGAAGGCCCATTCCGCCAACGTACATTCCACCAATTTCTCTCTGGCACCTCAGACTCTCTGCTACTGTGCTCACCTGCCCCCAAATCCCATGCTCTACCATTGTCAGAGATAGTAAGAACTGCCAATGCTGGAGTCAGAGATAACACAGTGTGGAGCTGGAGGAACACAGCAGGCCAGACAGCATCAGAAGAGCAGGAAAGCTGACATTTCTGAAGAAGGGTCCCGACCCGAAATGTCAGCTTTCCTGCTCCTCCGATGCTGCCTGGCCTGCTGTATTCCTCCAGCTCCACACCTGTGTTATCTAGATATAAATGGGTATGGTTTATTTGGGATTATGGAGACTGCAGGATGATCAGGGATGCGAACTGAATATCCAGGTGCATTAGGTTTTTCGGAAGGACAGAAAGAAGAAGGGGAGGTCGTGTCGCATTCTGGCTAAAGAGGACATTAATGCAATAATGAGGATAGATATTAGCTCTTGCAAAGTGGAATCTGTATGGGTACAGCTTAGAAACACAAGGGGCAGAAAGGAATAGTGAATTGTATATAGACACCTAAACTGCATCGCTAATGTTGGGAAAGGCATTAACCAAGAAATTAGAGATGCAAACAATAAAGGTACAGCTGTAATTATGGGTACAGCTGTAATCTGCAAATAGATTGGGGAAATCAAATCAGTAACAATACTGTAGAGGATGAATTCTTGGAGTGTGTACCAGATGGTTTTCTGCATCAATACATTGAGGAACCAACGAGAGAACAGGCCATCATAGTCTGGGTGTTGTGTAAAACAAACAAATTATTGGCAATCTAGCTCTGCAAGGTCCCTTGGGAATGAGTAACCATAATATGAAAGAATTCTTCATTCAGATGAAGAATGATGTAGTTGATTCTGAGTCGAGGATCTTGAATCTAAATGAAGGTAATTACAATAGTGTAACGCAGGAGCTGGCTATTATAAATTAGGGAACATTACTTCTGTTACATATGGCAATTTCCCAATCCTCTGGGACTGTTCCAGAATCAGAGGAGTCCCGGAAGATGACTACCAGTGGTCCCACAATCTCTGCAGCTACAACCTTGGGACCCATCAGCTCCAGGGCATTTATTGGTCTTTAGCCCCATTAGTGTCCCTATCAATTTTTTTCTGGAAATCGTTATCGTATTTATTTCCTCTCCACCTTTGGCCCCTTGAATATTTACTAATTTTGGAATGTTACTAGTGTATTCTAAGAGAGACACAAAGTAATTATTCAACTTCTATGCTATTTCCTGGTTCTCTTTTATTAAATCCCCAAAATTACCTCTAAAGGGCCAAAGTTCGCTTTGGCTTTTCTGTTCCTTTTTATATATTCAAAAAAGGTTTTGCTGTCCATTTCGATATTATTCAAAAGTTTATCCTCAAAGTTTATTTTATCCCTCTTTATTATTTTTTGATTGTCTTTTGTTGGTATATCAAGATTTCCCAATCCTCTGGTTTATTACTAACCTTTGCCACAATGCATGTTTTTTCTTTGAATTTGATACTAAACTTAACTTCTCCAGTCAACCATGGTTAGCTTATTCCTTTTCTTGAATCCTCCTTCTTCACCGGAATATATCTTTGCTGTGAGCAATAAACTATTAAACGTCTGTCATTGTTCCTCAACCTTCTTTGCTGCTATACCTCTTTCCAGGTCCATTTCAGCCAGCTCTGCCCTCATTCCTTTGTAATTACACTTAAGAGTAACATAGAAACAGTAGTAGGCCTTTCAGCCCCTCAAGCCTGTGCACTATTCATTTGGGGGGGTCATGGCTAATTTGTGGCCTAACTCCAAATATCTGCCTTTGGCCTGTATCCCTTAATACTTTTGCTCAGCAAAAACTTATCTGTCTCGGATTTAAAATTAACAATTTATCTAGTATTAACTATCCATTTGTGGAAGAGAGTTCATTTGCCAATAGAAGTGCTTCCTAACATCTCTCCTGAACAGTTCAATCCTAATTCTCAGACCATACCCCTTAGTTCCAAAATCCTAACCATTAGAAATAGTTCATCTTTATGCATTCTGTCTTTTCATGTTAATATCTTAGAAGACTTCAATCAGATCACCTTTAACCTTCTAAATTCGAGAGAACACAGACCTAATTTGTGTAATCGTCCCTTGTGACTTAACCCTTGCAGTCCAGTAAAGAAAACACTTACTGAAGCTTGGCACAGTTCCTCCCTCTCAAACTGAATGCTAAATTCTACCACATTATGGTCACTGTTTCTGAGTGGATCTTTTAACTTTGACATAATTTATTAAACCTGCCTCATCACACAATAACAGATTCAAAATAGCCCAGTTGGATCACAACATATTGTTCAAGGAAACTGTCTTGAATAAACTCCATAAATTCTTCCTCATGACTTCCTCTGCCAATCTATCCCAATCTACATGAAGATTAAAATCACCCATTACAAATGTACTGCCTTTATCATATGCCCTTGATGTTTTTCCTGTCTCACTACAGAGGAGACCTATAGACTACACCCACCAGTGTTATCTTTCCCTTTTGCTTTCTCACCTCCAACCATATGAATTCTACATTTTCCCATTCAAGATCATTTCTTGCTATTGTAGTTATTCCATCCCATACTAATAAGGTTACCCCACCATAATTTCCCTCCTGCCCACCTTTATTTAAAAAGGAAAGGAGACAAAAAGTAGGTGACATTAGCTCAGTTACTTTCATCACTGTTATTGGAAAAATGTCAGAGTCTATTATAAAAGATGCAGAGCATTTAGAAATACATAATACGATCAAGCACAGTCAGTGTGACTTCATGAAGGGAAAATCATGCCCGACAAATTTCTGAGAATTCTTTGAGGAGGACACATAAAGGGGAAGCAATGGATGTAACATATTTGGATTTTCAGAAGGCATTTGACATGCTACCACCCCGCATGCAACTTAATTAGAATGCATGATACCGGAGGAAATACATTAGCATGGGTAGAAATTGATTAACTAATAGAAGACAGACAGTTAGGATAAGGGGGACATTTTCAAGATGGTAATCTATAACTCACAGCGCGTCATAGGGATCCATACTGGGGTCACACTTATTTGCATTATATATTAGCATGTGGAAAGTAAAAATACTTAGCTGAGTTTGCAGACAGTACAAAAATAGATAGGGAGACAAGTGGTTAGGATGACACAAACAGTCCGCAGAGAAGTATACACAATGTAAGTGACTGATCAAAAACTTTGCAGGTGCAATGTAACATGAGGAAATGTGAGGCTATGCACTTTGGCAGGAAGAATTGAGGAGCCAAGTATTATTTAAATGGAGAAAGCCTGCAGAAAACTTCAGAACACAGGATTTGGGAGTCTTTATCCATGAATCTCAAAAACCTAGCATCTATGTTCAGTGGGCAATAGGGAAGCCAAGTAGAACGTTGGTCTTTATTTCAGAGGCAATGGAAAATAAAAGCAGGGAAGTTGCTAAAACCAGACAAGGCACTAGTCAGACAACGGCTGAAATACTGTGAAAAGCTTTGGGCCCCTTATGTAAGAAAAGATATACTAGCATTGAAGGCTGTCCAGAGAAGGTTCACGAGGCTGGTGACAGGTATGGAGGGACTATCTTTTGAGGGATGTTTGAGTAGGTTGAACCTGTACTCATTCAAACATAAAAATATGAGAGGCAACCTTATTAAACACAGAAAATTCTTAGGGGACTTGAAAAGGCTGATTTCACTTGTATGCGAGTTTAGGACCAGGATGCGTCATGTTCAAGGGGTCACACTTTTACTCCAGAGATGAGAAGGAGATCTGTAGAATTTTTTTACAGCAGAAGGCTATTCAAACTGAGTATAATGAATGCTAAGAAAGACAATTTTTGATCAATAATGCAATCAGGTGCTGTTGGAAAAAGGCTGGAAAGTGGAATTGAGGATCATCAGATCAACCATGATCTCATTGAACGGTGAAGCAGACTTGATGGACTGAATGGCCTAATTATGTTCTCCAATGGCTGTCTTATGATTTTGTCGTCTTGGGGGTGACAGTGGATAGGCAATGGCAAACATTTATAGAGTGCATGGGGGAACTACAACAATTGTTCATTCCTGTCTGTCAAAACTAAAACAGGAAACATGGCCCAATCATGGCTAACAGCTTCTGTAGGTATGTAAAGAGAAAGAAATGAGTGAAGTCAAATGTAGGCCCCTTCCAGTCAGAAACAGGGGAAGTTTTAATGGTGAACCAAGAAATGACAGACTAATTAAATACATATTTTGCTTCTGTCTTCACAAAGGAGGATACAAAGAACACTCCCAAAATGACAGGTGATGTGTGATCTTATGATAAGAAAAAAACTGAAGAAAATCAGTATTAGTAGGAAAATGATGTTGCGAAAATTGATGGGATTATAGGTTATTGGTACCCAATGATCTACATTCCAGAGTAATTAAGGAAGTAGCTCTAAAAATAATGATTGCATTGGTGGTCATTTTCCAAAATTCTAAACACACTGAAACAATTCCAATGAATTAGAGAGTAGCTAATGTGAACCCACAGAGGGAATGGGGAGAAAGTGGGCTTCAACCAAAATCATAGTGAATGGTGGAACAAACTCGAAAGGTCAAATGGCCTACTTCATTCCAGTTTCCTATATTTGCTGCCCTTTGTTGTTAATCAGCTCCATCCAGTTTGATTCCACATCTTCAACCTGTTGATTTAAGATCATCTAATCAACTGATCTCATTCCTCATTTAGAGCACTCCCTCACCTCCTATTCCTTTTGCCTATCCTTCCTAAATGATGAGTACATTTGAATATTCAGCTCCCAGTCTTGATAACCCTATAACCATATTTCCGAAATGGCAATCAAAACATGCCTATTTCCCTCGAATTTTGTCTTCAAGTCGCTTCCTTTGTTGGGAATGCTGTAGGTATTCAGATACAAAACCTGTAACTTTGTCTTTTTTACGTTATCTGGGTGTCAACGTTTAGCAGCAGAAAACATCTGAAAGCTGTTTCCTATTTCAAACAGGAGATATGGATCACTTATTTCCATCTTCCAGACTTGATAACAAGTCTATATTAACCCATTGTTTTACATATATTATGAATTATACGGAAAAATTTAGAGATTTGGTGCATTAAATGATCCGGCGCTTACGTGTCAATCATTGTGGAACAACAATGAACAAAGAAAACAGATTGTCAGAATGTAATTTTAAATTAGGAGAGGAAGTTAGCTGCTCTAATCGGATTGCAAAATAACTATTTATATTGCACATTTAATAAGATATTTAAAAGTGCAATTACTGTAATAAAATGCTTCATAGAATTTACAAAACAAAGTGTGACATTGAGTGAAATAAAGAAATATGTGGTTGGATGGAAGAAAGTTTGGTCAAGGGGAACTGGCAAAACACAGGGTGTGAAGAATGTTGGATTAGCCATGATCCTGTTGAATGGTGGAGGAGGCTCGAGGGGCTGAAGGGTCTACTCCTATTCAGATTTCTTATGGCTTTAAATGGGAGGAAAACGAGGTGGAAAGATTTGGAAAATGGATCCCAGACTTTAGGGATTAGGCAACTGAAAGCACATTCATAAACTTTGCAGCAATTAACCTTGGGAATGAACAAAGGTACTGAATTAAAAGTGTTGCAGGCCTAAAGGAGCTCTTTTTATTCATTTGCAGGATGTGGGTATCACTCAATCCCATGAAATTGCAGATTGTAGGTGGATACAATTCTGCTGCTCCTAATGGCCCACAGCACCTCATGGATGCAAAGTTTTCAGTTGTTTCATTTGGTCAAAGTCTGTCTCATTTAGCGTGGTGGTAACACCTCACAACACAACAGACAGTATCGTCAACATGAAGACAGGACTTCTGAAATAAGTCCACAGAGACCGGTATCCCGTCACCAAGTCACCCTTTATTTACACATGGGAAGCCCTTGACACTGGTCCAGCTCCCTCAGAGCCAACTCAGTGTGAGAATATCTGACACTCCTCTTTCAATCTGTCAGCCAGGACTCCCTGATTGGGACTGTTAATCCGGTCCAATCAGGGAACTCATATTCTATCAGGTCCACCTGGACAACCTTGTTACAATCGTTACAACTTCACCTCCACAGACCACTAGACTGTGCAGTTGTCACTCCTGCTGATGGTGTCATGAACAGCATCTGGGACAGGTAAATGGCAAGGACGAAGTAAAGTAGATTTTTCCCTCTTGTTGGTTCATTCATCAATTGCCTCAGACCCAGTTTAGCAGTTTTGTCCTTTGGGATCGATCGGTTCAGTCCGTAATGAAGCTATCGAGTTCCTCTTGGTGATAGGGTAGGACTGAATCCCCGATGAAGAATACATTCTATACCCTTGCCACACTCAATGTTTTCTCCAGATAGTGTTCAGCGTAGAAGAGTATTCACTCACCAGACAGGGTGGTAACAGTAACAAGAGGGCGTTTCTTTATGCATGCTTCAAGCGTCTAGGACATCACCCTGAGGAACTCCTGAAGTGTTGTTTTAAGACGGAAATAACTGACCTCCAAATAGCACAACAATTTTCTCTCTGTTAAGTATGACTCCAACAAGTACAGAGGTTTCCCCTTGTCATGATACACTGAGAATAGTGCATTGGAAATCGAACCCCACTGTTTCCAGAGTTGTTATGACTGAAAATTTGACTAAAACTCTGATTTGCCCAATTGTACCAAACTGTACAAAAACAGAAGTTGCTGGAAAAGCTCAACAGGTCTGGCAGCATCCGGGAAGAGAAAATCAGAGTCAATATTTCAGGCGCGGTGACCCTTAGAACCAAACTGTATAATTCAGGCCAAAAAACGCTAGATCTTTCCATTAACAAGAAAATTATGATTTATTGTAATCAACTGGTTTTTGACAAAATTAATTGCTAATCCATACAACCTTTTAGAACTCATCCCAAAACACACACGGAAAGAAAACCAGACAAACACAAAAAGGGGGAAGAAAATCATCAGAGGAACATAGTCCCATATCACCAATCAAAATTATAAAACTATATGGATTCGTTCCACAGTCCTTTTCCTTTCTTCTATGGTGTTTCAATACAACTTGCACGGCAATGATCAGTCTGCTGTTTACTTGTTGCTTTGTTGGACCCAGGGGCTTTTCCTGTGGGCTCTAGTATTCTTACTTTCCACAACTGTGAATGTACCTTTTTGATATTGAGTTAGAAAGGTCAACTTTTCAGAGCAAAGGAATTAAGGGAGATGTTGATGCTGCAGGCTTCTGGGGATTCTGTCCTCTTCTCACTCCCACAGGGTTTCTTCAACAACAGCCAGTCCAACAAGAACACAAGTACTGTGCTGAGCTCTCCTGAGTTCACAACAACCGAAAATCAAATCAAAAGACTGTCTCTGGGCAGATTTGCTCCAAATGCAAACAGGAGGTGCCAATTTGTCTGGACTCTGTGCTGTACTGCTCCATGTTCTATGTTCTCCCTCACTGGGCATCAGTAATTTGCTTTTAAAACTACAAACACCTCATCATACAGTTTCTTGGGTTAATGCAGTATCTTTTCCAATCTTTCACTCTCTGAAAGTGGCAACTACATGGATAAGGTGGGAAGGAAGGTGTACAGCATGCTTGCCTTTATCAGTCGGGGCACCAAGTTTAAAAGTTGGCCAGTCATGTTGCAGCTGAATAAGACTTTAGTTGGGCCACACTTGGAGTATTGTGCGCAGTTCTGGTCACCACACCACAGGAAGGATGTGGAGGCTTTGGAGAGGGTGCAAAAAAGGTTTATTAGGATGTTGGAGTTGATAAAATGTGGAGCTGGGGGAGCACAGCAGGTCAGCATTTCAGGTTTCAGTCCTGATGAAGGGTCCCGATCCGAAATATCGGCTTTCCTGTTCCTCTGATCCTCTCTGATCTGCTGTGCTCTTCCAGCTCCACATTTTATCGCCTCTGACTTCCAGCATCTGCAGTCCTTGCTACCTCCATTTACTGGATGTTGCTTGGATTGGAGTGTATTAGCTGTAAGGAGAGGTTGGACAAACTTGGATTGTTTTCAGTAGAGCATCAGAGGCTGAGGAGCGAACTGATAGAAGTATACAAACTAACGAGAAGCAATGATAGGATGGATAGTCGGAGTCTTTTTTTTCCCAGGGTGGAAATATCAAAAATTAGGGGACAAACGTTTAAAGTGAGGAGGGAAAGGTTTAAGGGAGACGTCCGGGGGAAGCTTTTTCATTATGCTGAGGAAGGTAGATACCAGAAATGTGCAACTAGGGGAGGTGGTAGAAGCAGATACGATAGCAAAGTTTAACAGGCATTGAAACAAACACATGAACCGGCAGAGTACAGGTATACGGACTATGTGCAGGCAGATGGGATTAGTTAAAAATGACATCAGGGCCTGTTCCTGTGCTGTACTGTTCTTTGTTTTAGTCCACAATCCAAAACATAAAGTGGTCTTTACACGCCAATTCTCATCGACTTTGGTTTTCCTTGATGCTGTATTTGATCACGTGCTATATTGATGTCAAGGGCAGTCACTCTGACCTCACCTCACAGTTCAGCTCTTTTGACTACGTGGGACAAAAGCTGTAATTAGGTAGGGAGCTGAGTGGTCCTGGCAGAATCCACAATAAGCAGCAGTCAGTAGTTTATTGTTGAGTGTCACATAAGTGCAATGGTGACAACCCTTTCCTTCACGTTACTGATGATTGAAAGTAAAGGATGACGAATGACTGGGTCGGATTTGTCATGCTTTTTGTGTACAGGATATACCTGGGCAATTTTTCAAATTGTTGAATAGGTGCCATTGTGCAGCTTACATTTGCAACATTAATAACCTTACAAGTGCCGTCTCTTTCAGATAACTTCCTGCATTACAAATGCCTATAATGGAAATTGCTTATGTCAACTTGCTACACTGTAATTGGAACATCTCCAAGTGACTGCCATGAGAAAATAATTACAATATATCACAACCTTAGATCGTCACTTTCATGTGATATAGAATTACACAGAAATTACAAAACAGAAACAGAAACCTTCTGCATGAGCAGCAATCCGAGTTCTTGTACCCACATTGCTTTCCTTCAATCATCTAGATTATTATCTTTAAAATATTTGCATTGCCTCTGCATCAACAACTTAAATGCATCCTGTATCTTCAACATAATGAAACATCACTAGGCATTCATTGTAAGATAATCAAACAAAAACTGGCACAATGTCAAAAAAACCATAAAATAAAAGCAAAACACTGCAGGTGCTGGAAATCGGAAAAAAAATATAGGAAGTGTTGGAGAACTCAGCAGGTCTGGCATTTTTTGCAGAAAGAGAAGCAGGGTCATTAGTTCAAGTCCAATGGTTTTTCTTCGGGATTGAGACTGATATTTGAAATATGATGAAAGGTGACCAAAAGCTTGGTTAAAGGTTTGCATTTTTAAAGTGGACATGGTGAGGAGTGCAAGTTTACGGAGAGAATTCCAAACCTCAGGAATCAGTCACTAATTTCACAATTACAACTGTTTTTCGAGAAAGCTACTCCATAGGATTGATTGTCAACATTTATGAGACAATTCCATTGTGATTATAAATGCTGCAGAATCAATGCGTTTCTGAGCCCTGGGATGAGCTGAATCATCAGTGATTGTATAGATGAACGGGATAATTGACAAATATAGTGGAAGGATGGTATCCTGGCTACGTGAAGGTCAGGGAATTGATTCTGATAATCATGCAGCATAGACAATGGCCATTGTTCCAAGGTACCTGTGCTAACTCTTTGAATTAGCTATTCAAGTTGACTCAGTTTCACCATCTCTTCTCCAAAGCCCTATAACTATTTCCTTCCAACTACATAATATCAAACATCATCTTATTATTGCTGTGACATGATGGAAATGCAACCTAAAGATGTGGGTGAAGGGAGGTCAGGTGAGATCAGCACCCGTACTTCTTTTGATTATTGAACAGATCAGGATGGTTCAGAATCTAGTTTATCAAATATATATACAGAACTATTCAACATCATATAGAATCTAGACATTGTTGATAGGGAGAAACTATTCCAATTGGCAGAAGGATTGAGGACCAGAAGGCACCAATTTTAATGCATTTGTCACTTGCCTGCATAAGTACAGCTCCAACAACACCATCCAGGTGGTGCACACTTGATTGTTTTTGGATGTGGTGCTATTCAGTCCTCCAACATGACAGTCAGTAACAGCAGTATGTACCATCTACAAGATGAAGTGCAGAAATTCACCACGTTGGCACCTTATAAACCCACAACGACTACCAATCTAGAAGGTCAAGGATAGCAGATACCACCACCTGCACGTTCTCCTTCAAGCTATTTACCACTCTGACTTCAAAATATATCACCATTCCTTCAGTGTCAGTGGGTCAAATTCCCAAAACTCACTCTACCAAATGGACAGCAGCGACCCAAGAAGGAAACTCACCATCACTTCTCAAGGGCAACTAGGGATGGGTAATAAATGCTGGCAATGCCAACATCCTATGAATGAATATAAATAAAAAGCAAAATACACGGGGCAACATAAGGAAAAATTATTTGTAGACATAAAAACAGTCAAGATTAGAGTGTTTATGGTGGAGCAGCTTCTGTCATGGCCTTGATGAAAGCGAAACCTCAAGACAGACAAAAAAAAACACGACAAGGCTGTGGGAAATGAGAATTGTCAAGTTGCTCTTGCAGAGTGCTCTTTGTTCAGTGCTGCAGTAGAGTTCACCCCAAACCATTAATCCATCACTCTAATAATTTGCTGTTATTTACTTTGGAGAGTATTACTTAAAATTCTCATGCTAGGGATTTCAGAATGCGTTTTAATACTGAGTAGTCTTAACCCTGACCATTCTAAAGCAACTACCTGAGATGATCTTGGGTCTAGATCACTGAGGGTACCAACCCGTTCAAAACAAGCGCCCGCCCCTCCAATTTAATTGGACCCTCGTATTTCAGCGGCTTCTCCGAGTGGATGGCCTTCGAATGACATCACAATGACACTTTGCATTCCCACGTTGTGGCCTGCCAAATACCCTGACGTCATGGTCCCGCACTGCGACTGCGCGGTGACGGCAGACGTTCCCTTACCCCTTTCCTTCCCGGCGCGTGATGACACGGAGGGATGGAGAGGAAGGAGGAATTGGGATGTGCGCATGCTCGGCTGCTGTAGCGAGCTGCTGTTTACCAGTAGCCACGTTGTCACTTTGTAGCAGAGGGTGAGTGAAAGTATCTAAAGGGCAAGGATGTCATCACCTCCCAAGGCGAAAGTGGAAACCAAAGCTGGGCACCTTCCTGCCGGTACGTATTTAACCCATGGATGTCCGGAAGGGCAGTTTATGGCATCATATAAATCACTTTGTTTTCCCTCTATCTGGAACATTGGCTGCAAAGTTCACCTAAGTAAGGAAGAGAAAGTCGAAGTGATGCAATCGTACAGATGAGTGGATGTCGGCTGTGGTTAAGCTTTTGAGTGTAGTGGTGACTGAGATTTCAATCCCGAAAAAGACTTAAAGTTGTTGTATTGCAATGAGTAAGATTTCTCTCTTGTTACTGTCCAAAGGCTCCAGAAATGTCTGTTCCAGAGTGACACCTTAAAGGGCCACTGGTAAGAAACGGTGATCACAGGTTGCCGCATTGCTCTGATAATTTGGTCACACCTGCTCTTTAAAGATATTAATTAAAATTCTGATCTTAGGTATTTCAGAATATGTTTTATTAGTGGGAGGTTTAAAATCCATCTGTCAGTAGAAAACTGTATGTTAAAAGCCAATTAGGAATGGGTAATAAATGCTGGCCTAAATATTGTGAGAATAATTTTGTTTTAAAAAGTGCAGGTTACAGGGAGAAGGTAGAATGTGGTTGAGGAATATATCAACCATAATTGAATGGCAGAACAGACTCAGTGGGCCAAATGGCCTAATTCTACTCCTATACATTATGATTTTATGGAAGTATAAGCTGGCACAATGCTGGAACCCTTGGTGTCTGTGGATGTTTGTTTGAGATTTTGAATGTATCTGGTACAAAATTTAGTGATTCATAAGTGATAGTTTTAGAAGTATAGCAAGCATGGGGCTGGATGAACACAGCAGGTCAAGCAGCATCATAGGAGCAGGAAAACTTGACGTTTCGGGCCTAGACCCTTCATCAGAAAATGTAAAGTCATGAAAAGTAAAGTATTGTAAGTGCTGGACAAAATTCACCAGACTGGTAGTTTTATTTTGAGAGGCAAGTAGAGTTAGCAATTAGGATGGATTACTCTATAGAATGATTTATTCATTCATGGTCTTTGACCTGTCCAACCTCTAAACCTTTCTCCAATCTTGGCATCCCCAGAGGTCTTTGCAGTCCTACCATTTCTGAAAACTGTACACTTGGTACACCCCTCACTTTTAATCACTTTATGAATTGTTAGTTTCAGCCGCTTGGGCTTTAAGTTCTGAATTGCCTCCTGAAATGTCTGTCCTCTGTATCTGTCTCTTCTTTTTGAATTGCCTCATAACGCCTTTAATTTGGCACACCTGCCTTTTATTTTGTTCTATTTTCGTCTCAAGTTTGTTTGATAACATTCCTGTGAAGTTCTTAGTTTGCTTTACCTCATTACAGGTGATGGAGCCAGGTAATTGCCTGAAGGTAACCTCTTATCACCAGATGGGGAGCCAATACTCCAGACAGTGTTTGAGATCCTTTCAGCAGTAGCTGCTGCCACACCTCACCCTGTAGTGGGCTTTCCCTCATCAGTTAATTAGACTTCGTAAGATTTTGTGAAATTGAAGCTGGAGAGAGGGCACCTCCATTTTGTAAAACCCACTCCTTGTTGCTGCTTTCCAGGTGGAAAGTTTGAAAAGTTTTTGATTAGCGTCACTGAGTTAGACTAGGTTTGCAGAATGTATTGCAAAACTTTGCAGATAATGCGATACTTCAAAGTATTGTGATCTGTGAGGAGGTGTGTTCAACCTCCAAGAGGACATCGACAGGCCATTAGAATGGGCAGACATATGGCAGATGAAATGTTAATGCAGAGAACTGTGAAGTGTTTACATCACAAAATGCAGAACAAAAAAGACCAATAGAATATGAAGGTTGTAATTCTAAAGAGTCAACCTGGAATATAGATGCACAAATTACTGAAGGTGGCAGTATTGGTTGAAGAAACAGTTAATAAGGCATACAGGATCCAAGGTTTTATAAATGAAGGTGAAGGGCTGTTGTGATGCAATGGTAGTGTCTCTACTGCTGGCCCAAAGCTCCACATTCAAGCCCCACCTGCATTGTGTCACAGCATGATGAATCAGGTTGACTAGAACTAACTTATGAATTGAGAAGAAAATATAAGCAAGGAAGTTATGGTGAACTATTTTGAAATACTGGTTTAGATTCCCCTGAAATATTGTGTTGAGTTGTGGCAAGAATTTTAAGAATGTGAAGGCATTGGAGAGGGTGAAGAGAACATTTGTGTTTCTAGGTAAAAGAAATTAAATGGATAGAAGGTAATTAAAGAATAGACTGGCGAATCTGTGGCCTTAGAAAAGTGATCAAAATCCTGAAGGTTCCAGACAGAATCGATAGAAGAACTTCTCTTTTTTCCCCCATTGTTTTAACAAATTAAGAACCAGAGGACACCTGTTTAAAGTGATTGGCAAAAGGACCAGAGGAGATGTGAGTGAAAACCTTTTTACACAATAAATGTCTGATGTCAGAGATACACTGCCACAGTGTATAGTGAAAGCATAGTCGGTCCTCTTTGCCACAAGTGAGGAAGGGAAACATCAGCTAGGACTAGGGCTCCTGTTCCAGATCACTGTCAGTCAACTCCTGCTCTGAGTACCCTATGTGCATTAGATGGCTGTGTTCAGATCTGATGTTGTTCAGTAATGTGTGCTATGTTGAGGGATGGGTTAGTTGGAGCTGGAAGGCCATTGCCTATAGATTCACAGACCATCATGTACTTTCAAGAAAAGCAGCATTGAGCTTGGTGAAATGAGTTTAACTTTCTTTTTTCTCATTTTTAATGTCATTCTTCTCTTTGTGACACAGACTATTTAAAGGTGTGTCATCTTTGAATTTGTGTTCATTCTAAATTTCCTTTTCATTGGGTTAAATTTTCTACCAGCTGACTGAGTGATTTGCTGATGTAGCTTATATCATTTGCCTTGGTTTTGCGGTTTTGTGTTTGTGCTATAAACAGTGGTTTGGAAGCTACTTTTTGTGACAAGTGAGCATTTTAACCTGTTAGATGATTCTACTATTTTACACATTTCTGCAATGCTATAACAGCATTCATACCTCCCTGTACTTAGAACAGCTGCATCTAAGTCTTTAATCTCAGTTTCTCATTTTCATGCAAACTGGTACTTCAGAAAGTTTCCACCAGAATCCTGTTTGCAATGAATGATTGATTATTACTGTGACAATCAGACATGAGACCTTGAAGGAAATCATTTTGTTTGAAAACAACTCCCAAGAGATGTTTGGAGTTGGTTGACCTGCAGAGGCACACTTTTGCAAGTTAACTTTTCCCCAGTGGCAGAGAGAATCATTACGTTTGTAGTTTTTATTGATCTTTTACCACACTGTCAGTTCTGGTGCGTCCAAACAGTAAATGTTTACTTGAAGGGACGTGACTTCAATGCAGAAAGAAACTAGTAGTAGGAAATGTAGTATGAGTTAATACAGTGTCACTTGAATGAACGACTTGCATGGCTGTTAGTGTCATTCATGTTCTTAAATTTGTGACCTATCATCTAACTGTATAGATGGCAGCCATTTGCTCATCATGTCTGCTTGGTATTCCCTCCTGGCAGCTGAAGCTGTACACTGGATCTAATAATTAGTCAAATGTACCTTTTTTGTTTACAATTTAGCACCAACCTAATTGGATAAATACTTAAAGGAGATAAATTTTTGGGGGAGTGGGACAAATTGAACAGCTCTTCTGAGAAGCTGGCACAGACCCAGTGGACTGAATGTCCTTCTGTGCTGTAAGAGTGAGCCTGTTTGAAATTTTGGATGTGCTGTAGCAAGTGACCACTTTTTGATTTTTTTTTGTTAAACCATGGGTTTTAATTTTTCTGGTTGTAAATTGTAGGTTGATTTTGCCCAAGCACTTAATATCCGGAATGATTGAGGCCAAGGGTCACTAAAGTCAAACAGTGTAGGTCAGTGCGGTAGCTACTTTATACATGTACTTGCAGAAGTCGAGCAACAAAGAACCACATAGGCTTACGAAGAAAATGGAAAACCATGGAAAAAAGGAAAATGGTGATGCGAATATAAAATTGCTGAATGACAAGAAGGCTGGTGGTGGATAGATGTTTTTAAGACTGGAAGGTAATTTGAAATTGTGTCTTCTACTGATCAGTTTTGGATTGCATTTACTTTGCAATTTATATGAACAGTCTGACCTCTGACATGATAGGCAGCATTCTAGAGTTTGTAGGTGGACTAAAGTTGGCAATGTAATAGCTGTAAAGTTCAGGCTAACATACTGTGATAGCCAGAAATATGATAAATGGAATTTATAATGTGCAGAATTAAGTGTTGTACAATCAGAGGAGTAATTTAGAAAGAAAACTTGCTATCGTTTGCAAACATATGACATGCACCAGTTTGCAAAGAATAAATGAGCAGTGGGACCTTTGGTATTATATATCCTGAAAAATAAAACAAACATGGATTATTTGTTTCTATATTCTGTTTCTACTTATGAAGCTCTTCTATGATAAATTGAGTTCTATAATTCGCTGGTTAGACCTGAACTGGAGTCAGGTAAACTATATTCAGCACCATGAAAGGATATAGAGACAGTTTACCACAGAGAAGGGACTTCAGTTATGAGGAGAGGTTGAAAACATTCAGACTGTTCTCCTTGGAGCAGAGATTTTAAAAGGTGTTCTTTTGAAAAGTTCTAAAATGCTGAGATGTTTAGATAAATAGTTAAGTATTCTCTGCAGTAACCAGAGGTCAGAGATTTTAATTCATTAGCAAAAGATCTAGCAGCAAAATGAGAATGGTTTGTTTGTTTGTTTGTTTGTTTGTTTTTTTTTAAATTCTGACTTACCATGATCTGAAAGATGTTGGAATCTGATTCTATAAATAATTTAAGAAAGGAGTCGGGCAGGTCCTTGATGAGGAACTTGTGAGGTTGTGGACAAAAAGTGGCATGTGAGTCTAAGCACAATTCACTTTCAAAGAGCCAGCACAGGTATGATCGATCAAATATCAAAAAAAGTTGGAAAATAAACAGGTTAGTTGGTATCTGAGAGAGAAAAATGGTGTTGCATTTCTTTTAATCAGAATTTAAGTTGATTTTAAGTTGTTTTTGGCTGTTTGGTAACAGTTTTGTAACTTCTAAAAACCCAAGAAAGTTATCATGTATTTTTGACCTTGATGTTATGTAAACTGTAAAATTCCAATTCTGTGTTAACTAATTAACTAATTGACCTTGGTTGTGTGTTGGTGCTGTTTGGTTTCCTATTTTAATCTGCCCATAGACAGAAGCGTTTCTATCCTGTCTTCACAATCTCCAAGGATCATGTGAGGAATGATTGCATAATTGGCTTGAAAGCAGTTTAATATTCAGCACACAAGTGACTTTCATTTGGGAGGCAGGATTAGAATATGATTTTTGCCTTGGCAAAAGGCAACTGACTATAAAATGGGCACTTGCACTTTTTCAATAAGTATTCCATCAGCAGAGAATAAAATCTTTCACTTCCATAATGGAAGGCCTTGAAACTTTTGCGGTTACATGGTAATACTTTTATTTTTTAGTTTCTTGAGTTCTATTTTCATAAGAAATGAATTGGCTTTTTTTTTGAACTTAACACCTGAATCACCACTTAATAAATTAACTGATGTATCGTTCTGTTTCCTGTTGGATAGCAGAAATGCTTACTGGTTAAACCTGTTGTGACCCCTAAAGTCTGTTGTATAGTTTCACACTTGAAGGTTAGACTGTACCAGTGCTGCTAAACTTGATATGACTAATTTATCTGTAATCAAAACACCATTGTAACTTGTCCTTTTTGAAGTTGGAAAATAAACTTTGAGTAGGCAGATTAAAACCTGTAACAAATCAGAGGCCACCAATGCTGTTTTATGTGTTTCCTCCCTCCCTCTCCCTTGGTCTGTCTGTATGCCAAATGCCATTCCACATGACCTGTACATCTGTGATAACAAGGTGTAGAGCTGGATGAACACAGCAGGCCAAGCAGCATCAGAGGAGCAGGAAAGCTGATGTTTCGGGTCTAGACCCTTCCTGTGTTGTTTTCCATCTGTTTACAAGGAATTGATCTATACCCCTGAGTGTACTCTTATGGGAAGGGTTTGAATAATGGGGAGTTTAGAAACCGAAGGGAAAAAAGTCAAGACGTAGCTGAGAATAAAAACAGTGAGACACCAAGGGACAGAATTTGCCAGCAACTGTTCTTCAACTGATCAGTTTCTTGTAGGGAATAGTTTTTAAAAACAAAATTAAAAGCCCTCTATCTGAATGCACAGAGAATTTACAATATGATAAATTGAAGTAGTGGCACAAAGAGGTGGGGACAATAAGGACTGCAGATGCTGGAAACCAGAGTCTATAGGTGTGAGACTGGAAAAGTACAGCAGGATTATGTACATATATGTACATACACATAGATGCAATTGCCATTACCGAGTCATGAATGCAAGGGGAATAAATATCCCAGCATACAAAATAATTTGAAAGTACAGAATGGCAAAGTAGAAGATAAGAAAAAGTGGAAGATTGACATTAATAGTGAAAGATCGTGGCTCATAAGATCGTGAAGTGGAATAAGAATAGATGGAGATTAGGAATAGTAAAAATCAAAAACATCAGTGAATGTAGTTTACAGGCCCCCACTAGTATCATACTGTTGATAAGAGTATTAAACAAGAAATTAGCAGAACATGTAACAAAAGAAATGCAATAATTGTGAGAGTCTTTAATCTTCTTGTAGGCTGGACCAATTAAGTTGGAAAAGGTGATCTTAGAGGAGTTTGTAGAATGTTTTTGAGACAATTTCCTGGAACAATATACTGTGGAATCAACAGGAGATCTAGTATTAAATAAAGGGGCACCAACAACTAGTAATCTTGGTGAACAATCCACTAGGACCTGGGGTTCACAGTATAATTGAATTCCATGTTAAATTTGAAAGCAACACATTCCAATCACAAACAAGAATCTTGAATTAGTTACATGATTATTAAGAGAGAAATGGCTCAGATTGTTTTGGTAGACAGACTTAACGGGTTTGGCTGTAAATAGTAGGAAACGCTTTCAAAGAAGCAATTCAAAATGTTCAGATGTACATTCTATTAAGCAACAACAACTCAGCAAGTAAACCGTATCCATTGGCTTACTCATTGAGTTAATGATAGTATTAGATTTAAAGAAGAGACTTGTAACATTGTGAAGAATAGTAGCAAGTCTGGGAATTTTGAGCAAAATGCCACTAAAAAGATGACTATAAGGATAACAAAAATAGAATTAGAGTAAACTAGCCAGGAATATTTCAAACAAAACAGTCATAGACCTTTTGCAAGCATATAAAAAGGTTAGAGTAATCATTGGTTAGTACCTTAGAGGCAGAGATGGGAGAAATCAGAATGTAAATTGAAGAAATGGCAGGAATATAAGATAACTTGGGTACTGAAGAGTGAGGAAAATAAGATAACCAATATAAGAGACAAAGTGTGAGAAACCTGGGACTAAAATCTAACAAATTCCCAGGACCTGGTGGCTAGTATCCTAGGTTCTGAAAGAAATAAGTTCAGCCGTAATGGATATACTGACTATAATTTTACAAAATTTCCAGATCCTGTCATTGTCGCAGCAGATTTGAAAGACGGAGAGAAAATGGGCAACTACAGCTGAGTTAGTCTGATATCAGTTGTTGGGAAAACACTGAAATCCATTCAGGAAGCTTGCCCTCCTTTTCCAAGTACATTACAACGGTGATTGGAATTCAAAATTATGTTTAATGCTGTAAAGTACTTTGGGGTGCCCTGCAATCATCGACAGTGTTCTATAAAAGCAAGTTCTTTATTTTTCTCTTCAAACACTGTTTTCTTCCACTTTGTTCTACAGTTTACCTACACTCCCACCCACTACTCCCTTAAAAGCCAGGGTCATTAGATCATCTCCAACTCTAATCCAATTTTCCCATGTGTGTGCATTAATGCAGCAAAATTTAACTTTGCCAATTCAGGGAGATGTTCAATTTCATGTCTTGAGAAGAATCCATATACCACCAGAGATTGGGTGATTGGGTAAATGCAGAATTGGTACTTCTGGGAAAGCTCATGCCCATGTAAACTGTACCTTGTGCACTCAGCCACACAAAACAAGAAATTACTGATATTGTTCAGGAGATACAATTTGACTGCAGTTTGTAAAATGTTGTTATTCATTTTCAAGTCCCACTGCCTCCCCCACCTGCCCATCCAAACCTCCCCCCCAACCTTTTCCTACCTGTTGTCCTCTCTCTCTTGCTGCCTGCCTTTATTTGCTTTCTTATTTGTCTGCTGTGTCTTTAGTCAAAGCAGGTGGTATGCGAATTGTGAAGAAACATCAAGGCCCTGTGACCCACGCTTCAGCAGAGAAAGATAAGGAGAGTGAAGACTGGGAAAGCAACAGGTGAGACTGACGTATCTCCAAGTGGAGCAAGTGATAAATGTGCTATAAAAAGAAGGGCTGGAGCTGATATAATGTCTTAGCTTGCTGTGGTTGCAGGTTTGTTTTAGCATGGGATTAGTGTATAGGTGATAATGCCACAATGAAGAAAAATTGGCAACATGAAAAGACTTTTTTTGCACTGTCTAGCTTGCTCTGGTCTTATTTGTGGTTGTGCATCAAGCCTGGGTACTGCAAGTTTTTGCTCATAAAGAGGCAACAAGGGTATAACTCATTTCAAAAATATTCTAAACCCCTGTTTGTGGCACTATATGAATAAATGGAATTGACTAGGTGGTAAAGCCGGTGTGTGGGTCTACCCTCTCCAACCCTACTGCATCATGAAGAAGCATCCAGTCCCTTTCTAACCCCTTGCATCCAGCAACCTCTTTTTAGAGACAGAATAAAAGAGAAAATCCCGAACCACTGAGGAAACAGTTGTGGTGAATTCCTCACAACCCCTTTAGGTGATTTTAACAAAGAAAACCAACTGAGGAGACCATGGTTACCATACCTTTTTTGTATAATGTGATCTCTGTACCATTCAAAAGTCAATCTCCATTTCAGCCTTGAAGGGGTACAGTGAATCAGTAGTGCACTGACCGGCTATAATTTTTTGTTTGTTCAGCTTGGCCTTGCCTTCAGTTGTGTTGTCAAGGTAAAGTGAAACGTGAGAAATCTGTTTAATCTTACCAGATGAAATTAAAACTTCCTCAGCTTACTAAATCCATTCTATAGCCTCTGTCTCTTTTGGTTTTGGCTTTTAGTTATTTTAAAAATAAATGTGACTGCTGAAAGTCTCATGGAATTGACCTAACTCTTAGTGGTATTGAGGTTCCTCAGCAAAATGTGTTACTTCCTATTCTAGAGTGCCGAGCCAGGAAACCTACAAACATAGGAAGAAGAGTCATTCAGTCCTTTCAGCCTTCTCCACCATTCAATAAGATTATGGCTGATCTGATTTTAAACTCTGCTCTCTGTGATAATCTTTCACTTGGTGACCAAGAATCTATCTACCTCTGCTGGGAAAAAAATATAAAGATTCTGCATCCATTGCCTTTTAGAGGAAAGGAATTCCAAAGACACTCCAACCTCAGAGTGGGGAGAAAAGTCTCCTCATCTGTTTTAAATGGATGCACCCTTACTTTTAAACTGACCCCTTTTTCTAGATTCTCCCACAAGACGAAACGTGCTTTCAACATCCAGGCAGTTAAGCACCTTCAGATCTTTTATGTTTGATTAGTCACCTCTGACTCTTCTAAACTCCAGAGGATACAGACCTAGACTGTCTAGCCTTTCCTTATCGGGCAATCTGCTCATTTCAGGTGCTGATCTAATAAACCTTATCAGAACAGCTACTAACAGATTAACATCCTTCTGTAAGTATGGTGACTGGTACTGTAAGCATTGCTCCAGATGTGGTCTCACCAATGCCCTGTGTAACTGAAGTGTAACCTTCCTACTCTGATATTCTAGTACCCTCGCGATAAACCATAACAGTCTTCTAAGGCATATAGATAGGATATGAAGCATCCTTTGATATTTTCTTGAATTCCTCCCTTCCTTCAATTCCTGTTTTACAGCTATTTCATGTATCCTCAAGCAAAGACCAACACAAAGCATCAGTTCAATTTTTCTGCCATCTCTTTATCCTCCATTACTAATTACACAAATGCTGAAAACTGCTGTAGAATCATAGAATGATACACCATTTCAGCCAATACTACTTGTACTAGCTATTGAAAGAACTATCGTTAAGTCCAACTTTGTTGCCCCTTATCCATAGCCCTATAAATTTTTCCTTTTAAAGTATTTATTCAGTTCCCTTCTGAATGTTGTTGAAATGCTTCCATCGATTTCATAGGCAATGCTTTTTAGATTATCATCACTCTGTAATGAACATTCCGCCCATCTGAAATGGCTGCATTGAGAATAAAATGTACATGTTATTTAAAATTATAGTCCATCTCCACGACAATTCGTGATGGGCGATAAGCCCATAAAGGTCTTTAATCTCATGCAAGATGAAGCCAGCTCTAGTCAGTAAGGTAGAAATATTACTCTGGCTGGGTCCCTTGAAGTTTCATCATAAGACCTCTTCTATCAGCAACCCTACTCAGTCATAATCCTTCTTCCCCATCTGTAATAATTATGTAACCAATCATTGGGTATTCAAACAAACTGAAAACAACACTATTTAAATTTAAAATCCTGTGCTTTTTTTTTCTCCTGGGCTGCTTGCAAATAGTAGCCTGGAGCTTACTCTTCAAATCTCTAGGATTTTGGCTTGTAACAGGGAGAGGTTTATGGAATCTTTAGGTGAGATGGAGAAAGGTATGTAAAGGAAGAGGTGTCACAATATTGATCAAGGAGTCCCTTGTGAAATTAAGGAGGGATAATATTGGCACCACATGGATAGAACTTAACAATAAAAAGTGGATAATCATTATTGAGAGTGCCATACGACACCCAAATAGTCCAAGAGAGATAAGGGCATATATGTAAGCAACCTTGAGGTATAAAAATAATAGTGACTAGGGGATTTCAACATTCCCAGTATTAACTGGTATAGAAAGAATGAAAGGCTTAGCTTTCACAGAATTCTTAAAATGTATCCAGGAGAGCTTTTTAGGCAAGTCCGTAGGAGGCCCTGCAAGAGAAGGGGTGGTGCTGAACCTAATTTTAGTTGTTAGTGATGATAGTGACCATAACTATGTTAAATCTTACTGAGTTATGGAAAAGACAAAGATGGATATGAAGTGAAGGTTTTTTTTTTGTTTAGGGGGCATGGCCAAAGAAGATTGAAAACAGTTACTTGTAGGAAAATCTACATCAGAGCAGGGAGAGTTCTTCAAAAAGACATTGAGAGAGTGCGAGACTAACATACCTCTTCCTCATACCTCTTGAATGAGTCAACAAGCCAGGGAACCTTGGATATCAAGGAATACACAGAATTAGATGTTAGGGGAATTAAAAAAAGGGTAACTATGGTAGATACCAAAGCTCTAAAGGTGTGTAGAACGTGCAAAGGATTGCTTAAATTAGGAGAGCATAGTCAGAGAAGTAAAAGAAAAACATTTGACAGATAAAATAAAGAGAAATCCAAACTATATTTGGAAGCCAATTATAGAAAAATTGAGGCCCACTAGGGATGAAAGTGACCATCTGTGTGGAGCTTGAATGAGATTTTGAGTGAGTACCTTACATCTATATTCAGCATAGACAAGCATGATGTAGGTATAAAAATCTGGGAGGGGGTCTTTGCTATGTGTGAACAAGTTATTATTGAGAGGGAGGAGGCATTAATGGTTTCAGTTAGCCTGTGAGTGGATAAGCCCCCAGGCCCAGATGAGATGCATCTCAGGCTGCTGTGAGAGGTGAGTGGGGAGATTGTATCAATCCTGACATTAATTTTTGAATCCTGTCTGATCACAGGAAAGGTGAAAGCACAAGTGGGGGGCAGCTAATGTGGTACTTGGCACCGTTTTCAAGAAGGGCGGTATGGATAAACCAGGGTGCTGTGGGCCTGTGAATCTAGCGTCACAGATATGGAAACTTTTGGAAAGAATTCTGAGGGGCAGAATTAATCACCAGTTGGAGAGGCAACGATAAGTCAAGAATACAGTTGCTTAGTTAGGGAAATTGTGTCTAACAAATTTTAATTTTGCCTTTTTCAAGGAAATAACTAGCTATGTAGATGAGGGTAATGTGATTATAGTTCACATAGACTTAATTCAGATTCTTGACATGGCTCACATGTGGGAAGGTAAGAGCCCATGGAATCCAGGGCAGTTTGGCAAATTGGATCCAAATTTGGCTTAGTGACAGGAGACAAAATGTGCTGGTTAAAGGTTGTTTTTGTGCCTGGAACCGTGCGTCCAATAGTGTATGCAGGGTTCAGCACCAAGTGCCTTGCTGCTTGAAGGTATATTAACAATCTAATCACAAACGTAGGAGGCTTGATCAGTTGGCTCATAGGTGACATTCAAAATTGCAGTATAGTAAATAGTGAAAAGGAAAACTGTATAGATGAGCTGGTTGAATGGGCAGAATATTGGCAGATGGAGTTTAATCCTAAAAAGTGTAAGCTGATGCCTTTTTAGAGGACTAATGCTGTAAGGGAGTACATGATGAATGGTAGGACCTTGGGAAGTACTGAAGATTAAAGGGACCCTGGTGTGCATGTCCATGGATCCTTGAAGGCAACAGGGTAGGCGGATAACATGGTTAGGAAGACATATAGGATACTTGCCTTTATTAATTGAAGCATTGAATATAAGATCAGGGAGGTTTCAATGGATAAGACATTGGTTAAGACCCAGCTGGAGTACAGTGTGCAGTTGTTATTGCTACATTTTAGGAAGGAGGTGATTTTTGAGGAGATTCGTGAGGATGGAGGCTACCAGCAATGAAGAGAGACTAAATAGATTAGACTGTTTTTCCTTGGAGCAGAAAAGGCTGAGGTTAGACTTTATTGAGCCCTACAAAATTGAGGGGCATAGATAGGAAGACGCTTTCACCTTAAGAGGGGTCAGTAACCAGGGAGCATAGATTTAAGGTAAGATTTAGAGGGGAGCTGAGGAATTGGTTCACCCAGAGACCGTAGGTAGTTGAAACCTCACTGCCTGAAAGGTGGGTGGAGGTGGGAACCATTGCAACATTTAGTAAGTATTTGGATGAATACAGTATTTGAAATACCATAATGTATAAGGCAACAGGCCAAGTGCTGAGAAGTGGGATTAGACTAGACAAGTACTTGACAGACTGGTATGGACACTGTGGGCCGAAGGGCCTCTCTCTGTTCTAGAATAGTCTGACTGTATGAAACTAAAGAATAAGAGAGTGAGTGGAGCATATTGACCAAAGGATGTAAGGAACTATAACTTCTGGAGCTGGATGCATAGATAGTAGAAGAATAAAGTGCTTAAAGCTGGAAGGAACTATTATTGATAAGAAAAAAAATCTACCTTAAAGATGAAACCAATTCTTTTGACGGCAGTAAATATGTGGATAACGTCCACATGGTATTATAGTTATATCTTTGCAAAATGTTGAAGAAATAAAATGTAGAAATTTTTGTTGCACTTGAAGCACTTAATATGTTTAGGTTTCCATCAATGCGGAACTTAACACTGGATGCTGCCACTTTCAAGTGAGTGTAGCCTAAAACCTCTTAAATCAATAAGGCTTCGTCAGATTTACTTATTTTTATTCACCAGGAAAGGAAACCTTGATGTTTTAAATAGCTGAGAAAGGGTGTGAATTGTTACAGCCACAGATGGTGTACTGTTGACTCCCTTGGAGAAGGAAGATATTTGCACAATTAAGGTTACCCTGTCAGTACCACATCTGCTATGGTGTGTTGCATCTTTGGGTGAATGCTTGTCAAATTGAAAATATTCATTGAAGGGAACCCATTGTTAACACCAGCATTGTACTTTGAGATTTGTTTTTCTTAGGACACTTCACATTTTGTTGAAATTTCAAAGTGCTGTCAACAATAGATCTATTTTGTGATTTTTCTTAAAAAGAAATGTGATGTTAAAAGAAGCAACAGAAAATGAGTTGAATTTAACTGTAGGAAGAACAAAGGAATAAAATGAGCTGACTGTAAAAGGATGTCAAAATTAATTCTGATGATTATAGATTTGGCAGTGGGTGAAGAACTGGAGATATAATTAATAATTCAGTTTTATATTTTGGCTAAATGAATACAGATGTTAAGCAGGGTAACTAAGGCTTGGGGATTTGAGCTGTTATTGACGCATAGATAAATAATAGCTGTACAATTTATAAAAGGGTAAATGTGATGCATTACCATATGGAGACATCCAGAAGTACAATTAAAGTAGTTTTAGTTCTGCTCTGTGATTTGACAGTTACACATCTAAGATTACATTGCTCTAAATGAGGCCCATTACACTCTACAATAGTGATGGCAAAAGAGTGCTTTTTACTGAAGGGATTTAAAGCGACCATGTGTATTATAATTTGGCTGAAGGTTGTGCAGATTATAAATTCTTAGAGAAAGCTAATTAACTACTCTAAATTAGAAGCGCAAGATTGACGGATCATGAGGGCTTGACTGGGCAAAATAAAAGGGAAAGACTAATTTATATGCACAGAATGGCAGTACCACACTTTAGTTGAAGCTACAATGACTTTGTCGAGGAAAGTAGGAGGAATGGTGTAGGAAGAAAGACTTAAATCTACCAGATATACATGGAATAAGAAGTTTGCTGCTTCGGGATAATAAGAGTGGCTCTTTCAAGGGGAGTCTTTCTCAGGTATTGTGTACCCAAGTTGGCAAAAAGTGATGTTTTTGAAGTCTAGTGCCATAGTATCCTTGATTCTCTGCAAAGCTGCACACCCATGTCAAAAAGATGGTGTGGGCAGGGGAGGCCATTGTCTCTCATCTCTCCAGCACTTACTGATGACTCCCAAGTAGCTAGTTGTGCACATCAGGGATCATATCTTAGGATCTGAATTCGACAGCCATGCAGAACTGAGAGAAAATCAACTTCTTCACATGTGTGGGGTTATCACCCCTTCTAATGTGCATTAAGTCTGGCAACAATGAAAAGGACTGAAGATCTTGCCAAGCTCATAGGACACTTGCTGAGAAGGGAGAGGCCAGCAAGGTGTGTGACATATCAAAGGCAGGGTTAATTAGGCAATACAGCTAGTTTCCTGTGAAGTCTGTGGGACTTCACACAGTACAGGCCCCACAGTTAGTCTAAGAACTGCCTCTGAGGAATAGGAGATACAGAAGACTGATTTTTGTTATAAAAAGTGATGGAGAAGGAGAAGCCCTTGCTTAATGAAGTAATCAAATCCATGATGAAGTTGACCTAAACTCATGAGTGGTCAGCTGCTGACTCTGTTATCTTCAAAGAAAGAGAACTTTTTGATAAGAAATGAAATTTGAACACTTTATCAAGTAGGAAGGCTTGATAACTGCATTTTTAAAGCCCAGCAGGACCTTCCAGGCTCCAGTATTCAGGCACTGTACATAAAAGGAAAACAGACAACACTTCACTCTCTGCAAACCTGGAGCATCCCTCATCCTCTGCTCATCACCTCCACCCATCCTGGAGATGTTATAGATAAGGTTAAAAAAAGTAGTATCACACTTCAGCAATGTCTCCCTTGAGGTTCTCCTGAAGGCTGTCCAGAAGAGAAAGTAAGTTCTTTTTCCCTATAGTTGGTAACAAGGGGCCATCTCTAGGGGAGCTAGGTGGCTGTTGAGGTCAGTGCCTAAAGATGGCTCAAGAGATCCTGGCTCCAGTGTCACAAGAAGATGCGTGGTCTGTTGTGCTTTGCCAGGGCGTGTACTATTGACTATGCTTCATGCTGCTATGAGTATGACTTAGCATTGTAAGAAGACCACTGCAGAGGACTCTCTCATCGGAGATTAGGTGCCAAACACCTCCGTCAAATGCCTCATGGAGTCATTGTCTGTCACCTCATTACACATATGAGTATAACATTACTGCACCACTGTGGTAGTACCTTCCTCACGTCTGGCAGGGTTCACATGCAACGTGAAAGGAGCTGCAGCTTATGCACCTTGAAGTTTTCACCAGGGGCTGACATGGTACAAGGACACAACCGCAAAAGGTGCCCTTTTGAGTTGAAACTCCTTTTGAGTTCAGCCCTGTTTGTATGCCTTGGTCATATTTCATTATTTGCACTGTATGACTGAGACTTTACTTGAGTTGATAAACGTGGAGAGGTTTCATATTTGTGCAAAGCAATTGCACCTATCCGGACAGTTCCTGAGAATACCAACTCCAGAGAAAAACAATTTAAACTGTATGAGAGAGCATGCTGATTGGTATAGGTATTGCCATGGAAAATGTACTAGTTAATAATGATGGACAGTTAATTGCCAAGCCTTTTAAGTTTAAAAGCAGGCAGGTTAACTCCAGTCAGGGTCTGTTACCTGTTTTGTTGAGTTGAAACGGACATGGTATGTGTACATGTTCTTTCTGACTCCAAAGAACAGAAAGCTACTATATGTAGTTTCCTGCATAGGTAAGTGTGCCATGCTGTGAGCCCAACTGACAATCCTAAATTGGTGGTCAGTGTATTTCTTTACAGACTCCAGATTATCCAGTAAATATTGCCTAATTGCAGGACAGCATCTAATCTTGGACAAGCTTGTGCACTTTACAAACATGAACAAGTTGCATGTGGTCGTTATTTTGTTGCGAATAACCAAGAGGGTTATGCTGTTTCATATGATTCACCATTCTTTGGGTTGTTTAGCCTATATACCTAGCATCACGCCAGCATTGAAATATCATGTACCACATTACTTAATTGTGTGATAGACAGAATGTCATTTTGGTTTTGTGGCAGCAATCATGCCTATCATGAGCATAATTCCAGCAGGTGAGATATTCATGATATGCTAATAAATGCAAAGCTGATTCCCAATGACGAAGGTCTGGAAAGCCAAGCAGCCTGAAAGATTCTGGGAACTTAACAGCAAAGCTTTAAACAGGATTTTTGCTCCCCACCCAATTCTGTTCCTCTGCCAAGCTCTGGGTGGTCATTGAAAAGTTCTGCCTAATGAATGACTTACTGATGAGATTCTTGCATTGATGATTGAAAAGGGAATTAATAGCCATGCGCATGCCTTTGAAAATAAAAATGTAAACAAAATAAAGAGAAATGGTTTAATGAGATGTGTGAAGAAGTGTTGGAACAAGAAAATAAAATCACAAAAGTATGCTCCAAGATGAAATATTTGGCAGAAGGGTAGTAAAACCAAAGATTATATCAGAGGTTAAAAAACTTTAGAGCATTTCTAATATTCAATTTCAAGCATAGATGAGGTAACAACAGAACATCTTAGAAGCCCTTGAAAAAACAGAAGAGAGAACAGAAATTTGTGATCAAGTGCACACTAAAGGATGCATTCCATGTGGTATGAGGCTTTCAATATTTGTTGTCACCTACAGACTTAAAGCAATAGAGGGCATTCACTTTAAAACATTAATCTTGAAGACTCTACTCATTCAAGTGATTTTCAAAATCACAAAAAAGAAATTATGGCATAGTTTGAAGTATAAATTGGTGAAATGCTGTCTACAGAGACTGGGGTGATAGAGGGACTACTTAATCTAAAAAATTTTTAAAACAACTGAAGTAAACTAGAACATCGAACCTTTCTCCATACACAACATAAATGCATTTGATCATGTTTATCACTAGAAGTTGGATGTGTTGATGACATGTGACATTGACAGTTTAAAAAAAAAGATTTATAGAGTCTATAATGGGACCAAATAGCAAATATGAAGCTGGAAGGGGTTATTCTGATTCATTTCAAGTGAAGAAAGAAGTATAACAAGGATGTGTACTGTTACCAAAAGTGCCCACAGCACACATTCAGAGAATTAGGTGTACTTCCAGGGATAAAAATTGAAAGCAAGGAAATAATAAACTTGCGGCATGCTGACAGCACAATGCTCAGAAGCAAAGAGTATCATAAATCAAAAAAGTTCACGTTTAGAATGTGCATTGAGTCTGAGCACTAAAAGATGACTATGACCACGACAATAGAGGTTAGAAGGATTACGTTAGAAAAAACTAGAGTGGTGGTTGAAGTGGATACTGGCACATTGGAACAAGTAAATAGGATTGTCTATATAGGAGAAATGATTTTACAAAATGGAAGATGTGATGCAGAAGTTAGGATATAAGTTGGCTTGAAGTAATATTGTGAAGATGAAGAATGTGTTATCAATAAGGAAAATCAAACTTGGAGCAAGGAGAAAAGACTCTGTTATGATGCTACATTCTATCCATTTTCATGTATGTCTCAGCACCCTGGACGTTACGTAAAGATGTAGGGCACAAAATAGAGGACTTTTGAAATGTGGATGCTAAAATGTTTGCCTCAAATCTATATGCAGACTGTAAGACAAATGAAGAGATTCTTGAAATTACAAGGGCAAAAAATAACTCTTAAAAGTAACATCCTGGGGGAAAAGTCATTATATCAGTTGTTTTACTAGAGATGTAAAGCTACAGAGATCTCGCTTAGATAACAAAGTGCAGAGCAGCTGAAACCAGGTGTAGTTGGATGATGAATATCAGAGTGGTTGCATTTGAGCTAGAGTTGTTGCATAGGAATGGAGCAAGACAGATGAGCATAAGAAAATGGCAACAAATATCCTGACAGGAGCAGCTACACACAACACTAGCTAAAACAGATACCCTATAACAGGAGGGAAAATTGGAAGCACAGGTAAACAATATAGAATTTACATTCCTTAAAAGATGTTGGGCGCTAGGACAATTAGAGCTTCCAGAGTGAGTGTTGAACTTGTCCAACTAAAATTCTTGTTGAAGAGTATGGATTGAAGGTGGAAATACAAATAAACCATTACCTGATTCAGTCATGGACCTGGCTTGAATTTGCTCAAAGGCCTGTTGTAATGGTCATGATCTCCAATTGAGAATGATGACAATGATCAATAAGATCAACAGTTTACTCCTAATGGGCCCTTGATGTAAAACTAGAGTCTCATTACTCACGATGGAGAAATCATTGGGTAAAAATGGCAGCTGAGCCAAAGCTAGAGGGATTAAAAGAAGTGGCAAAGTTTTGTCAAAGTTAGGCAGCGTCATGAGGGCTGTGATGGAATTAGAGAGACAGTGCAGTTTTGAGGACAAATTTTTAGAGTGTAGGCCCTAGATGGCTGAAGGCTCAGCAACTTCTGGTGAGTCTCAGGAGTGGGGTTGGCAGAAGTCGCAAAGGGTCAAAGTTTAGAGAATAGAAAATTTAAGGGATTAGTAGAACTGAAGTCACCTGCAAAAATGTGATCGTATGGGCCAAGACATTTAACCACGGCTGTGTGTATTTTAAACTGGTGACAGGAAGAAACTTCAGTTGTACATCAGGATACCAGCAGCAGAACTTCAGAAGACTTGAGGTTTATGGAAAGTGGAAGATGGCAGACTTACCAGGGTATTGTTAGAATAGTTGAATCTAGAGGTGACAGAAGGCAGAATGAGGGTTTTAACATTAGGTTGAAGAGGTGAAAAGGTTGGCATAAGTTGCCGCTGGAAAAATGGGGAAAATATCAGAGGAACAGGGAGAGAGACTGAGGTGTGGTGGGCCAAAATGTTGGAAAATGCAGTCAGTGATGGGCAAGATTTTGACATCTGTGAAGCAGGCTTCAATCAAACCAACATTTGCACTGGGACTAAGAGAACAGAAAGGTACAGAAGAAATTAAATTCCGTTGATGTGCAGGTGAATATATATTGCACAGATAAGCCTAATTTGGAGATTTTGCTTGTGCTAACTGGTGCAGGGGTCAATCATGTGAAAGAGCTGCTATATTCCATGCTATTGGAAAAGTACATTGTTGGAGGTGTTTCGTGGGTTGGTACTTGGCACTAAGTTGCTCAAATAGTTAAGATGGAACAGCATTTAACAACTTCAGTGAAGGACAATAGCACTGTACAATAATTCTGTGCAGAACGTCCATGTTAAGCGTGAACAAACGACAATAATATCCATAATTTAAGCAAGGCTGGCCCATACTTTTGCTTCCACGTTAGTGTTGGGGAAAACTCCAATTGTAATGAAGGAGGACAATCCAGCATGGAATGACAGATCGGAACAAGTTATGCTGTAGACTAAAGAACAAAAGCTTTCCCCAGAATACTTCCATGACATTGCCCTTGGAGATGGTATGAGAAATTGATCTGGCCAGAATGGCCTGCTTTTGTACTGTAACTATGTAAAATTGCATGTTTTGATGTTTTTCTCATGCATTGTCCTGTCACTGTTGTAGTCTCAACCATCCCATAGCTAGGCAACCAAATGCAGCATCCTTTTGCTTCATCACTGCTAATATGAAAATCCAACTGTTAGTGAAGCAAAGGCAAATAAATATCTCTTTAAGGATATGGTGAGATATTGGTGGTGCAGTGATGTTATAAACCAGATCAATTGTCATATCACCGGTCATGACCTTCTTGAAAGTGGAGTTGGCTTGAAGAACCAAATGCCCTGCTGTTGCTCCCAAGTCCTATGTAAGTAAATTAGTAAACATCTCAATTCAAAAGGCTACTATTTTCAAGGCCAATAATTACTGTCATTGCCACTTAAAATCTTTCTGGTTCATTCATGTTGTCTGTACCCTGTCCGGCCTACATGTGACTCCAGACCCACCGCACGGTGGTTGATTTATTACTTGTCACTCAGCATCAAATTGGTAGTCCAAAGTCAAAAAGAATAAAACTGGTAATGATCTTGGCAGGAAAAACCAACAATGGCCCTGGACAACTGTGAAGTCTTACTCTGAGGGCTTGCGCTAAAATTGGAATTATTGGAAGAGCTATCTCTCAGACAGATCAAGCAACAGCCAGGCATAGCCATGCTTGCCGAATCTTTCAGTGCCCTACACAGTGTCATCACTGTCATTCCTGCAACATAGATTGACTAGATATGGTTGGACTGTGATATGACAGTTGAAAGGGAGCTGACCTGGGAATCCTCAGCATTGATTATGGACTAGTGATGAGTTTAACCATGCCTGAAACGAACAGCAGGACCTTCGTGGTAACTGAACCTGTGCTATTGGCGCCACTCTGTTTTGCAAACCAGCCATCCAGCCAACTGAGCACCTCCACAGGGGAGCGCCAACCCCTGTTGGTTGTCCTCATGTCGGATATTACCCTGGCTTAGAACCATTTTGCCATTCTTTTCGCTGATGAAGATCCTGGAACTGCCTTCCTAACTGCAATGAGTCTGAGCCTATATCAGCTTGACTGTAGCTATTCAGACTTCTCAAAGGCATCTGATGATGGACAACAAATGCTGGTCTTGCTAATGGTGTCCAAGTTCCAAAAAAGGATTTAGGCAAATACAGATAGAGAAGGTAGACGTTTAATTGTCATGTTATATTGTTTGAAAATCACACCTGGAACTATCCTTAAAAAAAAAAAAAAAATCCATTCCATGAACGGTAAGTCAAAATTAACTCAGCCTTTAAATGTTTTAAAGCTTACATATTTCAAGAAGTGATCAGTATAGTGATTGTGACAAGGTCAACCAGGTGGACCTCATAGAACATAAAACCAGGGTTTGGGGACTAGCCTTTGGGCTACCTCAGCAAAAGGAGAGAGTGAAAAGGAAGGCAAGTAAATCAAAAAAAAAATCTTACTGTCTCAGGTTTATGGGGAAAAAAAGGCAATCATTTTAAAATCACCCATGACCCTGACCTTCCTGTAACTGGTCACTTTAGCACAGCATCCTGCTCGCATGCCCACTTGCCTGTCCTCGGCATGTTGCAAAGTTCAAGCGAATCACAGTGCAAAATAGAGGAGCAACATACAGCATTGGTACTGAAGACTTGTGCTCCGGAACTTGCCACTTCCCTAGCCAAACTGTTCCAGTACACTTACAAAACTCGTATCTACCCGACAATGTGGAAAAGTGCCCAACTATGTACTGTACACAAAAAGCAGGAAAAATCCAACCCGGCTAATTACCGCCCTGTCAGTCTACTCACAATCCGGGACAAAGCAGCCCGCTTGATGGGTACTACATCCACTCCCACCACCACAAGTACTCTGTAGCAGCAGTGTGTACTATCTACAAGATGCACTACAGGAATTCACCAAAGATCCTCAGACAGCACCTTCTAAACCCACGACAACTTCCATCTACAAGGACAAGGGCATCAGCCATATGGGAACACCACCACCTCCAAGTTCCCCTCTAAGCCACTCACCATCCTGACTTGGAAATATATCACCGTTCCCTCACTGTTGCTGGGTCAAAATCCTGGCATTCCCTTCCTCATAGCATTGTGGGTCAACCCACAGCAGGAGGACTGCAGCGGTTCAAGAAGGCAGGTCACCACCACCTTCTCCAAGGGCAACTAGGGATGGGCAAGAAATGCTGGCCCATATCCCAGAAATGAATAGAGGAGAAAAAAATCTTCTTCAGACTAGACCCATTTATAATCTTGTGCACTTATTACTGAATTCAACACCTTCAGATTCCTTTTCTTTTAGCTTTACCTGTTACATTCTGTGTCAGCATGTCCTCTCTCCTCACTCTCCCATTCCAGTGGGAATGTGTGTTCTTTCCGGCTTGGCCATTAGACACACCATTGTTCTGCCGTTTTCACATTCCGATCACTTAGCCTGCAGTATGAATACCTCTGCTCCCCCAACACTCCCCTCCATCCCACCCACCTTATTGCATAAATGCTACCCCGCCACTCTTCATGTCTCTGGTCTCAAAACATTAGCTTGCCGTCTGTCCGTGAATGTTGCTTGACCCGCTGTGATTTCCAGCATTTTTTGTTCTCCTGGAATGAGTTCCCTGATTGGGGCTGTTAATCTGGTTCAGTCACGTAGCTCTGGCTGACAGATATAACCAGGGGTGTCAGAGGTTCCGTCCTGAGAGCTGGTTCTGAGGGAGTTGAATCAGTGTTAAGGACTTTCCATGAATAAATAAAGGGTGCCTTGGTGACAGAGCACTGGTCTCTGAAATAACTCCACAATCCGATTCCACTCTTGTTTGTGTTCAAAACTGTGCTATTGGAACTCTAGTTTTGCACACATCATCCATTATCTTAAGCAGAAAGAGGGAATGGGTGATTTTAAAATGATTGCCCTTTTTTCCCCATAAACCTGAGACAGTAAGATTTTTTTTTGATTTACTTGCCTTCCTTTTCGCTCTCTCCTTTTGCTGAGGTAGCCCAAAGGCTAGTCCCCAAACCCTGGTTTTTGAATTCCATCTTTTAAAATAAACCCACAACAGAATCCTTCAAGCAGAAATCAAATGTAGGGTTTCCTAACGCAACATTCAAAACATGGGGAACTGCTTTGTTACTTCATTCGCGCCCGCAGGCAGACCCCAGTCAGTAAAGGGGATGTTAGCTGCTATCTGTAACTAACTGTATTGGCAGTGGTTGGCATTTCATGCTCATAGACATGTTAGGGTAGCAGTGTGAATTGGCATTTGATTGAATTAAAGAGTGAATTCTAGTGAACCATAGAGAAATTTCCAGTTCCAACTTCGAGGATCTCGGGCAGACAGCTTCTAGCAGACAAACTCAGGGCAAGGTTCCACAGGACAGAATCTGCAGTCAAGTTGGGGAAAGCACTTCAGACACGGTAGGAGAATGACAGAAGCAAGTGTGAGCTAGAAGCTACGTGGAATTGGTACACTTGTTGCACCTGGCATCTGATACTGATGAACTATACCAACAGTGACAATTACGTGTTCAGCTATAGAGCGTGAACGGATGTTGGAGGCTCTGTGAATAAATTTAGGACTCCTTGCGGAGTGGAAAGGATAGAAGCTTGAAACAGATGGTGCAGTTATATGTTAAAAAGGCTGAAGTTTTAAAAAAGAAGTGCTTTCAGCTCATTTGAGTGTTGATGCTGTAGTGGACATGCACCAAAAGATACAGTTGCAGTCAGGGGAAATCAAGGGGCACAGAAGTAATTTAAGCCAAGAATGTTGCAATGACAGAATTAGTGTGATTAAAGAGGCAATTCAGCAGTGTCTAGTAAAAGAAGAAAGTAAGGAGACTATTGCAGCCACAATAAGTGCAGGAAATCCATAAGTGAAGCTGCAGTTAGGACAGGAAGAACTCATAAGCCTAGGTATCGTTTGGAGAAGTCATTGAAGTAAATACGAATCTTTATTAAAAGTGTAGGACAGCAGCGTTTAATAGAAGCCCTGTGCACAGTGGGAATCATAGAGGGAAGGCTGGGCTGTTAGGCAAGCTGTCTTTCTACCTGCAGGAAGCAGGATTTATTCGATTAAACTCGGGCACAAGGATGGGAATTGTGCCACAAAAAGCAAGAAGATGTCAGCATTTTACTCATGGGAAGGAAAGAAGCCTCCATTTTAGCAATAAAAATCAGGAACTCCTCATGTAAACATTATAAGGAAGCAGCGTTTTTTTTTCCACAAGGAAAGTATGCATTGCACAGCTTTGCCATCCAGGAGATTTCCCAGCCTTTCAGGCAAAGGGAACAAAGTAGTGTTGATGTATTGCAGGATAAGAAGCCTTTAAAGCAACATGAATATAGCAGCATTGATACACTGCAGATCTGAAAAGCTTTCAGGTAAGAAAAATACATAGTCCCAGTAGACCAAAATGGCAGGAGAGCTAATATTGCCGGGGAAGGCTGTGGCATGGTGTTAATATCACTGGACTAGTATCCAGAGTGTCAGATTAAAGGTCTATTGACATGAGTTTGAATCCCACAACAACAGGTGATGCAATTTGAATTCAATTTTTAAAAAATCTGGATTCAAAAGCTAATCTGATGGCAACTGTGCAATCACTGTCAATTGTTGAAAATACTCATCTAGTTCATGATGGCCTTTAAAGGAGAGAAATCTGCTTTTCTTACCTGGTCTGGGCTGCACGTGACCCACATTAAAGTTGTTAACTCTTAAATATCTTCTGGAATAGGCTAGCGAGTTACTGAGTTCAACAGCAATGAATGCTGGCCTAATCAGTGATGCTCACATCCAATGAACAAATAAAAGTAAAGGAAGAATAAATTTCAGTGATGAGCCAAATAGAATACAATTCAACATCTTGGAGAAAGCAGTTTCTAAGATAAGAATTGCTTACAGTCTAGACACCAAATCAGAAGATGAACAAATTAATGCATTCAATTCGGAACACAGCTGATGACATTGAAACTCGCCAAGCAGAAAAACACAAATACTTCTGATAATTCCGTTAATCAGACAACGCGTGAAATTCTTGATCGAGCAATATTTAAGTGTTCAGCATCTAGGAGAATCAGTAAATAATTGAATTCATGTTTTCTATGAATTAAAGAAAAAAATTGACTGTGAGGAGCTTTCAAGTCAGAATTTGTACTTGAGAGAATTATTCGAAGTGTTGATGAATCTTTTGTCAGATTTGTTACAGTCCACAGAAGAGTTGACATTAGACAGCCATTTGGATGAAATTGGAAGCAGAAATCCTGAGAGGAGATAAGCCTTATTACAGGATCTCTGCCAAATCCATTCAGTTTATAACACATTGAAGCCCCAAAGAGTCAGCACACAGAGTAGCCTGGACAGCAAGTTCTACAAGTCACTGTAGTACTGTGGAACATGAAATCTTCTCTGGCACAAGCAGTGCCCAGCTATTAAAAAGAATACTGTGTTATTTTTGGAAGATGTACAGATTTTTGTCACAGTTATAGTGCAACAGGATGTCAAATGGCTACTCACATAAAAGTAGAGCAGGAACATTCTTTCCTAAGGAAAATAAATTGGAAAAAAAAGACTTGTTTTGGGAAGAAGCATTTTGGGCCAGTGGACTTCTGATTAATTTTGAGCTTGATACTGGGCCAGGTGTTACTATATTCTAAGACCATGAGTGACTAAACAGAGGTTGCAGCTTATATTAGGGAAATTACATGGTCCAGGACATATAGAGCTCAAAGTTAAATACATGCCACAAACAATATGCGATATTAATGGTGTAAAATATATATGCACTTCACAGTCAATAATTCTAACTTGTTAACATGAACGTGTGCTTTAACTTTGACCTTATTCAAATGGCAAAAGAAGTTCCAACTAGCTACGTCAACAATGAACATGTCAAAAAGCAGCCTGTTAAACCACACCTGCTCAAAGAGATGCCAGTCATGCAACAACTGGTCAAGGGCCAGCCACTTATGGCACCACAGGCCAAGGAGATATTTGTTCAACAAATATTTGTCCCTTGTTAATGAACAATCCTAGACTCGTGGTGAAGCCCAGAAAGAAGGCAGAATCTATAGAGATTAACTCTAATGATGAAATAATTTTTTTCATGGAATTGAGAAGAGACAGTGGCCAACAAGTCAAAATATGTTGAGGCAAAAATGCCAGAAACCAAAGAGACACAAAATATGCACCACCATTCCTTGGCATTGTATAAAAGGATGGCCAACCCAGCTTGCAGTGAGTTGCCTGGGAATGGATACTTTGAGCACTGATATCATTTCACACTTGTTAATGACTTAGTGATTATAGATTGATTAATTCCAGATTCCTTCAGGAAGTTGCATCAAGACACATTGGGGCAACCAGGAGCAAAACCCAGTCAGTGCTGTGATAGCCTGAGCAGAAGTGGAATCTCCAAAGATTTTGAAGATCTCACAACTTATTGTGAAATCTGAAACTGCAAGTTTGGTACAAATCTTGTTAACACTGAAGAAATTCACATGTCAAAAGTTAGTAAATTTTATGAGATGATGCAAATGATGAAAAGAATAATGAGCAGCATACTCAATGAATTCATTGATGAATCTTTAACTGAATTTATTTAGACACAACCTGTCAGACAAATTGTTATGGCAGATTTTGAATCAGGTGATGAAGCAACACAAGCTCAAGAGGAACACTTCAATTCTTCATTTTTAAAGGAAGAATATTCAGTACCAGTGACAGTAATCATGCTAAGGAAGCAGCAATCCTGAAATAGCATGACTGAAGAAGTAAACATGTTAGGTTCACCAGTGAAACAACCACAGGGGGTGAATAACATCCAAAACAATCAACAAGTACGAGCACAGAGTCTATACACTTCAACAGAGGAGTTCCTTGGAACCACGTGCAGGATTCCTGGGAAGCACAAATTTGCATTGCAGGATGCATCAGCATCTAGCATTGAAAGGCTGCTGCAAGGGCACCTTGCACACACAGACAGGCACCCAGCTCACTGATTGAACCAAGCTGTACCTCAGAGCTAAAACAAATAACTGTGGATGCTGAGGATATGGAAAAAAAGGCAGAAATTGCTGAAGAAGCTCAGCAGGCCTGGCCGCATCAGTGGACAGAAAGCAGAGTTAACATTTCTAGTCCAGTGACCCTTCTTCAGAGGCTTGCTTTCTCTCCACAGATCTTGCAAGATCTGCTGATGTTCTCCAGCAATTTCTGTTTTTGATGCACCTAAGAGCTACTTATTTGGTCTTCACTTAGCATTTACCTGCTCGCTCACACCAACCATGCCTTGTCTTGCCTTGCTGTGCCAATAGTCACATGACTCATCAGTGTGTCTTGCTCATCAGTTAAGGCAGTGGGGGGGACGACATTACATCATGACGTATGACCTTGTGTAATGTCAGTATCATACCTGTACCATGTGCGGCAAATGCACAATGTGCAGCAAGCAAGTAGCCATGTCTCAAAGTCTTAGGGCAACAGTCGTCATCGACTAACATGGAGGCATCTTTCGACCAGGAGACCCTGGAACAATAAATCAAGAGTGGTCCCTGATATTTGTCCAGGCGATTGTCCATGCTCAGTTGTCCGGTCAAGGCGTTCTTGTTAAGGGAGTCCTTGCCTCAGTCCAGGGAGCACCAACACCAGCCTCCTTGACCAGGCCAACATCCCCAGTATTGAGGCACTGACCACCCTTGATTGGCTACAATGGGCTGGGCGCGTCGTTCGCATGACCGACGCGAGACTCCCCAGAAAGATCCTCTACTCCCAGCTCCAAAACGGCAGGCAAGTCCCAAGTAGACAGAGGCAGGGATACCCTCAAGCCCTCACTGGTAAAGTGCGGCATTCCCGCAGACGCCTGGGAATCGCTAGCCCAAGACAATTCAAAGCAGAGGAGGAGTATCTGGGAAGACGTCGAGCATCTCGAGATTTGCCGTTGGGGGGGAAAATGTGCGAGCCAGGTGAAAACAGTGTAAGGAGCGTGCTGCAAAACCAATGCCCCACCCATCCCTTCTGGTAACCACCTTCTGCCCTAAATGTAGCAGCCTGTGGAACTGCATCAGACAGTACAGCCACCTATGGACTCACCCTGAGAGTGGATGAGAGTCATCCTTGCTTGTGAGGGACCGCCAACGATGATACTGCGTGACATAAACTTTGGCATCATGATGCATCACAGTTCCATTTGGGGCTATATAGAGACTTAACCAATTTAATCTATACAAATGTAATATTTTTTTACCCAGAGCACTGTCACTTGTGCCACCAAAGTGCCCTCAATAGGTCTTTATGTTTTTTTCCGTCCCAGTAGTGATGTCCCAAGTTCTGCAGCTGGGGTGGAGAGAACCTGCTCAATGTTGGAGAGACCGTTGGCTCTGGAGGCTCTGGTTGGATGACCTACGCATGCTGGGGAGCTTTTTTGCCTGAGACAAGTGGATTTTCTTCAGCTTCAACTTGCAAGGGTCACGGGAGCAGGCACATGGAAGTTTCAGGCACCTCTGGAGTGTCCTGAAAGGAGGCTTCTGAGGAGCCTGTGTCTAGTTCCTCCTTCAACTGGGTGCCTCCTAGCACTACCCTGTCTGCGTGTGAGGAAGGGTCCGTGGAGTGCACCCAAGGTATCCTGTCTGCATGCCTTTGGCCCTGAGGGCCATTGGCTGAGGTAATGGAAGGTGCTGGACCAGGTTGCCCATGGCAGTTGCTAGTCTGTCCATGGATGCAGCCAGATGACCCTTGCAGCTTCCTGCAGACTGTAAAGGCCATTGCATTCCACAAGCTCCTGTTCCTCCCTGTGCATGTGGACAAAGTCTCTGATTGACACCATCACTGGGTCCTCACTGTGGCCATTGGTTACAAGTGGTGTGCAATAAATAGCACTGACAATAAGGTTATGTGAGAGTTATGATGTAATGAACAGTGGTACTTTGTTGGTTTTGGGTCATGGATGCCTTGGCAACACTACCAAGGGTCAGGATTCTCTTCTCATATGGGCTCAGGAGTTAAATGCTCTTTTTTTAATTATTCATTCGTGGAATGCGGGCATCGCTGACTGGCCAGCATTTGTTGCCTATTCCTAGTTGGCCTTGAGAAGGTGGTGGTGAGATGCCTCCTTGGACCACTGCAGTCCACGTGTAGTAGCTTGACCCACAATGCCCTTAGGGAGAGAATTCCAGGACTTTGACCCAGCGACAGTGAAGGAACAGCAATACATTTCCAAGTAAAGATGATGAATGGCTTGGAGGGGAACTTACTGGTAGTGGTATTTCCATGTTTCTGCTGGCCTTGTCCTTCTAGATGAAAGTGGTCGTGGGTTTGAAAGGTGCTACCTAAGGATCTTTGAATTTCTGTAGTGCATCTTGTAGATAGTACACACTGCTACTACAGAGTACTTGTGGTGGAGGGAGTGGATGTTTGTAGATGTGGCGCCAATCATGCCGGCTGCTCTGTCTTGTATGGTGTCAAGCTTCTTGAGTGTTTTTGGAATTGCACCCAACCAGGCAAATGAGGTGAATTCCATCACACCCAGATTTGTGTCTTTTAGTTGATGGATAGACTTTGGAGAGTCAGGAAGAGAGTTACTTGCTGCAGTATTCGTAACCTCTGACCTGCTCTGTAACCACTGTGATTATGTGGCAAGTCCAGTTGAGTTTCTGGTCAATGATAACCCCCAGAATGTTGATAGTGGGGGATTCGGTGGTGGAAACACCATTGAGTCTAAAGGGGAGGTGGTTAGATTTTCCCTTATTGGAGATGGTCATTGCTCGGCATTTGTGTTGTACAAATGTTACTTGCCACTTGTCAGCCTAAGCCTGGATATCGTCCAAATCTTGTTGCATTTGAGCGTGGACTGCTCCAGTATCTGAGGAGTTGCAATTGGTGTTGAACATTGTGTTCATCAGTGAACATCCCACTTCTGATCTTATGATGGAGGGAAGGTCAGTGATAAAGCAGCTGAAGATGGTTGGGCCCAGAACACTACCCTGAGGAACTCCTGCAGAGATGTGCTGGGGCAGAAATGTCAGGCACCCCTCCACCCATATGGGCTGTATCCACCCTATTGTGGGCTGCCTTCTCCTGGAGTGTGAGAAAGGGTGTGATTGAGTGAGGTGAAAGTGGGTGATATGTATTGGTGTAGCTAGTCAAAATGTAGTGAGGTGCTCTAAGGGAGTGAGGAGGTAGCACAGAGGCCATGCACGGTTAGTGGTGTTGGATATTGTTGGGGAGAATGGACCAAGAGCAAGCAAGCGAGCAAACATTTTGTCTGCAGTAGTGAGAGTAGTGGAGCATGAGACGGGTGCAATGACAGAGATAGAATGAGTGTGAGGTATTAGAGGAGTGTGACACTTTCCCTGATACAGTGGAGAAGGTCATTGACCTTCTTGTGATATTTATAACCCTTCCTCAGAACTGTGGAGACCACTCTGACCTTGGTGGTGACCTTGGCTCATGTTGCCAGGGTCTAGTGTTGTAGCCTCCACTGCTGGTCCTCTAAGACCCCTCCTCTGCACCACTGCCTCCACCAAGATCTCCAGGGATTTGTCTCAGAATGGTGGCATTGTCAGCCCCATCTTTGACATTTTCTGAGTGAATATGAGGAGGGCAGCTTCAGCATGCCTATACTCCTCTAGGTGCAATGCAGCCTTTTAACTGTGGCATGGACACCAGGGGACTGCTGGTTTTTGGGCCAATATAAATGGAGTGGCAAGCTATCTGGGAGCAGCATGTGGTATGATGGGGCTAGAATCAGATGTGAGGGATGGTGTAAGGGTAGGGCATTAGTTATTGAGGCGAGTTTGGTAAGTTGCCATGAGAAATCTTGCTAGACCTCATGGTGTAGAACTCTCCAAAAAAACACAACATAACTGGCACTTCACCAAAAAAAATTACAATTTGCTGCATGACTAACCTCAAAAACCAGTGAAGTCAGGTATGTTGATAACACGGTGTGGTAATTTAGTTTCGTACACTGTATATGGGTTGGATTTTTGTGAAGTATGAGGTCTGCCTGTTAACAGCAACTGAATGCACACACACACCCTGAATTTGCCATACGTGCCATACTTGCACTCATTCCCATTTTGTAAAATCAGCACAGCTAGATGCTGCAGAGAGCAAAGTGATAACAACCGTCTCATTTGTTTTAGTGACTTTTGGTTGAGGAATTAATAATGTCTACCAAACCGAGGAGAAATCCCTGTTTTTCCCTTTGTCATTGTTCCAAGGGGGTCTTTTGAATCCACTTGGAAGGACAGACGAATGGTTGATTTAGTCTCTCCTCTGGAAAGTGGGCAGCAGTCAGTGCACTAGATTGGCAGCCTAGATTTTCGTCACATCTCTGGTACAGCACTTCAACTCTCAGCATTCTGACTCAGGTACTGCCCATTATGTTTTTGCTAACTAATGCTTCACCATATTTGGAGGAGGGGGTGTTTTCATGTGACAAAAGCAGTCTCAAGTGAGCACAGCAGATTCTAAGAAGAACTGTCATGTGACTTCACATTTTACACTGCTGATCAGCACGTAATTCTCCAAACTGCTGCTCTGTGTTTGTCATCTTTAATGTCTTCTGAGAAGGATACTTAAATTTCATACTGTTAAAACTTTAAGACTTCCATTCGTGTTTTCTTCTTGAGAGATTTACATGCAATTATTGTTGGAACACCTGCTACCTGTGCAGAATCTTTAGGGATTATGGAGCGTTTTCTTTTCAAAATCGTGACCCATTTAAAATAGGAAATGATGTTTTGACCTGTTGAGGGATATATTCGATTTCGCAAGAACCACAGACAGAAAGCCAATTCATCTTGAGCAAAATATTACACAGGATGCAGGCTCTTAAAGCAGTGTTTCTCAAACTTTTTTCTGCTGTGACCCTGTTTCACTGCTGTACACTTGGTAGATGCTGGTGTAGGAGCTTTTGAGTATAGTGGGTGTTCCAATAGTGCGATAGAGGGGTGCCAAATAATTGAGGCACCTCGTACTGTTTAGTCTCTGTTGGTGCCAGCGATCGTGCTCAGAACCCATTGGATTTGGCCAGGCTCAAAGACTTTAAAATAAAAATAACACACACTTAAACGGGCTTGCAACTGATCACAGGACTGTCCCATGCAGATCTGTGCTTTGCAACTACCCCAGAGCTCATGATTACAATTGCTGAGACCATAGTTTGAGAATTCCCTTTCCTACAGCTAAATTATCATGTATCAGTAGGTAGTGTTTTGGCCTTAGTTAATACCAGCCATGATTTAAGGATTAAATGGTCATAAAAATATTAGTCTTTGCCTCTCCAGTTAAATTGTATTTTTAAGTGTATGAGGAAGTGTATAACCAAATGTATATTTTAGAATGTGCGTAGAATCAAGAATGGGATAACCTTCATGAAAGTGGATGAAAGCAAAGAGTAGGGCCAATACTTAGTGAATGAACAACACACTAGAACAAAGGCAAAAGAGATAGCTACATACCAAGAAATTAAACTAACGTCGATCTGGAATAAACCAGAACAGCACCAACAGGAATTAAAAATGGCAAAGCAACAGGACCAGATGAAATTCCTGCATAAGTATGGATCTGTCTTGGTTAATGTGGGGTCTGGGTCCTGAACAGGCTCCTCAATTGTTTTATGATTACAAGATAGAATCCTCAGGGCATGGAGACAAAGCATTTTCATGACTATTCAAAACAACGTAAAACATTGGTTTGCAAAAGCTACCAAAGAATTAAGATCCTACCATGCATCTTCAGAATATGGGGCAATGTCATAGGTCCAGGACTGAGGAAAATTAGTAGAAATCCATAAATGTTGGCTCAGTTCACATCTGGAAGAAGCAGCGCTGGAGTAATTTACGTTTTGAGACAAGTTATGCTAAAAATGCCTCCACAATGTTTTCTCATGTAGATTATCATCAAGAGAAGGTTTGTGACCAAGTACCTGGGAAGGTACTAGAATTCATGGAGTCCCTGAGGAATAAGTATGACTATAACAGGGCATTTACAATAAGTACCAGACAACAGTAAGAAGCAGTGTGGGACAATGAGAGCTTCAAAGTTGGATTGTACCAGTAATCAGTACTGAACCTGTTCTGAGAACTGGAGAAAAGCTGTCAAAGAAGCAAATGCAAATGCAGATGGTAGTCCCAAAGACTGTTTGAACCCTGGAAAGTGGATGGGGAGAAGGGAGAAGATTGGTGATGTAGACTTGGAGAAAGTGAGTAGTCTCATGTACCTGTGGTCAGTAGATGTAAAAGGTGGAAGTATTGAAAACTAAGTGAGCCAGTGAATTGTTACAGAGATAGTAGGAGCTGCCGATGCTGGAGAATCTGAGATAACAAGGTGTAGAGCTGGATGAACACAGCAGGCCAAGCAGCATCAGAGGAGCAGGAAAGCTGACGTTTCGGGTCTAGACCCTTCATTTCTGAAGAAGGGTCTAGACCCAAAACTTCAGCTTTCCTGCTCC
>JAHRHZ010000029.1:12625686-12644034 GCA_024137785.1 Ginglymostoma cirratum
GGAGCAGGAAAGCTGAAGTTTTGGGTCTAGACCCTTCTTCAGAAATGAAGGGTCTAGACCCGAAACGTCAGCTTTCCTGCTCCTCTGATGCTGCTTGGCCTGCTGTGTTCATCCAGCTCTACACCTTGTTATATCAGCCAATGAATTTGCTAGGTCTGGCAAAATTGGCGGAAGTGCAGTGAGGTGCTATGTGATGGAAAAGTTTGTTTTTCATTATTTCATAAGATGTGGGTATCACTAATTAGGCCAGCATTTATTTCCCATAATGAATTGTCTTGAGAAGGTAGTGGTGGGCTGCAGAAGGTAGTGGTGGCCTGCCTTCTTGAATCGCTGCTGTCCTTTGGGTTCAGGAACCACCCACAAGTGATGAGAGGAAGTGCGGACAAGGATATGGCACCGGCAAGGGGAACAGAACAGCAATTATAGCTTCGAGACAGGATGGTGTGTGGCTTTGGAGGGGAACTTGCAGTTGCTAGTGTTTCCATGCCTCCCTGCCCTTATTTTTCGAGATGGTTGGAGTTGTGTTTTTGGAAGATGTTGTCAGAGGAGACTTAATGGGTTATTGCAGTGCATCTTGTATAAGGTACATCGTGCTGCCACTATGTTGGTGGTGAAGGGAGTGAATGCATGCTTCATTTCAGATAGTGCCTATCTTCTTCAGTGTTGTTGGAGTAGCATGCATTCAGGCAAGTATGGAGTATTCAATGGTACCCCTACTTGTGCGTTTTGCTTGGTGTTTATGCTTTGAGGAGACAGGAGGTAAGTTATTTGCTGCAGAGTTCCTACGTCCTGAGTTGCTGTTGTAGCCCAATACTTATATGGCTGATCCAGTCAGTTTCTGATAAGTCGTAACCCCTAGGATATTGATAATGGAGGATTCAGCAATAGCAACGATATCAAATGTCAAGGGCTGATGATTAGCTTAGAGGCAGATCATTGATGTAGCAGTTGAAGATGATTGGACTTAGGATATTACCCCAAGAAATTCTGCAGTGATATATTGGAACTGAGATGACTGACCTTCAATGACCACAACTATCTTCATTTGCTCTAGGCGTGACTTCAATCCAGTCCAGTTCTGCTCGGGCTCCTTGATGCAATTCTCAGTCAAATGTTGCCTCAATGTCAAGAACTCTCATCTCCCCTCTCAAGTTCAGCTGTTTTGTCTATGTTTAGATGAAGGCTACAATGAGATCAGGAGCTGAGTGACCCTAATGAAATGCAAACTGAATGCCAGTGAGCAAATCATTGTCTAGCCCTTGCTGCTTGATAACACTCAGAAGAACACATTCTATTACTTCGATCAAGCATAATATAAAGACTATCTTTTTATTTTTGTGTACTTTTGATTGTGGATTGAAATAGGGAAAGAATTTTAGAATTAATTTAAAAACTAGGACTTTGTAAAAGAAACTTAGCCATAATGCATCATAAATGGAGTTTACACTGCTGCTGTGTTCAACAAGTTGCTGTGGTTAGTTGTAGATGCTAGCACTAGGAAACGTGTACAAAGTGAAATTTGATGGCCAACAAGTAGCTGATTTGTAGATCAGGTGACCAGTTGTCGATGACAAAAGACATCAGCCTGCCAGCAACGATGTGATTTGCTTCTCAGGAGCTGAACAGCTTGTGCGTGTGGGCGATACTGCCAGAAGCTTTAGCTCCCCTGGATAGTGAAGTATATCCGGCACTCCCTCTGTCTCTCTGCAGTAAAAGAAATACTTAAAACCTGAAGAAAGCTAGTTTAATTTCATCACCAGTTATTGTCGCTATTGCTTTTAACTGGTAACTAAGAGACAAATTGCAAATTTGCAAATTGCAAAATTTCTTAGTTGCCAGTTAAAAGCAATAATCCTCTGTGACTCCTGCAAGGAAATGAAAAATACCTGGAGAAGAGAGGTTGAAGTACAACAAGACCTAGCAAACAAAGAGAACCTCAGTGAAGAGAGGCTGAACTGTCTTCCTAGTTTTTCCCTCCGTCTATAACACCAATATTTTTATTCTGAATCTGTGTGTATGTGGGGGAGTTTTATAAGGGGTTAGAGTTTCAACCAGATGAGTTAAATGAAACCTGTTCATTGTTGTTTACCTGCAGCTGGAATCAATTTATTTGTGATACATGGTAATATTTGCTAAGTACAGAAACATGGTCTGGGCTTTCTTTAAGCCTGGGTCTACAGAAACAAGGAAATTGAGGATATTACATGCTTTAATAATATCTTTAAACTGTTGTGACAACTCTGGGAATAGGTCGGGCTTGATTTCCAGTGTGCTAACCCAGTGAGACCTATCAGTAGCCTAATAGGATGTTAATTAGCCATGTTTGAATTCTTCTGCGTTTTGAAGACAAGACATTAAAAAGGCAATTTTCCAAATTATTGGGTAGATTCCAGAGTTGTAGCTGGACTTGAAACAGCTTAGTTAGAGGCATGGCTAGTTTTGAAGCACAAGTCATCCATATTAAAACTAAAATCTTATCAGGGTTCATAGATTTTACAGAATCCAGTGTCTTCAGCTGTTTCTGGATATCACATTCAGTGCATTGTATTGTATACTGTAGGATTTATATTTTTATCTAATATTATTTATTATAAGTTTAGGTTTCTAGTTTTTGAATTAGTAACTGGTGAGTTTTCTTTGTGTCTGAAGTTAATTATTAACTTGTAAGCATTTCCGTAGCCAGGTTCATGTCTCTTAAAACAGCTTTTGAGGCCTGACTTTAGAGTGAATGGGGTTGTGTACTCCCCTAATGGACTTCTGTTTGTTTTATGTTGTTTTATGACCCAGCAAGGTAAATTATGGGGTTGCAGGCTTTATTAGGCACTTCTGGAACTTTTTTTAAGCTTAAGGGAAACATTGTGACAATACTATAGCTTTAAGAGGTGTATTTTGCCCTGTGTTTTTTTTTAAAAGAGGTTTTGAGCCATGGGTGATGAGCTGCATCTTCCAAGCCAATAAGGTAAATGGTTTGTGATGCCCTGGGTTCTCTTTTCAAGTTGGAACAATAAAAGCAGCATGCATGGGTGGTTCCCACAGAACCAAGGTTTTAGTTTAGCTTTCATCTATTGTTGGGCTTTTGAAGTTGGTTGCGGAAGCTGCCATACCTCTCTCTCCACCAGAATTTTATCTCGCTGTTCTTTTCTCCTGGACTGGAGAAATATTGCATTTGAGACAATCTATTTTACTGCATTTGCCTTTGTCAGGGGTGTGTTATCATATTGTAAAAATTACTGTTTAGTAGTTATTATTATAATAACTATAATATAATAGTCTATTATTCCATTAAGTTTTCCAACAGAATTTTTTTTTTTGTTTGTATTTTAATTATAATGTAAGAATAAAGTGTGCTTTGCTTAAAGCCTAGCAGTGTGACCAATCGAATCACATCTGGAATGCAACACCTTACTCTTGCCTGTAAATAAGATAAAAGTTAGGGTCTAGATATACTTTGATGGGGTTTGGTCTAGTCCATAACAACACCCACAGCTTAGAAAAGGAGATTTTTGTGTTTCAGTTTTTATTTTGAGTGGGGTAGTCCTGTGAAGTCCTTGGAATTGGCGGCTGTGTGGGCAAGTGATCTGGAGAAGGGAAAGATATATAGTGAACAGGATATTTGAGAATGAAGAGTTAGATTTAGTCCTAGACCAGGCATGTTGAGGTACAACTCTGAAGATGTTATCTAAAGCTGAATTCATTTAAGCAAGTGTGTGATAACTGCAGGAGGACATGTTCTGCAGTTCTAGTCTAAAATTTGAAGTCACAAGTGACTTAAACCTACTGCAATGCTAGATACAAGGATTCTGGTGTGAGTTCTGTGAGACTAGTGTTTTGGATACTGTACCAAGTCCAATACAAAAGCTTTTCTGTTTCTTTTCAATTTATGAAAGAATGCTTTGGGATTAATGGGATTATATTTTCATTGTGTGTTTAAACATCTTTGCGTTGGTATTGTAAGTAGATGGTTTGGTTTGATTTTGATTTAATTGTCATGTGTACCGAAAGCTTTGTTTATAAGCGGTACAGGCAGATCACAGCAAGCAAAGGACGTACAGATCAGAAAACTTAGAGGCATATAGGTTACATTGCAGGTTAGATTATTTGAGGCTAGAGTCTATTCAGCAGCCTGATAATGGCTGGAAAGAAGCTGTTCCTGAACCTGCTGGTGTGTGTGTGTTCAGCCTTCTGTATCTTCTGCCTGATGGAAGAGGTTGTAGGAGATCATTACCAGGGTGTGATGGGTCTCTGATGATGTTGGCTGCCTTTCCATGGCAGTGAGCCATGTAAATAGAGTCCATGGATGTAAGGTTGGCTTCTGTGTTGCGCTGGGCTGTGCACACCACCTTCTGAAGTTTCTTATAGTCCTGGGCAGAGCATTTGCCTTACCAGACTGTTATGCACCCAGACAGTATGTTTTCAATGGTGCATCTGTAGAAGTTGGTGAGGGACCTTATGGACATGCCAAATTTCTTGGGCCTCCTGAGGAAGAAGAGGCAGCGTTGTGCCTTCTTGACTGTCACATGTACGTGGTTGTTCTACTTTATCTTCATTTCTTTTGTTAATAAACTTCAGTTTTATAATGGAAGCAAAACTTGTTGCACTGCATGTTTATATTTCAGTGAGAGACCTCTTTCTTAAAACCAAAATAAATTACAATATGATCTGTCACCAAGTTCCTGTTTGGGATTTGACTTGCCTGGTGATAACATCAGCTGGGATCATACCAGAATTGAATTAGCTGAAGACTAGTATCTGTGATGCTGGGAACCTGAGGAGAAGGTTGACATTGATCATTCACTTGATGCTGTGGCTGAAGATAGATGCAAGTACTTCAGCCTTGTTTTTTTGCACTAATGTACTGGACTTGCCCATCATTGAGGTGAGAGATTTGTGGAGCTTCCATCTCTAGCGAGTTGCTTTATTGTCCACCAAGATTGATGCCTGATGCGACAGGAGCACAAAGCATTGATTTGATCCACTAATGTAGCCCCATCTATTACATGCAGTTTTCGCTGTTTGGCTTGCAAGTAGTCCTGTGTTATAGTTTCACTAATTGACACTTCATTTTTTGGAATGCCTGGTACTGCTTCTGGCACATACTCCTGCGCCCTTCATTGAACTAGGATTAATCTCTTGGCTTGATGGCAATGAATGTGTGGGGGATATTGGGTAGCCATGAGGTTAAAGAATTAGAATTGGAATTGGAATTAGGTTTATTTGTCACGTACTCAAATGAGTACAGTGGAAAAGTTTATAAGTTGCCATTTACAGCACTGTCTTAGGTGCAAAGATACCTTGGTACATATTCTTAAGTACGAATTTTTAAGAGAAAAAAATTAGAAAAATAAAGAAATAAAAGGTCCAGCATTACAGATCACAGGAATAAATCATAAAAATAAAGAAATAAAGAGTTCAGAATAACAGTCCTTTTCTTCCAAAAGGATATTAGTGAATCAGATTTTTTTATGACTGTTAACAATGATTACGTGGTTGCTATTAGCCTGCCCTGGTGGGATTCAAAGCCATAACCCTAGAACATTAGTCTGAGTTTCTGGTTTATTAGTCCAATTATATTACCATGACACCACTGTACCTCCTCATCACTGAAACCAAAAGTAAGTTGAATCAAACCTTGTTATATAGTGCAAGAACTTGGGCAGTATCAAGAAAAGAGGAACAATGACTGCATACTAATGATTTGTGGATGCTGAGATGGAATATAGACTTATAAGAAAGGACAAAATCAGGAGTCACACATCAAGAGGTCAATGAAGATTATGGGAGCATTGAAGAAAGTAGCCAAGAGGAGATTGAAATGGAATGGTGGAGAGAGAGAGGGATGTGGTGAGCTGAATAATGGACTTAAGACTGCCAGGAAGGAAGAGGAGGGCCGGAGATAGAGAAAGATATGATGGTAAGACCTTAAATACAGCAGAATTAACAGAAGAATAAGTGACTAACACAAGGAAGGGGGGAGGGGCAATAAACCAGCATTGTTGCAACCCCATGTAAAATGGATGAAGCAGAATGAAGGGCGTGTGTACTTAGATTTTGTTTTGTATTTGCTTCAAGCATGTTAGAAGTAAATCGTTGATGATATGAGCTGTGGTTAGAATAGTGAAAAATTGGCGTCAAACGTAGAAAATGCTGGAGAAACTTCACAGGTCTGGCAGCATCTGTGGAGTGAGGAACTGATAACATTTTGAGTCCAATATAACCCGTGTAACTTTTTTTTCAGAGCTGTTTCTTTCTCCACAGATACTGGAGTTTCTCTGGTGTCTTCCCTTTTTGTTTCAGATTTCCAACATCCATGGTATTTTGCTTTTTGAGGATTTGGCATGATACTTCCATAACACCATGAATTCCTAATCTGAAGCTGAGGAAAGCAGTGAATATCAGTGACATCTGTTGGTATCTCTGTTTCTGGGCTGCCTCCTAGTGAGAAGGTTAAAGTAGTAATGGTAGTAACAAAAAGTAAGATGCTTAACCTCCACCCTTACAGAATATTCCAGGAACCAAGGGAAAAAGTGATTACATGTTTTAAGGTAAATAGGCTATTTTGCTGTGAAATATCCTTCTAATTGCAATTTGTACCCCTTCCACCCAATTGGGCTACTTTTTGCTTTAAAGTCATCATCACTGTTCTGTGCACAGTTCTGTTCTTTGCTTCAGGGCATCATTAATAGACACTGTCACTACATTGTTGTATGATGAATGGTTGCCGTGGGCACTTTTAGATTGATAGTGTAGCAGGTGCACATGAGAATCTAAAAAAGGTAATCTCTATATTCCCCAAAACCAAATGGGACCTGACTTTCTGGATTTAAAGCACGATTGTTAGAGGCACTGAAAACAAACCGTGTTTTTCCATTGGTCTTCCCATCAGGTTCCACATTCGCCGCATCATTTTGCATCAACTAAATTTGAGCATAGAACACTCAGATTTCCAGTCTTCACTGCACTGACCTTTTTCTGCAATGCTAATTTTTAAATGAGCAAATATTTATAGATTTTTTAAAAAATATTTTGCAATCAACCTTTCCAGTGATGTTATTACATACCTGTTTTGCAGATGAGACTCGAACTCAGGTTTCTTGGCTCGGTAGTGGAGACATTAGGGCGGCACAGTGGCTCAGTGGCTAGCACTGTCTCGCAGCACCAGGGCCACGAGTTCGATTGCACCCTCATGTGACTGTCTGTGTTGAGTTTGCACATTCTTCCTGTGTCAGCGTGCATTTCTGCCAGGTGCTCCTGGTTTCCCCCCACAATCTAAAGATGTGTAGGTTAGGTGGATTGGCCTTGCTAAATTGCCCGTAGTGTCCAAGGATGTGCAGACTGGGTGGGTTAGCCGTGGGAAATGTAGGGGTACAGGGATAGGGTAGGGGAATGGGTATGAGTGGGAAGCTCTTCGGAGGGTCGGTGCAGACTCGATGGGCCGAATGGCCTGCTTCCGCACTGTAGGGATTCTATGATGATCAGCAGTGCCACTACAAGAGCCCTGTGGCACGGGCAGAGAACCTTGCTTTCCTAAATGCCAGATTAAACAATTGGACACAAGGTCAGTGTGCCCCAACATAGCTTTCTCAATTTTCTAGTCATCAAAATTTATTTAATTAAAAAACAATTTGTGCTGATCACCAGGAGCCCAAAACTGGTGTAATTCATTCTTGCATATATAGAGGTGACTCAGTGTGGCTGATAAGAGCCCTCAGTAAAATTGTGATTTTCTTTTTCACACATATTGTTAAATTCATCTCGCTTTAGTGTCCTTGCTATCATTCTTCTCCCTTTTATTCTCTTCTGTAGAAAGTTAATGATTGCTAAGTATATGGTCCCACGCAGCCCTCTAATTAATTCTGTCTGTTCATGATCACTTGGGTTTGATTTTTGGTTTTCACTGAACCAAGGGAGTATTCAGGTCTGCGTTGTTCTAGGGTATGTTTTTAACCTGATTTACTGGATAAGCGAAACAAGTGAGACTTCACTGCAACAGACGACCCAAGAATTTTTTCCCATGTTCTGTTTATCCTTGAAGCTGTGCAATCCTGTCCTGCAATTTGAGTTCTTTTAAAAAAAAATTAAGAGGAGTTTTGATTATAAAATAAGTTTGTGTGCAGCACGACAGGACAAGAAATCTGCTGTTGTAGGCTGTGGCCCTGTTATCAGATGTGAATTCCAGATCGCCACTGAGTAATGGATGAAAATAAATGGACTCTAGGCACTATGTTGCTTTGCACTCCCAGCACCCCATTACTCTAATTCGAAATGAAAGAGTGTGTGATTTTTGACGCATCTTTTGGACTTTGTCCTAATTTCTTCTCCTTTGGCATGTCACTCTTTTTCTGATTAGGTCCTAAAACATTTCACAGGAACATAATTCTACACCTTTTGTATGAGAAGCTAAGCTGAGGTCCCATCTAGCCACTGAGGACTTAATAAAATATCCCACAATCCTTTTGTTTTGAAAAGAAGAGCTGAGAAGTTATTCCAGCTGCTTAATCAAAATTATAATTATCTGGTCATTTTCATGTTGCTGGCTGTGGAAATTGCTTTGTGTAACTTGGCTGTCATGCTTCCTACATTACAACATTGACTATACTTCAAAGGGTTTTTTCATAGGTTGTAAAGTGCTTTAAGATATCTAGTGATTATGAGAACGGCAATATAAATGCAAGTCTTTTTACTTAAAGGTGCGATTTAAATGTAAGTCATTAATTCACAACATGAAAGGAATAACATTTGATGAGAAAATAGGAATATAATCAAATTATAGATTGAATGAATATATGAGCCCTCCTTACATCAACAGCAAGTAAATGTTACCTGCCTTCCTCTTTCCAGTCATGCACCTAGAAAGGCAAATAAGCCACACAACTTCATTCTGCTCATACAGTATTTGCATGCATCCTTTAACAAACTGGAAGGTAAATAATGATGTCAACTATTGTCTTTAAATGAGAATATTTTTGATTAACAGTTGCAACAATGACTATTTATTATAGATGTATTAACATTCTGACTTAGGCTGGAGGTCCTGCTGCAGCAGTGATAATTATAAATTGGTATTTACATATGCATTTTTAGAAAAAAAAGCTTCACTTATGAAGTCCTGGCTCTTCAAACAATGTTTAAAAGAATCCAATACATCTTTATTGTATTCAACAGCCAATTTAGTTATTTATTCAATAGTAGTGAATCTGGACTAAATTGCTTGAGCATATGACAGATCTTTTTTAAATAAAGCTTCAAATAGATGTTTGCATAAAAAATAGATGGCTCTCTGAATATGGTTCAGCATTATCATATTCACTTTAATTGACTTATTTCTTAAATTGATCAAGTAAAGGATTTTAAATCGTTTTTATTTTACATATTTTAAACTTAGGAATTGTGCGCTGAGGCTAAAAGGGAAGGCCCTTGAGTACATGGATAATTTGCAGTCAAAATTAAACCTTCTTAAACCAGAAGAAAATAATCATAAAAAGCTAATTAGATGTTTTAAATTGAGACATTGTACAGCTGTTCTTAGGCAGATGGCATCAAACCAAATGATGTTAAAATGCAAGTCACAGTAAGTGTTCAGTGCTGACTAGGTGCCATTTATGCAAGGCTGTGAAACTATGAACATCCAACTGGTTACATAATTGATTTTTTTTTGCAGTGTAGTGGCCTTAACAATTGAATCAAAAGCCATTGGTTTAGATAGAGGCAAGTATGTAAAGGAGAAACTGTGGATGATAAAGCAGACCTTCAGTTACCCCAGCATCCTCCTGTAAAACCTTTATTGGTTATTGAATAAATAATTCAATGTAATTATTCTGCTGTAGAATCTTTATTGTCCAAATAAATGGAATTAATTTGGTCCATGCTTGTAGACCTACTATTGGAATTGATTGTTGCAATTGCTTCTTATCTGACCTCCCATTTTCAACCCTAAGTGATCCTGAACTAATCCAAAATTCTTTTGTCAGTGTTCTGTCACATACCAAGTGCTTTCACTCAGTAATCTTGTACATCTCTCTCGCTCTGTCTCTCTCTCTCTCTCTCTCTCCCTCTCTCTGTCTCTCTCACACACACTCACACACACACACGCACACACACGCACACACACAGTCTCTGGATCTCCCATACGTGCATGCACATGCCACCTTTCCACCACTGGCCACCATGCCTTCAGTTCTCCATGTACTCCCGTTGTCTCTGCACTTCATGGCCTTTTAAGATGCTTCTGAAATGCTACCATTTGGCCATTTGTCCTAACAGATCCTGTTTTGTCATCATGTTAGTTACTGCCTAATTTATGCTCCTGTGAAGCACTTCAGGTGGCTTACTACATTAAAGGTGCTAAATAAATACAAGTTGTTATGTTCATGTCTGATGTAAATCACTTGGTTCCAATGCCTATTTGTAATTCTGGCAAGGAGACCTCTTTGTAAGTAACACCAAATGCACTAATTAGTCATTAATTTTTTTGGTCCATTACTGAAATGCTGTGGACACTTCACTCAATGCAAATATAATACTTCAGCTCACAGCACTACTTTCCCGAGGTATATCATCTTGACACTGAAATGCTGTAAAGTGAGTTGTGCATAGAAATGCTGGGCTTTTAGGGAGGTGTCTCTGCAGTAATTTTATCTTAGTGTGTTGTTACAGCTCTTGAGATTTTTAGCATTTATTTCAATTACTTGAATGAGTAATGTTCTGGATTTTTAACTGCAGCTTTGTTTTATTCATGCAAAGCTTATGGTACATAATTTCCCCGCATTTCTGAAGTTAACAGTGATGTGATATCATGTGATAGATGATGATCTTTCAACTGTCATGGTTTGATGTATGTGGAACATACAAATGAGATGTGGGTCACATAGTGTTAAAGAATTCAATGACCTTTTATTACAGCGTGTAGTGTCTACATATGTATATTACAATCAGAGGCAATTGTGTGTCTGGGCTCGAGCTAAGCAATTCAGATGTATTGTAGTATGCTTCCCTCAGCATGTCATGTTTCAAGAGGGCCCTGAAAGATGGAATCAGAGCCCTTTATACCATTAGGTCAGATGCAATGATGTGATAATGATGATGTGAGCATGTCTGTTAAAGGTATATCACATACCTGCTGCCTGACATCGTATAACAAACAGCCAAAGGATCTTACTCTGCCATTTGCTTAGAATAAATAACCAGTGATGCTCGTACTGTTACATTGAGCCCGAATATTGTGGGTTTAAGTGCTGCTCTATATTAGAGCGTATAATTTGGACCAGTACAATATTGAGCAAATGCTGTGTTGCTGACAGTGTTATCTTTTGTATAGGATGTTAAACCAAGGCTCTGTCTGTCATCTTGGTTAGTGTAAAATGCTCCTTTGCACTATTTTGAAGTAATGTAGGTTGTTTCCCACTCAACCAACAGTATTAGAACAGATAAGCTCATTATTGCTATTGAACTTTGGTTGCACAGATTTACTAGATTAAACCACTGTTTCAAAAACCTTTAATAGCTGCAAAGCACTTTGAAATGTTCTGAGTTTGTGAAGGAGCTATACAAATGCATTTTTTTTAACAATTGCCTCTGCCGTTCATTCTGCCTCTTGCTCTCTCTGTCTTTTTCTTTCACTTTTCTTGCACGGTTTTTTACCTAATCCTCTTTTTCCTAATGTCCTGCACAGCTAATTATTGGGACTAACTGCAGCCTATTGTGCACTCTGTAAACAGCAGGCTGCTGACTACAGTGGCACAAGAAGCAAACACTTATACCCTAATCTATCTGGAAAGTAAGACTACAGTTCAAACATGTCTTTCATTTCACGACTAAGCCTACACGTACACTTTACTGATAACACAACAGCACCAGAATAGAGATGGGCCGTCTTTGAACTTGTCCAAACCACTGATTTCAAGGTTTTGATTTGACTGTAACGTCTGTTACTGCAGGCTACTACCAAGGTAATACAAGGTTTAAATTAAACTGCACTGCTTTTAGAGCCAAGATGGATTAGTAGTGTTCAGATATAAATCAAGCATGGATTGATCACATGATTGGGCATTTAACCACTTCATTTAGAAAATTGCAGCATGATATTCATTTACGTTCAATCCTTTAAAGGATCCTCCAGAGAAAGGTCAAATTGCATTCCTAAACCTTGCTTTAGTAGCTAATGGATTGTTTATCTCTCAATGCATCTGCTACCATCTTCCTGTCTCAAGTCTGCATGTATGAAAGCTCAATATGAAAATATACACTGATCATATAGAAATCAAGTTGCTCTGTCTGTGGTTTTCTAACTTAAGTCCTTGAGTGCACCAGTATTCATTCTTGGTTCATCAGCAGTCTTTGCCTTCCAAATTCAAGTTGCTACCATGGGTTCATTTTAAATTGAAACTTTAGGTCATATAGAAAAATAACTGTTGCACTTATCCCTGAATTGTCTCAAAAAAAAGTTGAAAATCTTTATTTCCAAATTCCTGTGACTTCTGAAAATGAAAGCAAAACATCAGGCTCGCTAATATTCTTCAGGGAAGGAAATCTGCCATCCTCACCTGGTCTGGTGTGTATGTGCCTCCTGACCAACAGCCACTAAGAAATGAAACCAGATGAACAACCTGGCATCGACCTAGGCACTGGAAAAGACATCGGCAGAAACTGCCTTGTTGACCCTGCAGAGACCTGCTTACTGACATCAGGGGCCTAGTGTCAAAATTGGGAGAGCCGTAGAGCTCACAGACTAGTCAAACAACAGCGTGACACAGTCATATTTAAGGTATCATACCTTAAGGTATCAGACTATGACTGAGATGCTACCATCATCATTCCAAGATGCGTCCTGTCCCACCGGCAGGACAGACCCAGCAGAAGTGGCGAAACACTGGTATACAGTCAGGAGGGAGTTGCCCTGGGAATCCTCAACATTAACTTGGATCCCCATGAAGTCTTGTGGCTTCAGGTTAAACATGAGCAAGGAAACCTCTTGCTGATTAACAATACAATCCTCTCTTGACTGATGAATCAGTGCTCCTCCATGTTGAACAACACTTGGAGGAAGCACTGAGGGTGGCAAGGGTGCAAATGAGCCCTGGGTGGGGGATTGCAATGTCTAGCACCAAGAGTGGCTCAGCAGCAGCACTGCTGATCGAGCTGGTCGGGTCCTAAAGGCCATTGCTGCTAGACTGGGTCTGTGGCAGGTTGTGAGGGAACCACCAAAACAGTAAAACATACTTGACCTGATGCTTACCAATCTGCGGGCTGCAGATGCATCTGTCCATGGACAGTATCAGTAAGGGTGACCACTGCACAGTCCTCATGGCGATGAAGTCCTGCCTTCACATTGAGTATACCTTCCATCATGTTGTAAGGCACTATCACCATGCTAAATGGGACAGACTTCAAACAGATTGAGCAGTTTAAGACTGGGTATCCATGAGGTGCTGTGGGCCATCAACAGCAGGTGAATCATCTCCAACACAATCTGCAATCTCATGGCCCAGCATGTTCCCCACTTAGCCATTACCGTCAAGCTGGGGGCCAACCCTGGTTCAGCAGAGAGTGCAGGAGGGCAAGCCAGGAGCAGCACCAGGCATACCTAAAAAATGAGGTGTTCACCTAGTAAAGCTACCAAACAGGATTACTTGCACGTCAAACAGCATAAGCAGCAAATAACAGTCAGAGCTAAGTGTTCCCACAACCAGTGGTTCACATCCAAGTTCTGCGGCCCTGCCACATCCAGTCATTGTGGTGGTCAATTAAACAACTAACTGGAGGAGGAGACTCCACAGCTATCTCATCCTCAATTATGGAAGAGCCCAGCACATCAGTGCACAAGATATGGCTGTAGCATTCGGAGCAATCTTCAGCCAGAGTGCTGAGTGGATGATTTCTGCCTCCTCCAGTGGTCCCCAGCATCACAGATACCAGTCTTCAGCCGATTTGTTTCACTCCATGTGATATCAAGAAATAGTTGGAGACGCTGGATACTACAAAGGCTACGTACCCTGACAGCATTCCAGCAATAGTTCTGAATACTTGTACCCCAGAAGTTTTTACTCCCCTAGCCAAGCTGTTACAGTACAGTTACAACATTGATATCTACTCAACAATATGGAAAATAACCAGGTATTTCCTGTGCATGCAAAGGACAAATCCACCCCGGCCAATTACTGCTCCATCAGTCTACTTTTGATTATCAGTAAAGTGATGGAGGGTATCAATAATAGTGCAATGAAGCAACACCTGCTGAGCAACGATCTGTTCAGTGATGCCCAATTTATGTTCCGCAAGGGCCACTCAGCTCCCGCCCTCAGTACAGCCTTGTTTCAAACTTGGACAAAACAGCTGAATTCCAGAGGTGGGTTGACAGTGACAGCCCTTAACGTCACCGCCACATTCAACTGAGTGCGACATCAAGGAGGCCTGGCAAACGTAAAATCAGTGCCAGGTCTGACTCCAACCAGAACAAACTCTCCACTGATTGGAGTCAGACCTGGCATATAGGAAGATGGTTGTGGTTATTGCAGATAAATCATCTCAGCTCCAGGACATTTCTGCAGGTATTCCTCAGGATAGTGCCTACGCCCCGCAACCTTCAGTTGTTCCATCAATGACCTTCCTTCCATTGTAAGGTAGGAAGTGGGTATGTTTGCTGACGATTGCACAATGTTCAGCACCATACACAACTCCTCAGAAACTGAAGCAGTTCATGTTAAAATACAACAAGATCTGGACAATATCCAGGATGGGCTTACACATAGCAAGTAATATTCGTGCCTCACGGGTGCCAGTAATGACCATCTCCAATATGAGCAACTGGGGACAGGCAATAAATGCTGACCAGGCAGCAATGCCCATATATCACAAGTGAATAAAAAAAATTAGGTACATTAGACCCTTCTGTGCCTTTCGCCCATTCCACTGTGCTTGCAGTTTTACTGAAATCCTACGTCGATACGTATGCAGACAGCTCTATCTCTTAAGGGTTTTCTTTGCTGCTGATTGACTTTAAAAACGAGAAAGTAATATTTTCCAGCCAGCAGTTCTGATTTCATAATTTCTAGTGTTGATGGTTAGTAAATCATACAAATGAAAATGCTTTTAATTGTTAGAGAAAATTGGACCTATTTTGTTTATATCGTAGTCCTGATTTATGTTTTGCTTATTCAAGACAAAGCTAAAATAAGGTCACTGTTTCCCACTCCTCTGATGATGAAGCAGTCCATATCCAAGTGCTACAAGATATGGGCAATATCCAGGCTTGAGATGACAAGTGGCAAGTAACATTCACACCACATAAATGCCAGGCTATGAGCATCATCAATAAAGGACAATCTAACCAATGCCTCTTTCAAAGGTGTTACTATCACTGAATCCCCCACTATCCACATCCTAGGAATTATCATTGAACAGAAACCCTACTGGACTGGCCACAGTGGCTACAAGAGCAAGCCAGAGGCTAGGAATGCTACAGCAAGTAACTCAGCTCCTGACGTCCCAAAGCCTGTCCACCATTTACCAGGCACGAGTCAACAGTCGATAGAATATCCCTGGATGAGTATAGCCCCAACAACACTCGAGGACAAAGCAGCCTGCGAGATTGGCACTACAGCCACAAGCATCCACTCCTTCCACCACCAATGCTGAGTAGCAGCAGTGTGTACTATCTTCAAGATACACTGCAGAATTTCGCCAACGATCCTCAGACAGTACCTTCCAAACCCATGACCGCTTCTATGTAGAAGGACAAGAGTAGCTGATATATGGGAACACCACCACCTTCAAGTTCCCCTCCAAGGCAGTCACCATTTGACTTGGAAATATTTCGCTGTTCCTTCACTGTCACTGGGTCAAAATCCTGGAATTCCCTCCCTAATGTCATTGTGGGTCAGCCCACAGCAAGGGAACTGCAGCGGTTCAAGAAGACAGCTCACCACCACCTTCTCAAGGGCAACTAGGGACGTGTAATAAATACTGACTAGCCAACGATGCCCATGTCCCACAAATGAATAAAACAACTCTTTTTTTTTTGTTTTAAATAACTAATTTGAAGTTGTAGCCATTTCAAACAATTTAGGGAATTGACAATTTTTCTTTCACAATGGTACAAACTGCCAAATATTCTGATTTTACCTGGTTAGTTACATGAGAATGAGAAAGCCACTCTCGGTCCAGCTATAGGCGGGTAACTTCAACAGATGAACATTGAAACAGGCAATCACTGAGAAGAGTCCTCAGAATTCAGAGGTAAAATCTGTGGACAAAGACTCAAATGGACCTGATATCATGGGATAACAGGAAGGAGAAGCAAATGTTGCATAAGTTGACAATCATTGCACTAAGATAAAATGTTTTCTGTTAGAATTTGAGCAGCATTTAACTTGCCCACGATCTGCAAAGTGAAGCTACAGTATTCTGACGATATAATTTCCCTACCCTCTTGCTCCAGGATTTTATCGTGTTAATTACTTTGGTCTTCTATTTAGAAGGAGTTTTTTCCTGTGCTTTGAATTTCCTACTGACTTCTGGACCAATGTCTCTGGTTCAGTTCAATGTGAATACAATTATTTGTTTGCAACTTTGAGTTCTGAATTCCTACCAATTTCTTCAGTGATTTTGCTGTGAAGTTGGCTAGAGTACTTGTGGTTTGATGCTTGCAAAATGATAGGGAGGAAGAGTGCGTGGTCCCTTTTAAAAGATGATGTGCTTTCTCTAGGCACGGAGATTTAAAAACAAAAATCTGCAGGCAGCAGCTTGCAGCTGCACAGAGAGCCCCTGAATTGAAACATTTGTATCAAAAGACTGTGTGGTTAGCAATCTAGGCAGCAGTTTTGATTTGTTGTCTTGGTAACAAAACAAGTTTGAATTTAGCCAATTAATTTAAACCAGACACTTAGAGACTAAAAACCAATTAAACTTAAATCTGACGGTTTTGATAACATAGGATTAATCCTATTCTAAGGAATTGATATGTCATCAAGGGTATTTAAAAAAAGAGACATTTGCAAAATCGGCAGAGAACTGACTGCTATTTGATAAGAGATCATCATCTTTCTCTCCGCTTTTAGAGAAACATCATCTAAATAAAGGTACCACGACACTCTTAGCTAATCTCCCTGACACAAGAATTTGAAGGAGAAACTATTCTTGATGGAAGATCAACAGAGAAGACATGGAACATTCCAGAAGATGTACCCTGATATAATTTCAAGGGAATAATTTTCTGTTTCTAATTTTCTGTTTTTGTTTTGGTTTATATAAATTGGACCATACATTTATTGGAACAGCAGACCATTACAATTTTGTTTTATTTGGGAATAGTTAGTAGTTAGAGGGGAATTGTTTGATTTGTTAATAGTTCAGTTAATTTGTTCACTGTTAGAGTCAGATAAGTAAATCGTTACTTGTTGATTATAGAGTGAATGTTAGGAGTTCACTTCATTTAAACACTTTTTTATAACAGATTAGGGGTGAGAGGCAGGTTATACCACTTTTCACACTTCCTTTAACAGATTATAGGGCAAGGTGAGCCTCTCTGGGTGTTCAGTTTTAGTTATCAGAGGAGGGTCAACCTCCTCTTTATAACAATTTGTTTTTGTCAGGTTGAGAGTGGGAAATACAAACGTCTACTCTCTACATCCTGGTCACTTTCAAGATATTGATGCGTTTGCGCTGTTAATAAAACAGTCACAGCAGAAAGCTACTGACCATTCAAATGACTAGATTAATGTTCCTACAATGTCACTCAACCTCTTCAGCCATTGAAGGGAATATTTAAAAACTGTGCAATCTCACTTCTGCACCCAGTAAGTTGTTCCTAGGGTTGTTTTCTTAAAGTGTTCATTTGAATTTTTTTTCTCTTGAGCACATTTCTTTCCCTCCCAGTACCTCATTATACTTTAATTCACCCCAGTTCTTTATTTTTGTTTTTCCACTGATTCTCTCACCATTCTTAAATTTCATTAGTTAAGGAAATAATGTTGGTTCAATTGTTCACCAAGGTTTCAGATACCTCATTGTTCTCAGCCTGTCGTCATTTACTCATACTTGCAGCAATTTGTAGCATAAATATTTTTCAAGCTGATTTATGAGTATATTCCAACTTGGCACACTGCAAGGTGCCCCACGCAGGCAAGTTGTCAGCTGCTGCATTTTGAGTCAATTGGTCCTATCATCCACATGATTTTTATTGTATTCTAACATGTTGCTGCAATATGTTTCTCTTGATACTAGTTGCAACTTGCAGGATGGTCAGTACCTTAGAGTAACATAGACATTAGAGATAACAAGGTGTAGAGTGAGATGAACACAGCAGGCCAAGCAGCATCAGAGGGGCAGGAAAGCTGACGTTTCGGGTCTAGACCC
>JAHRHZ010000029.1:12644434-12670002 GCA_024137785.1 Ginglymostoma cirratum
GGGTCTAGACCCGAAACGTCAGCTTTCCTGCCCCTCTGATGCTGCTTGGCCTGCTGTGTTCATCTCACTCTACACCTTGTTATCTCAGATTCTCCAGGATCAGCAGTTCCTACTATCTCTGTAACATAGACATTAGTTTTTTTCCACCGTTCAGTTTGATAAAGGTATTAATTTAAGAGATGACAAAAATGGCTTGTATTTATGTACATCTTTTAATGTCCCAAGTTGCTTCATAGGAACTTTATTAAACAAAATTTGACACTGAGCTACATAAGAAGATGATAAAAAAAACAAGAATGTAGAAGCTTGGTCAATGTGATAGTTCTTAAAGGGCGTTTTAGAGAGAGAGAGAGAGAGAGAGAAGTAGCAAGATCAATATCATGTTGTTTCTTGATGACTTGTTTGATATGATGTTCATTGGCCTTGATGTCAAAAACTGAAGTAGGGAACATGACTGTTTTTCTTGTCATGTCATGTGTTCTGCATCCCCTGAGTCCAATTATTTGGAATGGTAGGTTATGTTGCAACTTTTCTCAATCTATCACTATGAATGGTTCACTCTTAGTAAGTGATAAAGTATTAATAGGGCCTTCCACCAGTCATATTCAAACATTGCAGATAGTGCAGACTGGAAACTGAGATGACTGCATTGCAGCATTTCTGACACAGTATATCAAACATTGGACATCTGGATAATCATCTCCACAGTTTGTCCATTCATCTGACCCATGCCTCCATCAGGAAAAATGTAATTCCAGTTCCAACCAGTCTGTTTTTTTTTGTTTCAGATTTGTTCATTGGGTCCTTAGCTGCATCTGCTGGTTACAAGTGTCGACTGCTCAGTTGTTGTTCCCACCTAAGCAGTCCTCACCTGAGATATTTTGGCTAATCAGTCAGCTCCCCATCTTGTGCCCAATCCTCTGTTATTCCCTGGAAACAAAACTATTAACAGATCACTGCTGGCGGAATAAACAATTGCATGAAATTTTATCTCTCACGTACATGTAAAAGATTGTAGCCAAAGTGATTTTTTTTTTTGTTCCTTTCAAACTTACTGTGATTCTACACTTTGAATGTCTTAGGATGTTTACTTCTTTATAGGTGTTTTACAAATGCAAGTTGTTGTTGCTGATCAATCACTACATCATGGGTAAGCATTGGAGAAAAACATCCTGAATTTGTCTCTGTAATATTTTGTATGCAAGTCTTGTACCTATCTGTCAAAAACAATTTGGATTGTGTCAGTTAAAGTTTTTAACTCAATGCAAATGAACACCTGTGTCAATACAAAACAGAGGCAAAGGAAAACTGTCACCAATGTAGAAGTAGAGCCCTTTGGTCTTCTAGCTTCATTACTGATCAGGGTGTGGGGCTAAGGAGCAATTGAATGATGTAGCAATTGTTTCAACTGATGGTAAAATAATCTTAACCAATAGGAGCTGGTTCCTGCAACCTGTAAATGTCCTGTTCTGTGCGCTAAGTCTAAACTGACACTCCCTTGTGAATGCAGTGTTGTCAGAGGTGCTGTCATTTGGGTCAAATGTTAAACCAAGCCTTGAGTATCTACTCGGGTGACTACATAACATCTCTAAAATGGGTTATTTGAAGAGTAAATGCTGTATGAGCGAGGCGAAGAGTGAGAGAATCCTACTGTTCTTCAAAGTAGAACCATTGGATCTTTTAAGTGTACCTGTGAGCGCAGGCTTAATCTTGGTTTAATGTATCAGTCAAATAAGTATATTGCCTACGGTTAACATCATACAGCATGACAGCTGTTGACATTGGCTGTCGGAGTAGATGTAAAAGATCCAAAAGCAAAAACAAACATCTCTCAGAAAAAGATTGGCAGCAAAAGTATCAAAAATTTAGTCTACACCCTTCTGTTGATCCAACAGGAACTTATAATAACAAGTTGCATTTGTATGGCAGCTTCTTAAATATAAGGATCTCTCAAGCTGCTTTTTGGAAGCATAGTCTAAACAGAAATGGATGCTGAGTCAACAAAGGAGGGATCTAAGCTTGATCAAAGCAACAGATTACAATGAAGCAGTGGAGAGGAAGGATTTTTTTAGGTGGCAATTTCGTTAGTTTGGGGCCTAGTACCAGAAGGCATGGTTGCCACTTATAGGATGACAGGAGATGATACCAGTCCTTTACCTTTCCTAAATGTATGGCAACATATGCTTTCTGTGTATCAGAGCTGTTCCAGTGCTCAGTTTTTTTTAAAGAGCTTCCATATTCCTGTAAATTTAATTTGATCCTATGTCTAGGTAAGTGGTTAGATTGGGCCTTATTGATCTCATTTCCTAGCAGAGACCTAGACATAAACTTGCACTTAGATGGTATCCTTCATGACCAGTGATGTCACAAAGAGCTTTACAGCAACTTAAGTAGTTTTATAGTGTTGTCAGTTTGGAGCATGACATGCCATTACAGCATATCTCCTCCTGATACGAATAGCAACAAGCAGACTAGCATGAAACACTGTTGCTTAGGAAATGAAGCAGCCAATTTTTATACAGCAAACTTCCACAAGTAACAATTTAATGATGACAAAATATTCTGTGTTTGAGATTTTGTGGGATTAATATTGGTTAGACACAAGTAATAACTCTCTGCCCTACTTGTCCTCAGGTGAATGCCAAAAGATCTTTACCTAACCCTGAGAAAATAGAGGTGCTCTTAGTTTAATGTTACATTCAAAAGATGACACTACCAACCCGTGCAACACTGCCCTGGAATGCTGGTCTTCACTTTTGTGCTGAAGTCTTATGAAATATTATCTATAACTTTCCGATTCAAAAGAGACAACGCATCCCACTGGGCCACACTGACAGTGAATATAAAGACATACGTGGGCCGACCATGCATTCCAAGTCTTCATTGCTGATCCTGTGTTTTTATACCTTTGGATATCAGGTTGGAAATTGTCATACTGCTGGAAGCTGAGGTGACACTGGATGCTGTGAGATCCTCCAATTCCTATTTCAGTCTCGGCAGAAGTCCACATTTAGTACCAGTCATTCATAGAACAAAGTTAATGCAGTTCTGCTTCAGCAAAATGCTGCTCCAGTGGCGCAATCGGTCAGCACACGGTACTTTATGGGGCAGCATGTTGGATCAGTGGTTAGCACTGCTGCCTCACAGCACCAGGGACCCGGGTTCAATTCCAGCCTTGGGCGACTGTCTGTATGGAGTTTGCGCATTCTCCCCCTGTTTGTATGGGTTTCCTCTGGATGCTCTGGTTTCCTCCCATAGTCCAAATATGTGCAGGGTAGGTGGATTGGCCATGCTAAATTGCCTATAGTGCCAGGGACATTTAGGTTAGGTGGCTTAGACATGGGATATACAGGGATACGGGAATGGTTCTGGGTGGGATGCTCTTCGGAGGGGCAGTGTGAACTTGTTGGGCCGAATGGCCTGTTTTCCACACTGTAGAGATTCTATGATTCAGTGAAATGCAAGGCTGCTATCCTGTTTGTTGCTATTCACCATGGTTGGAAAATGTGTGAGTGTATCCATCTGGATGTGTGCAACTCTCAAAACCAGCACTAGATACTGTGTATCTCTAACTTATTCCTCAAAACTGATGAAATTTCTTTTTGTATAATGTATAGAAATTTAACTTTAATTAAAGCTCTGTTTGCTACATAATTTCCAAGATATATTCCAAGATAATTCACTCAAGTGTTTTCAATTATTTAGCTGTGACAAGGTGTTTAAAAAGCCAGACTTTTATGTTTAACCCTGGTTTACTGAGAGTGAATTACAAGGGCACCAAATTAACTCAGTTCAGATGTTAAATTTAAATCATACTTCAAGGTACTTTTCACCAACTGCAAAGCTTGCTATCTGGTTAAGTCAGGCACCACCTGAGTCATATGTGATGCATACCCATGGATATCTGTAGATGAGTCACGTGTATAATGCACATGTAAGTTTGTAAAACAAGGTTATGTGCACATGGTAGCGGTATGCTTTTGAGGTTTGATATCAAACTTTTATTGGAATTTGTTTCAGAAAAGTATATTTTGGTGCACTGACTTATGAGTAATTTGAGATGTGACATTATAAGTGCCTAGATGGCTAGAAGAAACTGCATTATCTAAACTTCTCCGTCACTGGAGTTTTCCTTACCTCCTCCCTGGGTCTGCTGGAGGCAAACTGGTTAGAGGCTGAATGCCATGATTAGTCAGCAGTTTCATTATTGTTGTGGAATATGACGAAGGGGATGATAGAAGCCCAACTAGATGGATATTAAGCGTTTTTTTAAAAGTAAAATAATTTCCATTTCTCATAAAATTGAAAGCCACTCTAATATCTTCAGTATTGGCACTGAGGAGCGGAAGATATGTTTTTGAGTAGCATTTTCTGGAAATCTGCATTGAACAACATATTTTAGTTTTTACCCCACTTATTGTGCATAGATCTTCCTCTACCCTCTGTCTTTGTAATTCATTCTTATTTCATTCAATCAAGGGTATGGTTTGTATTGCATCAGATTATGTTGATTGCATTATCCTGGGAGGCAAAATGATGATGACAAACAGTGGGTATTTAAACACCTCAGTAGCTGACTTGACTTGTGAAGCAAACTTACAGAAAATGATATCCATTCTGACCCTGTTTTAGTTCTAAAAACTTTCGGAAAATAACAGTAGCTGGGAACACAAATCATGAGGACACTTCTGGATCTGACATCTGCTGATTAATGAGGTTCTCATTGAGGGTTAGAGAAATCAGCTGCTGCTGTGGTTTTATTGAGACCTTTTGGTTTTGACTGTCAATTCAGACCAGTACAGTGTGAAAGGCGGCTTCTGTAGAAGGAAAGACCTGTAATAAGTCTATTCTAATCTGGTTTAATATCATTCCATTCCACTAGGTTTATCTGCTTTCTTGCTACACTGTCAGAACAGTCAAGTTGATCTTTCTGTTATTATTCTTGGGTCTATTTTGAGTTTGTGTGTTGCTAATTCAGTATCATCCATTGCATTGCTTCAATTTTTTTGCGTTATTAGCCTGATAGAGCTTTGATAATGTAAATGCTGGAAGTACTCACCAGGTCAAACAGTGTGTATAAAGAGGCAGGGTGTGGGGTTTTAATCTGTAATGCAAGTTAAGGTGGGTGCTGGGTATGGAAGTAACTAACACTTCCTCGGGGGTTGGGGTGATGTTGGATAGCTTTTCTCGTGAAACTACACAGTTCTGAGATCATTATGTACATGGACGAAGAATGTGGTTAATCCTGTGGTGGAGGTGATCAGGGAGGTCTTCACCCCATTGTTACTTCTCAGGGTTGAAGACTCTGACACCATGTTTCAAGGTCACCCAGACAGGTGTTCATACCCTACACACTGGGAAAAGCAGTTAATCCCATATTACTACTGCCTCCCCCACCCCCAACCCAAGCCCCTCTCAGAAAGTAATAGGCATAACAGAAAATGGCCGCATGGTTCTCTGCTGCACTGTAGCTAGTCAAAGCCCAGCATTCACTTGTCCCAGTCTCTCATATGCTTAATGTAATGGATATGATCAAATGACATGGATTGATCTGTTTGAATTAGCTTCATTGTCACGTGCTCAAGTGAGTATGGTGAAAAGTTTACAAGTCACCACTTATGATGCCATCTTACGTAAAAGGTACCTAGGTACAGATTTTTCAGTACAAGTTCTTATGAAAAAAATTTTAAAAATGAAGAAATGATGTCCAGCATTACAGATCGTAGGAGTAAATTAGAAAAATAGAAAAATAAAAAGTTTAGAATAACAGTCCTTCCAACCCAGTCTCGGCTGGTACTTTGCCTCCAGTCTGCGTTGGGCCTTGAATCACCTCAAGGCCAGGAAACCATGCTGGGCAAAAAGACTCAGTGATTTTAGTTTCAGCTTTTCCACTATCCTCGCCTTGGACAATGGCTGATGACCTTCATCTCAAACTCCACTGCAGCTACCGAGCTACATTCCAAATGTGGTCTCTCCACCCAAGTTAAGCCTCCCTGTCTAACTTGCTTCCAGCTCCCAGGAGCAGCATAAGATTCTATCCTGAGTTAACGTTTTGATCTTTTCAACATTACGAATGTAATTTGTTTAAGGCAAGTGCAGTGCCGTAGAAAGACTAAGCAAGGTCAGCGATTGGATGGAAGGCTAACCTGATTTAAATTACAAAAGAGATGGTGGTGAAAGGCAAAAGTAGATGGTAGTGGCACAAGTGAAGAAATAAATTATGTGTAGAAGAGCGGAAAATGGCAACAGAAAAATATCAGAGATAGTAGGAACTGCCGATGCTGGAGTCTGAGATAACAAGGTGTGGAGCTGGATGAACACAGCAGCCAGGCAGCATCAGAGGAGCAGACTTGTTCCTCAATCTGAAACAATGGGCGCAGTGGTTGATCTGAAGTTACTAAACTTCGTGTTGAGCCTGGAATGTGTAAGGTACCTAATTGAAATATAAGTTTCTGTTCTTTGCGTTCATGCTAAACAGTAAGTGCTGGAAATACTCTCTGGCAGCATCTGGGGAGAGAAAGGCTTTTCAATGGCTTGAGATTTAATGGAGAAAGAAAAATAAACAGACCTCACAACCTGAAATGCCTTGTTCCATTCCACACATGATGTCGCACCCACTGAATATTTCCACCATTTTGGTTTTAGTTAGATTTCTGGTATTCACATTATTTTGATCTTTTATCAATAGAATAGTGTTGGAGGTAGAAAACAACAAGGCAAAAGTGGGAGCTGAGCATGGCATTAAAGAGAATGGCAAGCAATCCAAAAATTTGGATGATAATAGTGGACTGAATGCAGGCATTCCACAAAGCAGCTACCAAATCTGCATTTGGCCTCCCCAGTGCAGATGAGGCTGAGAAATGTGAAGGGAATACTGTGTACAAATCAAATAAATATAAATAAATCATTATTTTGACTGACTATAGACCATGGTAAGGGCAGAGGTGAATGAATGAGTCTTCTGTTTTCTATGCTGTCATGGGAAAGAGAGCAAGTTTTAGAGGTAAGGGAAGAGTGGAAGAGGTGTCGATGAAATAATCCTCTCTGTACGGTCCTTCTCAGCCTTTTATCCCATTGTGAGCCAAGACCCCACTTTGGTTCATAGCAATAGTTGTGACCCTAGATCTGTGGGAATGGGATGGGAAGTGGGCTGGTGGTGAGATACCTGTGAAAGCGGAGGTGGGGGGTGGGGGGTGGGGGGGGTGAAGAGACTTGTGACATGGGGTGAAGAGCAGGTGCAGGGTCAGGGACCTGCAAGACTGTGTTTCTTCCACAGGGTTTATTTAGAAAAAAACACCTCATTCTCCACAGGGTTTTACAACAGTGCAGTTGAGCCTTGCGTTTCAGCTGGTTAGACCATGCCCTGATGATTCAAATGGTCCACACAGCTTTCAACACTCATTCGGAGCTCAGCTCAGCTGGTGCTACCTCTGAGCTTGCAACCCCAAAATTACAACTGGCAGCCCCTCTTGGGGTTGTGACCCACAGTTTGTGATGTCCCACTTTAGAATATTGAAAGGATGAGGTGGCGTCATTGTGCAGGTGGCACGTAATCCATTATATGCAGAGGTTAGTGGGATGGACATTGAGGACTCCAGGAACCCCATCGTAAATCTGGGAGGAAAGAGGAAGAAGTAACAGCAATGGGATAGTCATGGTTGAGAGTTGTCTCAACCTTATTTCTGGGGGAATCCTCAGTTGAGGAAAATGAATGGTATATTGGAAGCACTTGAGTGCAAGGTTACAGCATCACAACAAGTGAGACTGAGGGACTGGGAAAATGGACTAGAATCCTTGCAAATAATATGGTGTGAAGGATGTGTAATCAGAGTACCTGTCAGTGCCAGTGTCTTAGAGCATGGTGGTTGAAGATAGAGATGTTGGGAAAAGGGCAGGTAGAATTGGAGAAAAGACCATCTGAAGAAGAGATTTGGGCTGGAGATTTGAGACACAGCTAACATAATTTTCCAGCTCACGGCGAGAGCAGAAACAGTACCGACTTTGTCAGCACAGCTGATTATTGGGTAAGGAGGGACACCCTGAGAATAGCATCAGAGAATATTAGATTCAGGTTGGAAGAGGCTAGACAAGGTGGAAAATATAGCCTAAGGATAGGAAGGAGTGTGTTCTGTTAGGCAGTAACAGGCGAATAGGATGAGCCCAGCTAGGCAGTACTGTTAGTAGACTGTGGGATGGCTGAACATGTTTTTAATTTGAATACCTTTGGAGTCAGAGAGAAGAGATTAAATGTGGTACTGAATGAGGTTTGAAGGGACAGTAAGATGGGAAGAAGGGTCTGGTCGGCTTTCAGTTTGCTGAAGCAAGGTCCTTGACACCTGAAAAGAAAAAATATTTTTGTCAAAGTGGTGGATGAAACAAAGGATGAAATGCTGGTGACCCGGGCAACTCTGCTGGATAGAGTGGGCAAGAGCACTCGTAGAGCAGAATGTGGCCTTGAACATGGATTTTCAGATGTAGTGAGAGCTAAGATTCGAGAAATGCTGAAAATGATGCTAATATCTGGAATTGGGTTGACCCAGACCAGAGCACACAGGGTGCAGTTCGTTTGGAGATAATGTGAGGTAAATTTGATCTGGAGATGTTTGCAGGAGGTAGAGGTGTGGCTGTGAGAGCAAGCTTTGGCATGTACCTGATTAAACACAAGAAAGGAATCAGAAAGCAATCCAGACAAGCAAGGTGAAAGAGCCAAACTAAACTCACATTGGAGACAATATGTATCGTTTTGCTTTTTGCCATATTTTCATTGATGTTTAATGTACAGGATGTTGACATAACTAATCAAGGTTATTTAGCAGATTTGACTATATCATGAAATTTCTCGTTGAAATCACTGTCATTGGCACTAAGCTAAGACCTCCCTTCATTGAAGTATTCTGGAGCAGAAGCTCTTCAACATAGTGAAAACTCACCAGCTCAAAATCAAGTAGGGCCTTGCATACTGACTGCCACCTACTTAACCTCTGATTTTACTGCAAGCCTCAAAAGACCTATCGTGTTGTGGGAAAACTAAGTTTATCTTAGCCATGGCATTAAACATATTCCTTGTTACTGCTAACGCCACTGACATGACTAATATTGTAAGCCTGGTGGGGATGTTCATAGTGCTCAATGCTGGTTGATGATGAGCTAAGAATAACAAGTGGAGACTTAAAACAGCAATCCTGGTGTTGTTGAACAGTGCAGATAATGTTGGAAATACAAAAGCGCTGCCTGCTGTCACTGGGACTGGGTGTCTGTTGGAAAATACCTAATTTAGTAGGCTGCACTTTGGTGTACATTGTCTACAAAGATTCCACGGTATGTGTTGGGAAGGCTCTGTGACGTACAAAAGAGATAAAGTACAATTTGCAACATACTCTTCATTAGTAGCAATCTTGCAGTTTGAAATCTGCAGGAGTTGTGCTGACGGTGAGAGGACCAGTCCCTGTTGAAGCTGTCATCAGTCTCTGCATTATCATGTGTCTTTGTCAGTGTGATGGTCCTAGACTGCCCCCAGGTGGCTAATTGAACAATTGTAGTTTAACAGCAAGATAATTTGTTGCATGTAATTGTATATAAATGGTCAAAGCATCGGTTTGTTTTATTTTGTAGAGAAGCCTCTTATGCTTTTTTGGTAGCTTCAATAAAAAATATCTGGTAAGCTTTAGTCATCTACCATACTGGTGATCACTGGAAACAAAACAAACTTGAAAGACATAATCTTTTCGTGAAGCCATGTTGTGTACCACAAGTATGTTCTTCTCTCTCCAATCAATGATATATTGTAACCTTGCCAATGCCCTCAACCATCTTTCCTAATACTGAAGTCAAATTAGTGAGCCTAAAGTTATCTGGGTCAGTGATGTCAAAATATAAAGATGGGGACTGCTTCAGTCATAGATCCCTACATTGTGAAAAGCAGCCATTCAGCCCATCAAGTCTGAGGGCCCCACTAAGAGCATCCCTCCCAGACCTACCCTATCCCTGTAACCCTGCATGGCTAACCAACTTAGTCTACACATCCCTGGACACTGGGGGCAATTTGGCATGGCCAATCCAACTAACCTGCACACTCCTGGATTGTGGGAGGAAACTGGAACACCTGAAGGAAACCCACACAGACACTGGGAGAATGCGCAAACTCCACATTGACAGTCACCCAAGGCTGGAATTGAACCCAGGTCCCTGGCGCTGTGAGACAGCATTGTTTCCTTATACAACAATATATTCAATAATTCTATCTAAAATCATAAGGGTAGACTGCAACCATTGTCTTTGGCCCCTGTCACAAACGCTATACTCAGTCTTCCAGGGTTTCCTCTCAGCCACATGACTGTGGAGAGATCTGGAAGTTACCGTGGATAGAACAAACAGTTCATGACCTTTTAAAACTGAGTGTGTTTCAAGTGTGTGTACACATACGTGTCTTAGAATTGGTGTAGCACAGTCTTAGAGAGACTGGCTTTGCCCGGTAAAGGGCATTTAAAGGAAGCTCCTTGACAAATAACTGAGGCTGAAACGGATTGTTCTCAACGTTGGTATCATACTTGATCCCAAGATGAGCTTCTGATCACACACCTGATTACAACATTACTAAAACTGCCTATTTCTACCTCTGTAATGTTGCCAGACCTCTCCTCTGACTCAGCTGTTGAAACCCTCAGTCATACGTTTGATACCTCTGGACCTTACTATTCTGATGCACATCACGTTCTACCCTTTGTAAACTCAGTCATCCAAAACTCTGCCTGTCATATCAAGTATCACCCAGAACACGTTGGTTCCATATTGAATAGCACCTACCCCAGTATCCTTTCACCCCTTTGCTTAACAACAATCTCCCTACCTGGGACCAGGGACCTGGGTTCGATTCCAGCCGCAGGCAACTGTCTGTGTGGAGTTTGCACATTCTCCCTGTGTCTGCGTTGGTTTCCTCCGGATGCCCCGGTTTCCTCCCACAGTCCAAAGATGTGCAGGTTAGGTGGATTGGCCAGGCTAAATTGCCAGTAGAGTTCAGGGATGTGTAGATTAGGTGGGTTATAGGGGGATGGGACTGGGTGGGATGCTCTGAGATTCAGTGTGGACTTGTTGGGCCGAAGAGCCTGTTTCCACACTGTAGGGATTCTATGATTCTACCGCAGCCTTAAAAATATTCAAAGATTCTGCTTCCTTCACCTCTTGAGGAAGCCAGTTCCAAAGACACTCAACTCTAGGGGAGACGATGGCCTAGTGGTATTATTACTGGAATGTTAATCCAGAGACCCAGATAACCTTCTGGGGACCTGGGTTCGAATCCCACATTGATAGCCTGGAATTAAGAATCTAATGATGACCATGACATTGTCAATTGTTGGAAAATCCCATCTGTTTCACTAATGTCCTTTAGGGAAGGAAACTGCCATTCTTACCTGGTCTGGCCTACATGTGACTCCAGACCCACAGCGATGTGGTTGACTCTGAACTGCCTTTTGGGCAATTAGGGATGGGCAATAAATGCTGCCTAACCAGCGACGCCCTCATCCTGTTAATGAAAAAATTCACCTAAACTCTGTCTTAAATGGGTGACTCCTAGATCGAAATTCAACCATTGATTCTGAATTGATTGATTTGATTTATTGTCACATGTACCTAAGTACAGTGGAAAGCTTTGTTTGCAAGCAGTACAGGCAAATCATAGTAAGCAAGGGCATATAGATCATAGGGTTTAAAAAAAACTTGGTTGGAGTAAGGCATACAGGTTACACCGGACAGGATGAACGCTAGGCAAGATCAACATTAACAAGATCAGCATTATTTGAAATTAGAGAGTCCATTCACCAGTCTAATAATGGCAGGGACGAAACTATCCTTGAACCTGTTGGTGCATGTATTCAAGCTTCTGTAACATCTGCCTGACAGAGGAGGTTGTAGAAGAGCGTTACCGGGGTGGGAAGGATCTTTGATGATGTTGGCATCCTTTCCGTGGCAACGATACATGTAAATACAGTCCACGGATGGAAGGTTGGCTTCCATGATGGTTGTGTGCACACACGATGTCTGTAGTTTCTTATGGTCTTGGGCAGAGCAGTCGCTGTACCAAGCCGTTATGTACTCAGACGGTATGTTTTCTATGGTGCATCTGTAGAAGTTGGTGAGGGACCTTATGGGCATGTCAAATTTCCTCAGCCGCCTGAGGCAGAAGAGGCGTTATTGTGCCTTCTTGACTGTTGCATCTACATGGGAGGTCCAACGCAGGTTATCAGTTATCATCACTCCTAGGAACTTGACGTTCTGAACCCTCTCAACATCAGCTCAGTTGATGCAGATGGGGGCATATTCTCCTCCCTTCTTTCTGAAGTGAATGGTCAGTTCTTTAGAACTTTTTTAAAGAATCCCTATATTGTAGAAACAGGCCTTTCAGTCCAAGTCCACACCAACCCTCTGAACAGCATCCCACCCAGACCCACCCCCCACCCCACGCCTGCAACCCTGCATTTCCTGCTAACACACCTAACTTACACATCCCTGAACACTATGGGCAACTTAGCATAGCCAATCCATCTAACCTGCACATCTTTGGACTGTGGGAGGAAACCGGAGCACCTAGCAGAAACCCAGACAGACATGGGGAGAAAGTGCAAACTACATACAGACAGTCACCCGAAGGTGGAGTTGAAACTGGGTCCCTGGCACTGTGAGACAGTAGTGCTAACCACTTTTTAGTTTTGCCAACAATGAGAGAGAGGTTGTTATCATTGCATCATGTCACCAAGCTTTCTGTCTCTTTTCTGTAGTCTGACTCATTATTGTTTGATATCTGCCCTACCACAGTGGCGTCATCAGCAAACTTGTTGATGCCATTTGTTCAGAATTTGGCAACACAGTCATGGGTGTACAGGGAGTATAGTAGGGGGCTGAGAACGCATCCTTGGGAGGCTCCAATGCTGAGTGTTATCGTGGAGGAGGTGCAGTTGCCTATCTTCACTGATTGATTGTGGTGTATGGTTCAGGAAGCTGAGGATCCAGTAGCAGTGGGCAGAGCCGAGACCTAGGTCTCGGAGTTTTGAGATCAATTGGACAGGATAATGGTGTTGAAGGTGGAGCTGTACACGATGAACAGGAGTCTGACATGGATGTCCTTGTTGTCCAGATGTTCCAGGGATAAGTGCAGGGCTAAGGAAATGACATCTGCTGTTCACCTGTTTGTCAGTCGGCAAATTGCAGGGAATCGAGGAAGGCTGGAAGATTAGAGTTGATGTGGGCCATGACCAGCCTCTCAAAACACTTCATTATTGTGGAGGTCATACCAACTGGGTAGGACTCATTAAGGCCCATTGCATGTGCTTTCTTATGTATTGGGATGATGGTGGTCTTCTTGAAGCGGATGGGGTCTTCAGCTTGTGGGAGGCGTAGGTTGAAGATGTCAGTGAACTCCTCTGCCAGCTGGTCTGCACAGGATCTGAGCACACAGTCAAGCCTCCATCTGGGCCTGTCGCTTTCCTTGGGTTGTCACGTCCGCAGCGGTGATGAGGGGTCAATCTGCTGAGACCACTATCAATCTTGTATGTTTCTGTCACATTGCCTGTTACTCTTCTCGACTCCAGCATGTATACATGTATCCTGTGCAACCTTCCCAAGTAACATAAGCCATCCATTCCAGTATTAGCACGGTAAACCTTCTCTGAACAACCGTTAATGCATTTATGTCTTCCCTTACATTACATGACTAATGAGTTTGGTTTGCTTGCCTTTATTGGTCTGCATTGAGTATAGGAGTTGGGAGGGGCCACTTTTGGAATACTGCATTCAATTCTGGTCTCCCTTCTATAGGAAAGGTTCCTTGAAACTTGAAAGGGTTCAGAAAATATTTATAAGGATGTTGCCAGGATTGGAGGGTTTGAGCTATGGGGAGAGGCTGAATAGGCTGAGGCTCTTTTCCCTGGAGTGTTGGAGGCTGGGACCTTATAGAAATTTATAAAATCACAAGGTGCCTGGATAGGGTGAATAGTCAGGGTCTTTTCTCCAGGGTAGGGGAGTCCAGAACTTGAGGGCATAGGTTTAAGGTTAGAGGGGAAAGATTTAGAAGGGACCTAAGGGGCAAGTTTTTCACGCAGAGGGTGGTGCCTGTATGGAATGCACTGCCAGAGGAAGTGATGGAGGCTGGTACAATTACAACATTTAAAAGGCATCTGGATAGGTATATGAATAGGAAGGGCTTATAGGGCAATGGGCCAAACGCTGGCAAGTGGGACCAGATTGATCTGGGATATCTGGACGGCATGGACGAGTTGGACCAAAGGGTCTGTTTCCATGCTGTACAGCTCTCTGACTCTAATACTCTGCATAGTACTTGAGATGTATTATCTCTGTTGTGCTGTATAACTCACACATAACCTCCCTAATTTTGAATTATGAAAGTCAATAAATTCCAGGTGGAGGATCATCTTCAAAAGTGAAGAGTACTCATTAACCATATCCAGGGAGTCCTTCGTAACCTGTCCTTGAGCAGCCTTCACTGGCCCAATATAATCTGATAGCTCTGACTGTTCACATAACGGAAAAAGATTTTCCCATTACTTCCACAATTGTCTGTGATACTTCTTTCCATTAGCCTTTTAGCAGATAACAGCAGCCTTCATTTTCTTCAGCTGTTTCTTGGACTTGAATTCTGGCTACATCAACTAACAGGGTTAACAGAAATATACTCGGACAACAATAAAGTTTATGTGCAGAGGTTTACATGGTATTTAGTTGCATTTTAATAGTTGGTAGAAGGAACTGCATTATGAAGCATAACTGTACTAGACAAAACTAATTCCTTTCACACTACATGTACAAAAACAGATTGTATCAGAAGTGTTTAACATAACTTGCATCTGGAATCTACATTTTAGAACAAACAGTTAATGTTCATTAATTTTAACAAACTTGTGACATGGTGTAAAATGTTGCCTGCAATGAAATGCTGCACTTGGAATATGTGAGGCAGTCAATAGCCTCTCTTTTTAAAACAAATTTACGTTAGTGGTCACATTTTTTTTTTGACAGGCTAAATGGTTGAATTGCACTCGGTAAAAATGTCAACAGAAACATAATGCCTAAATGCAAGATGTAATCTGCCTGCTGGTTTTGAGAGTTTCATTTCTATAAACAAATAATGATGTTGTTTGAAAGTGCAAAGAATAAATGAAAATTTCTCTTTAACCCCAACACTGCACCTACTTAACTTGGAATGATTTCTCATTTCACCTTATTCAGTTGCCCTTAACACAAAGCTATACTGAAACCACGTTTGTTCTTGTTTTTCTCTGCAGACTTTGAGCAGACAAGAATCCAGACACCCATTTATTAATGGCTGGCAGATACAAGCTTGTATTATTTGCAGTGGTGCTTGAAGCCAATTAATTTGATTATTGCTGTAGTCACGTCTCAATTACTGTAAAGTTCAGAACAAAGCTCTTCTTCTAATTTAACACTAGACACAGAAATGTTTTCACACCAACCAAGAGAAAGTAAGAAAGCATAAACGGATTCACTAACTGCAGAGCATAATTGAGAGAAATGATCCAAGAATGTGGTGAGCGTGTAATCATATCACTTTGTGGATTCAGCAGACAGTTGTGAACTTCTCCAGCTTCTCTCTAGCAGCTGACACAATCATCAAACCTTCGATGAAGTTACAGTGCATAACTGCAGACATATTAAGCATAACTGTAAGAAATTTTCTCAGTCATGTCGAGTTGTAAAAGAGGTGTGAATCATAGGTTGGTAGGAAGACGAAGCACAACATTTGAACAGTTACATCCTTCAGTCGTTCAAGGAGGAAAAATTAATAACATGAGCAGCATAAGCAACATTCACTTTACACCAGTAACAAAGCTTCAAAAATACCTCATTGGCTGTAAAGGAGTTTGCATATGATGAGGTGAAAGATGCTCTATAAATGCGAATTCTTTCTTAAAAGGACTTGAAACAGATAAATACAGCACAGAGATACAGCTGATGTTTTTGAACATTCTTCACTGCCTAATACTACCTTTGAAAGTTCTGACTGTTTAACTGTTCTGGTGCAGAAGGAGACCATTGGTCCCATTGTGTCTGTATTGCATCTCGCAACGAACATTATGATGTAGTGTCATTTTATTGTCTTTTCCCATGATCCTGAGTATTGTTACTTTTTAAATGGTCACCTATTGCTCTTCTAAATTCCTGAATTGAACCTGTCTGGGCCACACTTTCAAGCAGTGTATTCCAGTCCCAAACTACTCCCTGTGTGAAAACATTTTTTTCTCTCACATCACACTTGCTTTTTTTGAACATTACCATATATCTGTACCCTCTTGTTCTCAATCCTTTTTATGAGAGGGAACAGTTTCTTTCTATCTACTCTGTCCAACCATCTCATGATTTTTAAGACTATCAGATCTCCTCTCAGCTTTGTCCTCTCCAGGGAAAACACTCCCAAGGTTTCCAATCTATTTTCATAACTGGAGTTTCTCATCTCTGGAGTTATTCTCATAAACCTGTTCTGCACTGTCTCCAGTTTGTTTACATCCTTCTTAAACTGCGGCACTCAGAGCTGTGCGTAGCTGAAGTCTAATGAGCATACCTGCCTTGCTGCTGTTGTCTCTGCCCCTGTTAATAAAGCCTAGGATGCTTTGTAACTCCTCACTCTACCCATCCTGCCACCTTCTGGTGACATCCACAAATCTACCCAGGTCTTAGTGCTCCTGTACATTATTCAGGGTTGTGTCTTTTCCTTCATACTGAATCTTTTATGTTCATTCTTTAAAAGTGTGTCAACTCTCAGTTGTCTGCATTGAATATCATCTGCAGTGTTCCCTCTAATTTTATTTTCTTCCACACAAGCCTCCATGGTCTCTGTGTAGCAGTAATGTTTGGAAGCACCAATCACTATGCAAGGAATATTGGAGTAGCTGCATGGGCACACAGTTATGCAGCTTTAGAGGGAACACTGATCTTCTACCATCTTTGAGCTCACTTCACCAACTTGTCAATGTCCTTTTGTAGTTTCTCCCTGTCCTCCTCAATGCCCCTAAGTTTTGTATCATCCGTAAAGTTGGAAATTGCCTCCTGCAAACAATGATTTAGAATCACAGAATCCCTACAGTGTGAAAACAGGCCCTTCGGCCCAACAAGTCCACACCGAACCTCGGAGCATCCCACCCAGACCCATTCCCTTATAACCCACCTAATCTACACATCCCTATGGGCAATTTAGCATGGCCAATTCACCCAACATGCACATCTTTGGACTGTGGAAGGAAACCGGAGCACCCGGAGGAAACCCACGCAGACACAGGGAGAATGTGCAAACTCCACACAGACAGTCGCCCGAGGGTGGAATTGAACCCAGGTCCCTGGCGCTGTGAGGCAGCAGTGCTAACCACTGAGCTACCGTGCTGCCCGTTAGATCATTATTGTATATCAGAAATGGCAGGTGTCCCAAAACCAACCCTTGAGGAATTCCACATCAAACCTTGCTCCAGGCCAGAAAATATCCTTTAACTATTACTCTTTGTTTTGTGTCCTCAGCCAATTTTGTATCCATGTTGCTACTGTCCTCTTTATTACACAAGCTGTAACTTTTCGCACAAGTTTAAGTGGCATCAAACAACTTTTCTCAGTCCATGTCCACTACATCAATAGTATTACTCTCATTGACCCACTCTTTTACCTCTACAATCACTCCAATGAAATATTTAATTTTCCCTCAAGAAATCCATGCCAGCACTTCCTAATCCATGTTTTTCTCTTGGACTATTAATTCTGTCTTGAATAATTGTTTCAAGAAGTTTCCCCATCACTGAAGCTAAACTGCCTGGTCTGTAATTGCTGGATTTGACTATACAAAGGGGAGGTGATGGCCTAGTGGTGTTATTGCTGGACTGTTAATCGAGAGACCCAGATAATGTTCTAGGGACCGGGGTTCAAATCCCACCATGGCAGATGGTGGAATTTGAATTCAGTAAAATATCTGGAATTAAGAATCTAATGATGACCATGTCGATTGTTGGAAAAACCCATCTGGTTCACTAGTGCCCTTTAGGGAAGGAAATCTGCCATCCTTACCTGGTCTGGCCTACACGTAACTCCAGACCCACGGCAATGTGGTTGACTCTGAACTGCCCTCCGGGCAATTAGGAATGGGCGATAAATGCTGCCTAGCCAGTGACTCTCTCATCCTGTGAATGAATAAAGAAGAAAAAATAACCTTTTTGGACAAGGGTGTTGTTACATTTGCAATTCTCCAGATCCCTGGCACCACCCTTAAGTCTAAGAAAGGTTGAAAGATTATTGCCACTGCTTCTGAAATTTACAATCTTCCGATGAGGTAATTGTGAAAGTTTTACCCATTTCTTCCTCAGAGTGTTGGATGCTGACTATCATAAGGGTGTATGTAAACACTAGGATGATACCAGTAGATTGGAAGAAGCTAATGTGAATATAGCTAAAGAAGCTGTATTCATATAAAAATGAAGGAATGCAGGCTATATTTCAATAAAGTGTGGAGCTGGAGGAGCACAGCAGATCAGATAACAGCTGAGGGGCAGGAAAGTCTGTGTTTCAGGTCTGGACCCTTCATCAGGACTGGTGAAGTCCTGATGAAGGGTCCAGATCTGAAATGTTGACTTTCCTGCTTTTCAGATGCTGTCTGACCTGCCATGCTCTTCCAGCTCCACATTGTATTGACTATAAAATATATTAATTTATTTTAAAATAGTAAAGGAGTTTAATTGGGTACACAGTTACTATTTCTTCCAAGCAAGTCCAAAACTAGAGGCAACAGTTGAAAGATCACATCTGATTAAGTCTAATAGGGAATTCAGGAGCAGTGCTCATATAGACAGGAGCACATCACTGTGAACCAGTGAGGGAGTATCCACAGCCACGGTGAGGCTTTGCCATACAATTGTAGGAACCCTAACTCCTAGCAGTGTGGGCTACATACTAAATTGACTGACTGTGAGTGTTCAACAGCAACCTTTAGGTGGCGCAGATGGCTCACATGTGCTGAGAGGAAACCAACATCATTTGGAGGGAGCAGAAAATTTTATAATGACTGTGATAAGTGAAGGTTTTGCAAATTGACTACTTTTTATAATAGCCATGTTATTTTGGTAGAGTAATTCCTGAAAACATTAGCAAGATTAATAAGCTGAAGTTTAGCAGGAAAGTAGAGGGTTTTACTGAAGCTCTGCAATGAGTTAGACAACACATTTTAAATGATCAGGAAGAAGGGAAACTTAATCAAAGGGGAACAAAATTGGTGGCACAGGGACCAACTGGTGCTATTGCCCAGGCCGTCACCATGGTCTGAATCAGCATGATGAGCCAGGATGGAGTGCAAGAGGAAACTGCCAGGCAACATAGTGTTGGGGAGAGAGGAGTTAGTCTTTTTCAAAATTAAAGTAAAATGTATACATAAAACATTTCAATTTCATTTAAAACTGAGGGATTTTGATAGAGTGCAGAGATGTTGTTTCTTATAATGAAGTCCAAAACTAGGGTCCAGAGATATAAGGTTGTTTCCGATTAATCCAGATCAGGAATTCAGAAGTAGTGTCCTGGATTTTACATGTCGCCTCAGGGTATGTGTTTTTTTTTATGGTGGAACAGCTGAAATAAGGCAGGCTCCCTCCCCATTACCTTCCTACTTGTTCCTAAGCTGACCCTTCGATTTCTTCTAATCAACCTGTTCAGAGATGTTAGATATTTTTAATCAACCTGTTAGGTGATGTTATGACATTCCTTTTGGAATAGGTGGAACTTGAACCCAGGTGTCCTTATTCAGAGGTAGGGACACTGCCACTGTGCCACAAAACCCCCCCCCACCCCACCAAAACTCACTCTGATATTACAGAGGGTGGGCGGTGCCAAAATTGACAGCCCACTGACCAGAAGTGAATAAATAAGGGTTGCTTGAACTTGTTAGGAACTCATCTAACACAGATATTAATCTTCCCCCACTACAGTATGATTGGTCAGCAGCTCCAGAGGGTGGATTCTCCCTATGTGGGCAAATCAAATTAGCCACTATGCTGTGGAGGAGGAATTCCTGGAATGTATATCGGATGGTTTTCTTGGCCAATATGTGGAGGAACCAACTAGAGAACAGGCCATCTTAGACTGGGTACTGTATAATGAGAAGGGAATCATTGCCAGTCCAGCTGTGCCAGACCCCTTGGAGATGAGCAACCATAACATGATAGAACTTTTTATCAAGTTGGAGAATGAGGTAGTTGATTCAGAGACTAGGGTGATGAATCTTAATGAAGGAAATATGAAGATATGAGGCGTGAGTTGGTCTTGACAGATTGGGGACAGTTACTTAAAGGGATTACTGTGGATAGGCACTAGCAACCATTCAAGGAACGCATGGGGCAACTCCAACAATTGTTTGTTCCTGTCTGGCACAAAAACAAAATGGGTAAGATCGCCGATCCATGGCTTACAAAGGAAATTAGAGTAGTATCCAATCCAAGGAAGAAGCATACAGATTGGCCAAGAAAAATAATACATGGGAGGATTGGGAGCAGTTTAGAATTCAGCAAAGAAGGACCAAGGGATTGATTAAGAAGGGGAAAATACAGTATGAAAGTAAGCTTGCAGGGAATATAAAGACTGACACAAAGAGCTTCTGTAGGTACGCAAAGAGAAAGAGATTGGTAAAGACAAGTGTAGGTCCCCTATAGACAGAAACGGGGGAACATATAGTAGGGGACAAAGAAATGGCTGGGGAACTGAACACATACTTTGGTTCTGTCTTCACAAAAGAGGACACAAATCAGATAATAGAAATGTTGGAGAATGCAAGATTTAGCGAGAGGGAAGAATTGAGGGAGATCAATATTAGTAGAGAAATGATGCTGGGAAAATTGACAGGCCTCAAGGCGAATAAATCCCTAGGGCCTGATAATCTACATCCTGGAGTACTTAAGAAACTGGCTCTAGAAATAGTGGATAATTTGGTGGTCGTCTTCCAGGATTCTATAGACTCTGGAACAGTCCCTGCAGATTTGAGGGTAGCTAGTGTCACTCCAATATTCAAAAAGTGAGATAGAGAGAAATTATAGACCAGTAAGTCTAACATTGGTAGTGAGGAACATTCTCAAATCCATTATCAAGGATTTTATGGAAAAGCATTTAGAAAATAGTGGCAGAATCAGCAGGGATTTATGAAAGGGTGATCATGCTTGACAAATCTTGTGGAATTCTATGAAGATGTAACTAGTAGAGTTGACAAGGGGAGCCAGTCGATACGGTGTATTTGGACTTTCAGAAAGCGTTTGACAAAGTCCCACATAAGACATTATTGTGCAGGATTAAAGCATGTGGGATTGGGGAAAGTGTGTTGAGATGGACAGAAAACTGGTTGGCAGAGAGGAAACAGAGTAGGAATTAAAGGGTCTTTTTCAAATTGACAGGCAGTAACTAGTGGGGTGCCACAGGGATTAGTGCTGGGACCCCAACTATTCACAACATATATTAATGATTTGGATATGGGAACAAAATGTAACATTTAAAAGTTTGCAGGTGATACCAAGTTGGGTGGGAGGGTGAACTGTGACGAGGATGCAGAGATCCTTCTGCGTGATCTGGACAGATTGGGTGAGTGGGCAGATGCAGTATAATTTGGATAAATGAGAGGGTTATTCACTTTGGGAGCAAAAATAAGAAGAAAGCAGATTACTACCTGAATGGCTGTAAATTGGGAGAGGGGAGTGTGCAGTGAGACCTGGGTGTCCTGTGCACCAGTCGCTGAAGGTAAACATGCAGGTGCAGCAGGAGCTAAAGAAGGCAAATGGTATGTTGGCCTTCATTGCGAGAGGTTTCGAGTACAGGAGCAGGGATATGTTGTTGCAGTTGCACAGGGCCTTGGTGAGACCACACCTAGAATATTGTGTGCAGATTTGGTCTCCTTTTCTGAGGAAGGATGCTCTTGCTCTCAAGGGAGTGCAGCAAAGGTTTACCAGGCTGATTTGGAAGCTGGTGGGTCTGACGTATGAGGACAGATTGACTATGTTAGGATTGTTTTCACTGTAGTTCAGACAAATGTCGGGGGATCGCATAGAGATTTATAAAATTCTAACAGGACTAGACAGGGAGGATGTTCCCAATGGTGGGTCTTGCCCAGAACCAGGGGTCACAGTGTGAGGATTCAGGGTAGGACGGCGATGTGAGACATTTATTCACCCAAAGAGTGGCGAGCCTGTGTATTTCATTACCTCAGGAAGTAGTTGAAGCCAAAACATTGAATGTATTCAAGAAGCGGCTAGATATAGCACTTGTGATGAATAGGATCAAAGGTTATGGGGAGGAAGCAGGATTAGGCTGTCGAGATGGATGATCAGGCATGATCATGATAAATGGCAGAGCAGGCCCAAAGGGCCAAATGGTCTCCTCCTGCTCCTATCTTCTATGTTTCTGTGTTGCTATGTGGAGGGGCACAAGCCCCACTATTCACCAATTTAGCCTCTCGATGATGTGTTATGCCTGTAGGACACTCTTTGTCTGAGTCTGTCAGTTGACCTGCCTCCGTCTATACATTTCTGCCCAATGCCCTTATTTAATGTATGGGGACTGGCAGCATCTGTGGAGAGAAATCAGAGTTAAGATTTCAGGCTCAGTGATCCTTCTTCAGACCCATTCTGAAGAAGGGTCACTGGACCCGAAACATTAACTCCAATTTCTCTCCGCAGATGCTGCCAGACCTGATGAGATTTTCCAGCTTTTTCCATTTTTGTTTTAGATTTCCAGTGTCCGCAGTTCTTTCGGTTTCTTTGTTACATAAGGAGTCACTAGGTGAATAGCAGAGAAGCCTTTAAGGGAAATCTAGGTAAACAGGTGGAATAGAATTAAAGGATATGTAGACAGGCTTAAACAAAGCAGCACAAGATGGGGCTCATGTGGAATATTACATTTTGGTATAAACTAATTATGGCATATCTGTTGGCTGTAAATTCTGTGTAAAATTAGTTTAGAATTATCGGAAGTTTTCCTGACCAAATTATCTGGGCTGCTTGGAACATTAACTTTATAAGAACTGTTCGTCACGAGAAAGGAGGAGATAATGACAGTTAAGATTGAGAGAGAGAAGCATCTGTGGGCTCGCTGTCTGTTTGTTTTGTATTCAGAATGCATTCACTGATAAGAGATGTTGACGATTCTTTTCCATTTGTTATGGAACTGGTGGGAGCAGTAGCCGGAAAAGCGATGGAAAGTTCATTTTTGAAAGAGACTTATTGAGCCCTTCCTCCGTCGAGCAAGATTGGCATCTTGCCTTTCTCTTTTCATTACCTCAACTGGACTATTTGTGGTTCCACAGAAATGGGAAAAAATTGATTTTTTTTTTCCTCTCCCAACTCATTGTTTTCTGTTAGTGCCAAAATTTGCTAAAGGGCATGAAATTCAACCATAAACGACAGAATGTATAACCTGATACCCTCAATTTTTCTTTAGTTTTCTAAAGAGACTGCTGAGGTTTTTAAACAATTACAAACAAAAGTCCATGGGTGACAGTGAGCTAGAATGGGGGATCCAAATAATTGACAAATTAGTAGCTGGGATGAAAAATCTTGCTACTTCCTTGTTTCTTTTCCCCTCCAATTTCCAGTTAGAATGGTTGAATTATGTGTAAAATATGCTCAGGTATGTACTATAGTTCACTAGTACACAAACTGTATGGAGGTCCTGGACTAATAATTCATTAAATATGAGTTCAAATCCTCAAACCACAAGTTGGTAAGAGTTTGAATTAAATTTGGCAGCCATTAAAGTGATAATGAAGCTACTGGATTATCATAAAACTCCAGCTAAAGTCCTTTAGGGGTAGAAACCTATTGTCATTGCCTAGTGTAGCCTAGAGATGTTTCCAGTTACACATCAAAAGGCTTAAATGTTAACTGCACTCTGAAGTGGCCTGGCAAACCACTCAGTTATGTCAGGAAAACTAAGAATGCATAATAACTACTGGCCTTATTAGTGATCCCAATAATTAACATTTTTAAGCATCCAAGTAAATTTAAGGCATGTTGCATTAACAAAGAACAAAACTTAATTGCCATCATTCTAAAAATGTTGCTGTGCCTTTGGAGTTTCAGAAATGATAATTTTATTGCCCTTTTACTGGGATCCTGCAGTATCCACTGCAAATGATGCTATGTGTCTTTTTCTTTATCTCCTCCACCTTTCAAAATGAGACAACAATGCAGACTTCATGAGACCTCAAAAATTGACCTTGATCCCTGCATCTTTGCAATCTACTGCTCCATTTCAAAACCGCCATTACAAGTCCATGAACATTTTGTCATTTCTCAAATTTGTGCCTTTCTCAGAACACCATGTTTGCATCTCTTCCATCAATTATCCACTTTGGTCACAATACCAAAACAACTACTGTTATCAAAAGCACAAGTACATTTGATGAGAGTCAAACTGCCATTCAATCTCCTGTTTTCTTATTGCTGTGTAAATGCTCCTCTTGTCCACCAGGCTCAGAGTGGATCACCTGGATCCATTCTTACTGATCTAATTGTGGCTAGAGAATAGCCTCCATTAGTTTCTCCTCTTGCTCCTGTAGAGTTAACCCTAACATCCCTTATGGATCTATATCTGGATCCCCTCCTCCTTTTCCTCCACATGCTGTCCCTTCATGGCATCACCCAAAAACAAGTACAATTCTACATCTATGCTGATGACACCAAGCTGTACCACTGCAATACCCCTCTCAACTCCTTCATTGCCTCAGATTGACTGTCCAACATCTAGTAATGTATGGACAACAATTTTCTCCAGCTAAATATTGAAAAAAAAAACAAAGGTTTCAATTTTATTGTGCGATGTTGGCAGAACTATCAACAATCTCTGTGATTGCTGAAATTCACAGCAACTTTCGGAGTTGGGATATGTGCAGAATGGGGAGGCAATGGCCTAGTGGTATTATCACTGGACTGTTAATACAGAGACCCAGATAATGTTCTGTCGACCTGGGTTCAAATCCTGCCACGGCAGATGGTGGAATTTGAATTTAATAAATATCTGGAATGAAGAGCCTAATGATGACCATGAATCCATTCCCAATTGTCAGAAACACCCATCTGGCTCACTAATGTCCTTTAGGAAAGGAAACTGCCATTCTTACCTGGTCGGGCCTACATGTGACTCCAGACCCACAGCAATGTGGTTGATGCTTAACTGTCCTCTAGGTAATTAGGGATGGGTGGTAAATGCTGCCTAGCCAGCAATACCCTCATCCTATGAATGAAGAGAAAAGAATAACATGGAAATCAAAATTTTGCTGTCACTGAATGCTCAATTCTACATAGGGTGGAGCTTTCCACAGGCACCCTTAGAATCATAAAAACTGAAAGAACTGCGCAAGCTATAAATCAGGAACAAAAACAAAGTTGCTGGAAAAGCTCAGCAGGTCTGGCAGCATCTGTGAAGGAAAAAATCAGAGTTAACGTTTTGGATCCGGTTCTGAGGAAGGGTCACCGGTCCCGAAACATTAACTCTGAATTTTTTTCTTCACAGATGCTGCCAGACCTGCTGAGCTTTTCCAGCAA
>JAHRHZ010000029.1:12675002-12709863 GCA_024137785.1 Ginglymostoma cirratum
AAGGGTCACCGGACCCGCAACGTTAACTCTGTTTTCTCCTCCACAGATGCTGCCAGACCTGTTGAGCTTTTCCAGCAACTTTGTTTTTGAGTCAGAAGTAAGTGACGGCCTTAGGAGGCAGCTGGGAGCCCGTTGTCCAATGAGTGGCAGCCCCACCCTGCCACAGAGCCACCCTCTCCCCTGCAAGCTTCCAGCTCCTCAGTTGGTGCATCTGTTGTAGGTAAGTAGAATATTACATCCCTCTTTTAAAATCGATTTCAAAATGCCTGTATAAGTATTTTTTAAAACTTGCCAATGTAGGAAGCTACTCATTTAAAGTACTGTAATTTTCTTTACTGCTTAAGGAAGACCCCACAGGAACCTAATTCTAGTTTATGGATGATGAATAAACAAGATTTGGCTGCAAACTTTGAATGAGCTTAAGTTTTTGTAAGGTGGAAAATGGGAGGCCAGGCAGGAGAGTAAAATAATGGTCCAATTTAGATGTAATAAAAACAACACGGCAGGTGAGCTGAGACAGGCACAGAGCACTGTTACTGGCGTGGCTTGATGATTAAGTGGATACGTAGATAGGTCATCTCAGTCAGTTAGAAAGCCAAGGCTGAAAAATGGCCAGTTTTAGTCTCCAGACCTTTTCTGTGGAGAAGGTGTGACTAGGTGGTTAGCGAACGGAGTTTGTGATGGGGGCTGATTTCTAAATAGCTGAAAGGAATTTCTGCTCATCTGATACTGGATGACTGACATGCCATGGGGCTAGGATTGGGCATGTCAAATTGGTAAACAGTGGGAAAGTTGTGGTAAGGTAGAGCTGGAAGTACACCTGTAGAACCTGATGGATTTTCAGATGATGTTGCCAAAGACAGCATCCAAATGAGAAATTGGAAGTGTTATGGGTAAATACTTGGATGATAACAGTGGAAGAGTGGGAAGAGAGCCATTGCAGGTAATTCTTTGACCACAACTGGATATATGGAATCAGATGAGTGATCCATCCATCCATGATGGAGAGATGTTTGAAGAAGAGAAGAATGTGGTCACTTATGCCTAAGGTGCCAGGCAGACCAAGGCCAATGAAGAGATTTTGTCATGTTATAGTTGCAGAATATATAATTTGCGTCTTTAAATAGGGCTATTTTAGTGTAGTAGCAAGGCAGAAACTGAGTTCAAGGACTTTGGAGAGGTCAGAGGTTGGAGCTGGGTTACAGTTTGCAAGGACAGAGGAGTTGCATGTGTAAAACTGAAAGGACAGGAGTTGCATGTGGTATTTTGTTTGAGAGGGCTGATTCAAACAAGACCAGGGGCTATACCCCCTCAAGACAGGGAGCGGATAACACTGAGGTGAGGATGGTAAGTTTGATGATCAACAGTTTGTTGAGTATAAGATCAGAGGAGGGGCAGGTGGGTTTCATACCCAAGACAAACTCTGAAAGAAACTAGAATCAGGGAGAGACTTGGGGAGGTTGGCCCTCTGGGCTAAAAAGCAGCTATGTGGCATTCCAAATTAGACATTCTCACCAGCTTCCATTTGAGAAATTCGTCTCTACTGGTGGGAAGGATGTAGGTAGATGGGCACTCTAAACCAATCCATTAGGGTTTAAAATATTTAGGTGTCAAGTGGGCATTTTCCAAGTTTGTGCCTGTTTTCATTCAGCAGTACTGAATTTTTGCCACGAGATGTTACCTGTAAAATATGTCACTGACATTATTATACATCTACTGTTCAGATTGCGTTATTTATCTACCACTTATTTGAAAATAGCAGCCTGGAATTATTTGCCAGTTCATTCTGAATGGGGATTTTTGCATCTGTCACTTTGACGTTGATGGGAAGGCTAGGGAAAATCTGTCAGAAACAACTTACAACAGGAAACCCCTTCAGGCAGTTCTCTTCTCCATTAACCCTTGCAAATAGATTTATGGACCACTTTGAGTATCCGCGTTGCGTGGTTGCTGTCGCACTCATTTTTGGGAAATTACCTATTGTAAAAATGAATTAATTTAGCTAAGGAAAGATGAGGGGGCTTAACTGTCACATAATGAGAAGATTTTTTAAAAAAGGGGAACTTGCATTTTTTGTAATGTTTCATTAGATGCATTTCAGCCAGCGAATTAAAGTTTTGAAGTGTTGTCACTATTGTAATGTGAACAGAGAACTTTTGCTGAACCGAGACACCCATGCCTTCTACAAACCAGTACCCAGTAAGCTCTCTTCTTGTGTGGAGAAACTCATTAACCGTGGTTAGGTTGGTTGATCTTTTGTCTGTTCTGATTCAGAAGATTGTAGATTCAAGTCCTCCACCAGAATTCAGTGTATAATTCAAACAGGCAGTCCAGTGCAGGGCCAATAAAGTGATGCATTGATGGAGGTTGACGTTTTTGATGGGGTTAATGGAGATAAACTGCTCCCTTTGGTGGAAGAATCTAAAACAAAGGGGATAACCTACACTGAACTGTTAAGTGATGACATCAGAAAGCAATTCTTTGCACAGAGAATAGTGGAAATCTGAAGCTCCTTCCAGCCTGAATAGGCACTGAAGATAACCCTGATTGGAAATTTCAAAACTGAGATTGATGGCTTTTCGTTGAGATTGGATATTAAGGGTTGTTGACCAAAGATGCACAGATTGAGTTAAGAATCAGAGTAACCATGATCTAACTGAAAGACAAGACAGGCTTCATTCCTGAAAACTGATGCTCATACCTTTAGCTTTTGTTGTGAAACCGAGAACCAATTAACCTTCTCACATAGAAGTCAAAAGAAAGAGCTCTTGTGATGCAGTGTTACTGTCCCTGCCTCTAGGCTGGGAGCCCCATGTTCAAATCCCACGTACTCCAGAAATGTGTAGTAACATCTCTGAATAAGTTAATTGGAAAATACCTATAGAAGTCAACAAGTCCCATGAACTATTTCAAATAGAGTAGGTGAGCTTTCCCTACTGTCCTGACCAAGATTTGTCCCTGAATCGATATCACTTAAAGAAAAAGAATCATCTGGTCATTACAACAGTTCTGAACGCAGGTTGGCTGCCAGTTCTCATTACAGCAGAGACTACATTTCAAAAACATGTTTCATTTTCTGTAAAATTCTTTGGAATCACTGAAAGTTATGAAAGATGCTTTATGAAGTTCATTTTTCTCCCCAGATTAGATAAGTTTTCTTTTATGAAAGCAAATTATTGCAGGCAATGGAAATCTGAAATAAAAACAGAAAGTGCTAGAGAAACAGAATATGTCTGACAGTGTCTGTGCAGAGAGAAACAGAGTTGATGTTTGGAGTCCTGTACATCTCTTCATTTGGGATATTGGACTCAAAACGTTAATTCACTCCACAGGTGCTACCAGACTTGCTGTGCTTCTCCACGATTACTTCTGTTGTTTGTCTTATGTCGTTCAATACAGACTAATTGTGATGTTTTCACCCTGCCACAGGGGGATAAGGACTTTCCCCCAGCTGCTGCCCAGGTTGCCCACCAGAAGCCATGCCCGTCAGTGGAAAAGCTGCCGATTTCACACCAGATCAATCATTCCATCCACCAGCCTCGCAAGTGAAGGATGTGACTCTTCGAGTGAACGTACCAAAATCTGTGGGAAATGTTGTTTTGTTTGGACTCCTGATATCTGATAATTGAAGAAATCTTCTGATTTTAAGAAAAGAGCTGCAGTTTTAAATTTTGTAAACCTTTGTTGAAACACATTTGAGCAAATAATAGCCATTTTTAATTAAATTGGCATCTGAGATAAAATTCTGTTTTTGATATTTCAGAAATAATAGATAAGTATTTGCTTCTGGGATAAATGGGTCAAACACTCATGCAGTGTATGCGTGCAGATGCTCCTGTGTGTATGTTATGCATGGTTCCTGCATGTGTAACCTCATGGACAAATTTAATGTTCATCCACACTGACTCAGTATACGTGTTGAGAATTTTGTAGGAGGCATAACTGAGGACAACGCTGTGCCAGAAGAAAACACAGCGATCACTGAAAGTGCATGCTGTGAAAATGGAGTATACGTTCCTGAATCTTGAATTCCCATTTTCTCAATCTGGCCATTCCTAGGTCTACACTTACCTACAATGGCATCAAGAGGAGCTCTCAGTTGGCTCATCTGATGGCTTTCTCTGTGGGTAGTGTCATGTCCACAGGTGTATGACTGCGAAGGCACAGTGATAGTGCAGCAAATAAAATAGGGGATGGTGAAGAGGCCAGAATGAGAGGAGAGCCAGTATCTTAGAGGTTCAGGGGCCAGAGGTGATCGTAACGATAGAGGAAGTCAAGACCATGGAGGTATTTAAATACAAGAATAAAACGGCCCACCTATCGTCCCCAGCCCCACCCCTCCTTTCTCTCTCTATTTCTGAGCTCCCTTCCCCTCCCCCATTTCTGAGGAAGGGTCCTGACCCGAAACGTCAACTTTCCTGCTCCTCTGATACTCCCTGGCCTGCTGTGTTCCTCCAGCTCCACACTGTGTTACTTCGAATGGCGGGGTTGTTGGCAAGGGAGACATGATGCACGTGCTCAGGTAGACAGTGAAACGATAACTATCTATAAGAAAGGCAAGATGAGGGTTTCAGCAGCAGCTGAGCTGAGACAGGAATAGAGTTGGACAATGTTATGGAGTAAGCAATAGCCACTCTTAGTGATAATGTGGCTGGCGAGCCTCTCTCAGGGTCAATATAACAACAAGTTTGCGAATGGTCTGGTTTAGTCTCAGACTTTTGCCAGGGAGAAGGATGAGATCAGGAGCTAGGCAAGTGAGTTTGTAGCAGGGACTGAGATCAGCAGCATCAGTTTCTCTCCATTGTTTAATTTAAGAAACTTTCTGCTCCTCCAGTGCTGGATGCCAGACAGGCAGTCTGACAATTTTGTGATGAGAGAATATTGAAGAGGGGTCTGGTGAAGTAGAGCTGGGTATTGTTAGTGTACATGCGAAATGCAGTATTGTTTGTTTTGAATGGTGTCACATAGGAACAACGTGTTGATGAGAAATAGGAGGGGACCAGCACAGGTCCTTGGGAACACCAGAGGTACTGGTGTGAGTTTAGGAAGAGAAGCCATTACAATTGGCATTGTGAACACAATGAGATAAAAAAGAATGAAACCAAGAGTATGGATGCCCGTCCAGGCAGGCAAGAGAGGTATTGGAAGAAGATAGTCTGGTCAACTGTGTGAAAGGAACCACACCAATTGAGCAGGAGGAAAGATTGTTACTTTTCTTTTGTCCAACTCAGCAGTTTATAGAGAACGCCTGATGTGATTAAACATCTCAAGATGCTTTGTTGGAGCATTTTGAGGCATGTAAGGAGAAACTGGATGAGGTGGTTAAAATCTCAGAGTGAAGTTTTAAGGAGTGTCTTGCGGAAGGATGAAGTCTGAGAGCTATATGATGAGACTAGCGGAGCCTAGGTCCTAATAGACTATCACCAGGAAACAAACTTCCCCTCGTCTTCAGAATTGTGCCACAGAATCTTTTGTGTCCACCTAAAACGGTAGACAGGGCCTTGGTTTAACATCTCAGTATGCAAGATGGCATCATAATGGTGTCACAGTCCTTTAGTGCTGCATTGTGAGCATCAGGCAATACACACTCTACATAGATCACTGAATGATGAAGTCATTCAACAGGTTCAAATAAAAACAGAATATGTGTAAACCGCGAAGCAACACTACAATTTCAGGTAGTTGCCAGTTCAATCGAACAGGAAGAAGGTAGAGATTTATCATTAAGAAGAACTGCAGAGCCAGGGAAAATGAGACAAAGAACAAATGTGGAAGAGATTAGTGGAGGACAGGAGTTGTTAAATTGTAAAAGGTATGATGGTACAAGGCAAAAGGAGGTGGTAATGGGACCAGTATAAATGAAATAAAATCCAGTGGACCTTTAAATGGCTACAGCAAGATCATAACCAGTACCTGCTGTCTGGAAAAAGTCGGAGCGTGGGGATAATCTGGAATGATCAAAATCAATAATGAAGCTTGAAGGCCGTATAATGCCTTTTTGAAAGATGAGGTTCTATTCTTTGGGCTTCTGTTGAATTTTATTTGAACATTGTTAGGGAGCCAAGGTCAGAGTTGGAGCGGGATCACAGCTGTGAAAAAAAGGAATGAGACCTAATTACCTGCCACTTGAGTGAGTTTTGTGCATATAGACTGCAAATGGACTCAATGAAAATGACACTGATTGTAATGCACTCAATACAATATGTTCCACAGGGACCTATGCAGAGATACTGCAAGCAGTTAAGCAGCTGTGTTTATTTACTAATTTGCTGTTTACATTTTCTAAGTGTCATACATTTTTGTTGTATTTACCCATTGTGAGCACAAGTTGGGCAATTATCCATGTTTGAAAAAAAGCTCTCGTCAAGTTGCATCTGTGAGGCTTTATGCTGTCAGGAAGACATTGAGCAGCAGATAGCAATTCCCACAAACAAGGAAACTGGCACTTTAGACTGCTGTACAGACTCCCATGACTCTCATAATCTGAGAGTGACAATGGCAGATGAGGAGAGGAACTACCCTGCTCCCTAGACTGGTGAAGGTCAGGGACGGTTGACATCAAGAAGCTAACTTAGAATTAAAAGCAGAAATTTCTGGAAAAACTCACGAGGTCTGGCAGGTACTGTGGACAGAAAACAGAGTTAACATTTCAGGTCCAGTGACTGAACAAATCCTGAAGAAGGGTCACTGAGTCTAAAATGTTAACTCTGATTTCTCTCCACAGATACTGCCAGACCTGCTGAGTTCATCCAGCAATTTCTGTTTTTGTTTCTGATTTCCAGCATCCATAGTTCTTTGATTTTTCTTTTCTTGCCTACATTAGAATGTACTGGATTAGATTTGTTGCTCTTATTCAAATGACCACGTTTTAAAGCATTGTCAAAGGATGTGCTCTTTTTAATATTCTTAACAGGCAAAATAGGCCACTATCACTATATTTGCTGAGAGTGAGCATGAGAAAAAAAGAGACATTCACAACCTGTTCTGAAACTATATTCAAATGGCTGGCAATTTTCTTTTTACTCAAAATAGTTTTCACGCTGTGTGAATCAGAGACAAAGTTAAAGAACAAGTTAAAATGTCAGCTAAAAATGTCTTCTGCATAAGTATAATAAAACTGTCCCTATTGAATGGGCAGTGGAAGCAGCTGCAGTTGTTGCGTTCAAAAGGGAAATGATACACATGATGGGTGAGAGCTGGGGAGAAGGATCATTTGCAGAGCTCTGTCAGAGTTAGCACAGGCAGAATGCTTCTGATGGCACCCTCTTGCCTGTTTGGTTCTATTGCTACCTCCATTGATGGGAAATGGCTGATAAGTGACCATAGAGAATTCATTATCTTATCTAAATTTCTCTTGCTGCAAAGTTAATTACATACATTTCCATGATGTACATCCAGATTGTCTACACTGTTATCCTCTGTCAAGATGGCCCATAGGACTTTCACACCTTCCTTGTTTGGTTGCCCAGTCAGATTCCATCCACCACCACCCAACTTTACCTGGCTGAACCTGTGCTTATATTGATCTACTTCTTTGACTTGTTTTGTTTCCAAGTGAGAACCTATACATGTCCTAGTTACACTTGCTTTTTCAAGGGATAAGTGAAATATTCACTTCAGTCCAGTCCACTCCTGAGTTCACTCTGTAAGCACATTTATAACTATTTTGGTATCACTTCTAGCTCTTATGCAAAATAGAAATTTGCATCAATTTTGCTTCTAATTTCTTTCCTTCAATTGTCTCCATAAGAAACACTGGCTCTCAACCTGTCCACCCACATTTCTGTGAACAGACTTTAGCGAATGTCTGTTGTCAGTCCACCGCTCGAATTTCTTATTAAAGTTAAGTATCATTCATTCTTAATCAGATGTGAAGAAGCTGGAGAGGCAGCTAAGGTTTAATTAACTAGGAAGCTAGTTTGAAGTACTTTATCTTGCCAACTGTGCTCACTCATCTTTGTAGTATTTCAACTCATATAAATGTGGGCGGTTTTGCCAAGCACACAAAGTAACCAGGCATGAAGAGAGCAGCTCATCATTGCCTGTGGCTAGGCACAGTGTGTGAACTTGAGAAGTTGGTGGGTGAGGGAATTTGATACTGTCAGGGAGGAGGTGCTGACCATTTAAGTAGCTATCTTATAAAGATAATTGGTAAAAGACATGAAACTATCACGTCAGGAGACATCATGAAAGAGTTCAATCCGTGGCTTTAAAGTGAACTTACTGAATTCTGGGAAAATCAAGTGCAAAGTCACAAAAAATGGCAGTTGATTGGTGATATTTTTCTCATTTACCTTTCAAAACTTCGGTACATTAGTAAATGTAAGGTTTTATTATTAGTAGTCAGATTTGCTAGTAGTCAGCTGGTTAGATTAGTGGGTAAGCATTTTCTATTTATCTTAACTGGGAATTTGAGTGAGGCTAAGTAGAACTTTTAACGACATAAGCATAGGAGGACAAGACAAATGTATTTTAACTGATTAAATGTTATTTCTATTAATTAAAAATGGAAGAGCAGGTGATATGAATGTGGGAGCTTATGAATGTCTGTTTGAACCAACGCAAGCATTTCGGCAGTAAATTTTCTGTGGCTGGAGGACCCAGCCATGAGTCCTTGAGCTAAAGATCATTTCACAGAAAGTGTATCACACCACGGAGGGAGAAAGTTGCTGGGCACTTTGTCCTAGGAGGTAGTTGCACAACTTTATGTAGAGTCATCTGATTTGATCCACAGTCAGAGAGGGAGTTGGGACTGAGACCAAGGCAGATAAAGGGAGTGAGAAGGTAAAAGTGGCAGAACCTCAGCCCTTGCAGTTGTCCATTGTGTTTGAAGTTCTTGCAGCTTGTACAAACAAAAGCCAGGTGGATGAATGAACTGACTGCGGCACAATGGTACAGAAGGCATTTAAATGAGAGAGTTAATTCGAATGTATCAGTTGCCAGGGATAGTATAGTCAAATATATACACAGCTCTTCATCCAAGAGCAAGTGTCCAGAAGATTGTGTCGCAAGCCTGGTGCCAGAGTTCAAGACATCTTCACTAGGCTGCAGAGGAACTTGCAGTGGGAAAGTAAGGATCCAGTTGTAGATATCAATGACATAGGTAGGACTGGGGAACCGTTTCTGCTTATTTAGTCACAGGAGAGGTCCCAGAGGGCTGGAGAACAGCCAACATTGTCCTTCTGTTTAAGAAGATCAATAGGCATAACTTGGGAAATTACAGGCCAGTGATGTTTATGTCAGTGGTAGGCAATTTATTAGAGAAGATTCTTAGGGATAGGATTTGCTCACATTTGGAAAAATATGGACTTCTCAGCAGTGGCAGCGTGGCTTTTTGTGGGGAAGATCATGTCCCACAAACTTGATTATTTTGAGAAAGTGACAAAGGTGACTGATGAGGGCAGGTCAGAAGCTGGTGTCGATATGGACTTTAGCAAGGCCTTTAACCAGGTCTCTCACGACAGGTTGATGCAAAAGGTGAAGTCACATGAGATCCGCGGTAAAATGGATACAGAACTGGATTAACCGTAGAAGACAGAGAGCAGTGATGGAAGGGTGTTTTTCTGACTAACCTTGGGTGACTGTTTGTGTGGAGTTTGCATGTTCTCCTTGTGCCTGGGTGGGTTTCCTCCCACAGTCCAAAAATGTTCAGGTTAAGTAGATTGGCCAGTAGATTGCTAAATTACCCATATTGGCCAGGGATGTGTAGGCTAGGTGGATCAGCCATGGGATGTGCGGGGTTACAGAAATAGGGTAGGGGAACTGGGTAAAGGTGGGATGCTCTTTGGAGGGACTCGATGAGATGAATGGCCTGCATCCACAGTGTAGGGCTTCTGTGATTCTGTAGATCTGTTACCAGTGGTGTTCCACAGGGATTATTGCTGGGACTCCTGCTGTTTGTAATATATATACAAGTGATTTGGAGGAGAATGTGGGTGGCCTGATTAGTAAGTTTGCGGATGACACAAAGATTGGGGTAGCTGTGAGGGGGATTGCCAGAAAGTACAGCAGGATCTCGATAGACTGGAGACTTGGATGGAGAAATGTCAGATAGATTTTAAACTACTCAAATGTGAGGTGATGTGTTTCGGGAGATTTAATGCGAGAGGGAATTTACAGTAAATGGCAGAACAATTAGTAGCATTGACATGCAGAGGGATATCAGCATACATGTCCACAGTTCCCTGAAAGTGGTAACACAAATGAATGAGTTAGTCAACATGGTAGATAGCATGCCTGCCTTCATCGGTCAGAGCGTAGAGTATAAAAATCGGCAAATCATGTTGCAGCTGTATAGAACTTTAGTTGGGCCACGTTTGGAATATTGTGTACAGTTCTGGTCTCCACATTTACAAGAAGGATGTAGAAGCTTCAGAGAGGGTACAGAAATGGTTTACCAGGATGTTGCCTGGTTTGGAGGGTTTTAGCGATGAGGAGAGATTGGATAAACTTGGTTTGTTTTCACGTGAATGTTAAAGGATGTGGGGGCAACCTGATAGAAGTTGTCTTTTTCCCAAGGTTGAAATGTCAATTATTAGGGGACATAGGTTTAAGGTAAAATGGGGTGGGGGGGTGGTAACTTTAAACGAGATGTGAGAGGCAGGTTTTTTATACAGAGGGTGGTAAGTGCCTGAGCACTGTCAGAGGAGGTGGAAGAGGTGAATGCAACAGCAACATTTAAGGGGCACCTTGACAGATAAATGAATAGACAGGGGATTGAGGGATACAGACCGGAGAGGCAAAAGTGTTTTTGTTTAGAAAAGCATCATCTATTGGCGCAGTCTTGTTGGACCAATTCTGTGCTGTGCTGTTCTTTGAGTGTATAGGCAGCACGGGGCAAAATTGAAAAGCAGATTGTTACCTGAGCTAAGTGTAAATAGACGTAGAATAAATAAGAGTAGAGATTTAAATACATACCCAGAGATTGATGTTGGAGAAATGTGTTCATGGGGCACTGTACAACTGGGACAGTCCTCACCTGAACTGTGTAATCCCACTGTAACTAGGACAGTAGAACGGTGATAAACTATTAGTAAGTAATAAGGAACTAAAAATAAACTAAACGGGGATGAGGTTGCAAACTATCATGTGAGGCAAGTTCTAGAGCTAGGACAAAGCAAGACTGGGAAGGAAGTAAGGTGCAAAGGTGATCAGAATGTGGCAGGAAGGGATAATATAGAAATTTAATATTGTTATCAGTAAATAAGACTAGAGGTTGTGAAAATACTAAAAGGAAAATGAATTGGTGGCACAATTAACTCCGATCTTCTTACTTCTAATTCCCATGGTGGCAAGGTGGCAGCTGGTGAACAAAGCTGGGAACTAAATGTTTGAGGGTATTCAATATTTTAAAAAGGATAGGCAATAAGTACAAAACTCTGGTGCGGCCGCACTTGGAGTATTGCGTACAGTTCTGGTCGCCACATTGTAGGAAGGCTGTGGAAGCACTGGAAAGGGTGCAGAGGAGATTTACCAGGATGTTGCCTGGTATGGAGGGAAGGTCTTATGAGGAAAAGCTGAGGGACTTGAGGCTGTTTTCGTTAGAGAGAAGGAGGTTAAGAAGTGACTTAATAGAGACATACAAGATGATGAGGATTAGATAGGGTGGACAGTGAGAGCCTTTTTCCTCTGATGGTGACGGCTAGCACGAGGGGACATAGCTTTAAATTGAGGGGTGATAGATAGAGGACAGATGACAGAGGTAGATTCTTTACTCAGAGAGTAGTCAGGGCATGGAATGCCTTGCCTGCAGCAGTTGTAGACTTGCCAACTTTAAGGGCATTTAAATGGTCGTTGGATAAACATATGGATGATAATGGAATAGTGTAGGTTAGATGGGCTTCAGATTGGTTTCACAGGTCGGCGCAACATCGAGGGCCGAAGGGCCTGTACTGCGCTGTAATGTTCTATGTTCTAATAAGGAAGAGGTAGAGTAGCACTGTTGATAAAGGACCATTATGTTAGAGCGAGGGGATTGGTTAACTGAGTTAACTGGATGACAATGCAGAGTGATGCTAACAATATGGGTTCATTTCCCAAACCGGCTGAGTTTACCATGAAGGACTCTTCATCTCAACCTCTCCCATTCCCTGAGGCATGGTGACTGTCAGATTAAACCACCACCATCTGTCTCTCTGTCTCTACTGAGAGAGCAGTCCTATAGTGCTGTAGGCGAATTTGCCTACATATTAGTGAAAGAATCTTAAGTCACATTGGTGAGGGTCACAGTCTCAAAATAGGAGAGTAAACCATTTAAGACTGGAGCTGAGGAAGAATTTCTTCAAGGAGAGTGGTGAACATTTTGCAATTCTGTATCTCAGATATGAAGGCTCAGTCATTGGGTACGTTCGAGAGAGAACATTAGATTTCTAGACAGTAAGTATATGAAATAAAACCGGGAGGGTATATGAAACTGGCATTGGGGTAGAAGGTCATCCATGTTCTAGTTGAATGGCAAAGCAGACTTGTGGAGCCAAATAGCCTACTCCTCCTATTTGCGTTTCTATCAAAAGATGTGGCCTTGCTTTTAAATCTGATCCACCAGCTTCAGTACACCACTTTCTGTAAGGACACTATTCTGTTCTGTGTATTTTACATGTATTTGCCACTTCTCCCCTTACAAACTTTCCTGCCTGTAAAGGCTTGCTTAAAACCTACTAGTTCTTGAACTGTGACCAATTCTGAAGAAAGATTATTGAGCAGAACTAGGTCGCAGGTGTCACAGGGCCAAAATCCTGGAATTCCCTCCATAGGGGCATGTGCGTCTACCTTTACCACATAGACTGCAACAGTTCAAGAAGGCAGATCACCACCACCTTTTCAAGGCAACCAGGGACAAGCAATAAATGCTGGCCAGCCAGCCAGCAACGCCCACGTCTCGTAAGTGAATTAAAAAATATAGAATGGAAAATGAGACGGCCAATCAGGAGACAACCACCTCAGAATATCATGTCAATGTTTTTATGACCCACCTCATGTGAAAACCCAGCCTTTTTCTCAATCACCATGGTGCTTCCAGACTTGTTGAGTTTTCTATCATTTTCTGCTTTTATTGTATGTTATACAGAATTTGTTTTCTGTTTTAAAATGAGTAGTCTTGGAGGACAAGGCATTACCAAGAACTCTGCAGCTCCCTTTTGTTTAAGGATTACCTTTCAATGACCAAAGCTAAGAAGAGAAAACAGTTTATTTTGCCTAGTTGTATAGCACATGCGTGGCTTGAGACTGTAGACTGAAATCAATTATCAGGCATTCTAGAAGGCTTAAAACTGGCTGACAGAGCCTGCTGGCTGCTATATGCCAAATATGCAGCAAAGGAAATCCACTGGGACTGTGATTCTGCTGAAAAAGATAATACCTCAGTGACAAAAGTAAGAATAGTCTGCTTTCTCAGTCTGTTTATTTTTTAAAGTCAAGTTTTCAACATTAATTATAATGTGGGATTCAGTCTTGCATTTATGACATTCAGTATTTGCATTCTTGCAAGTGCACACAATTGTTGTCATATTTAGTATTTTTTTTTACAAGGATCAACCTTGAAAACCATTCACACCAATGCCAATTAAGCAAGTCTGTACAATTATTTTAAATTGCAATCCAAGTAGTATTATAACAGCTGATACATTAAAAATAGCTTGTTATTGCACATTATTTTAAAAAATCATATAAACATCTTACTCTCACACAGTGTTTGACCTTTACATTTTCGACAATGATCATACCTTAAACATTTCCCCTCTAACAAAACATCACAAAGGGGGAAAGGTGAAATCAAATATTTTTTAATTATTGCTATTTGGTGAACTAGCAGTAAAGACACCAAAATATCACGTACAGGTATTCTGTGTGCTATTGATGGTGTAGATTGCCTCATCCCTGAGTTCCTTGCCTTTTATTGTTCAATATATTCCACCCTAGGGCTAAAACATGCTACATCATTGATTGGAAATAGTGCTTGGTTTTCCATGGGTCAGTTAGAGTTAGCTGCTGGCAACAAACAGAGAACACATTCCAAGTTCTTCTTCCTGGGACACCACTTGAGAATCATTTGCCTTGGAAAAGTAATAAAGCTTTTGTGGAGTGAATGTTGCATCCAATGTCACTTGTTTAGATAAGGATTTTTGGCTATTTCTGGAGGGAGGAGAGATCAACACCTGATGTAGGAGATATAGTATAAAAACTATGATCTACAAGGTGCAGATGGACACTCTGCTATGACTATAAGTACATCTAAAATTGTCCTCCAGTTGTAGTCCAGGGCTATAATAAATACTGTAACCACACTAAAGATGTAAAGTGCTTTAAATACTCGCCCTTGAACACTTAAAACAGTGGTCCTGAAATTCTGATGGCCAAAGAATCATTTCTGCACCACTGATTGGAGTTTCATAGCAAGACCCTGAGGAATTACAGACATAGCAGACTCCTTGGCAATTGCCCATGAAATTGAAGGTTAAACAGGACAATCCTTCTGCATCTGGACTCCTCCAAAAAAATCTTTAATGCAGTGACTTCAGAGGGCTCTGCTTCCAGTAACTTAATAGTTAACCAGGAAGCCAGACATTTGATTGTCTGGTAACTGTTAAGCTGACCACACATGAACTCCACACCTGCCCACCCAACAAACCACTCCTCGACCCCTTGTACTCCCAGGGCCTTGAACAACCACCTCCCTCAACTCAACATGATTTTCGCCTGACCCCGAGATCTTTTACATCCACCTAGGCAGGCAAACGCCTCTCATCTGAAAGGCAATACCTCTAACATTGTAGTACTTCCTTGGTACTGCACTGGAGTGTCAACCTTAATTTTAGTACTGATTTTCTACCCAGAACCTCATCTTTCAGAGGCAAATGTTCAACCAGCTGACCCACAGCTGAGACCATAGCAATAGTAGCTTGGGATGGTCAATATTTATAATATTTCAATTTTACAATGCAGTCAGTTCGTGGATATGCAGATCTGCAACTGGTTGCTTTTTGCTAAAGCCCTTCTAAATTACTTGGAAGCACATCATCAGCACCAAGTGATTTCCTCCCTAGAATATGATGAGTGCATTCCTACTAACAATGCTACCTGTACAATGATATTGATAATAAAGTGACTCTTTACAGTGTAGGTTGCAAAGCTGCCACCATCTAAGAGCATACCTCTTGGATAGCCTGACCTAATGTTGCCATTGTACAACCCCCATGATAAGGGGAAGAGATTGACACCACAAACTGCCTGAGATGTTTCCAAACTGAATCAGGTGTCTCCAATGTGCTGGAGACCAATAAGGAACATTTTACAGACTTGAAAATAAACGGAGCATTTTATTCAAGAAAATACTTCAATTAATCTAAATAATTCAAGTGTTAAATTACCCAGATTCTCAAAGGTGAGAAGATAGTTAGCAATGATTCAATACTTTACATCTTGCTGAGCAGCAAACCTATTAACTGCTGGACTGTGACCAGCCTGCTCCATAGGTCCATGCTCACTTTTCCAATATGGGAAAGTATAGATTGTTGATTGGAGCCTTGTAATTTCATCCCCAGCCAATTTGTTTCTTTTTGTGGGTTTCAGGGGAATAAAAAGTGGAGTATTTGAAAAATAAGAACAGTGTCACAGCCTGAGTCTTATTCTGTATGTAAAGTTCTGGGCTTCGATTACCTGAGTTTGTGTTGCTGATTATTTTGTATTGCGTGACGTTGCACGTTCTATATCTCTACTTCTCATTGACAGAAACAAAAAGGGGATTAAGCAGCACACCCTGAACATTTGACAACATATCACAGCAGTGCAGTAGAACGGTGGTATTCATCATTTGGCCCCCACTTACGGCTAAGTTAAATCTGCTGGGAACTCTGGCTGACTTACTGCAAGGGCACCTCCTTGACCTGAATGGCCATAGGGGATAGAGGTAGGATTCAGTCCGGTCTCCCATTCTTCTCCCCTCCAAGAGGTAATGAGAGGACCAAAATCACAAGCAGGGGACCACTGAATGAGGAAGTGCTATTCAGACTTGTAGCTCACTACCTCTCGTGGGACACTTAGTTGGACCATACAGGCTTGAGCTTGACTCTGCTGAATTTGTAGCAATAAGAGAACATTTAAATTCATAAACCGGTTTCTCGTTCGACAGATCTATTATGTGACACCCATTTTCACTCTGTAATCCTTCAGTTTTTGAGTGTTTCCACGTAGGGAGGCCCGTTCTCCTCAATTGACCATCTTGTCATTGGTATTTCTGCTCAGTTTTCAGAATAATTGCACACTTTTCAAAAAAAAAATGTGAAAACATTTGCTGGTATTTGCATCTCATACAGATCTTTTTAAACAAAGAAATGGACAACATTGCTGTGTCTAACAGGCAGATGAGATTTCACTGAGAATGATGTGTGTTAAACTCCCAATCCTTAGTGAGCTCACTTCCATTACACGAACATAGTCTCTGCCCTGGAAGACCTAAGGATGGACATCATGCAAGGACAGTACTCCAAATTTCCGACACTGCCCTTTCGTTGCAAGAACCGAGCACAATGACTACATTGAGCATTAGTGAATGAGGAATTCAGCACGCACAGCAACACAGGGGCGACAGGAGGAGGACAATTATAGCTCAAAGAGGTAGACTTTTCTCCCTAAATTCCTCCCCCCCTTCCCATGTTTTGAAGTGTTTTCTCTAAAATATACATGCCAATAATGCAAATAATTTAACTCTGACTCCTAGCAGCTGGCTTTCCTTTAGCCATCTAATTGCTTCACAACCTACTCCATCATCCTCTTGTTTAAATATGTTGTGGCCATCCATAGTCATTCTGCCAGTACAGTCACCATCAAAACAAACGTACTTCTCTGGAGGCAAGTATCCATTTGTGGTTTGTGAACCAATGGTAGTCAATAACTGCGGTTTCTACTCTATTTTGGAATATCAATTGATCGTACAGTAATGGGGCATCCAATGTAATTGCAGCACTGCACTGTACAGTTTACTTCAGCGGTCAGAACTCCTGCTGACATGCCAGACTGCTCAGTTCTATCAACCAATTGAAGTGGTGTAGTGTGCGATGGCCATGATGATCAGTATGTTCAATGCTTGAGAAAAATGAGGAGGGTGTGCTATCTGCACAAGGAAGTCTGTAGAAAGCAGTCTCTGATGTGAGCGTACCCAGTGTATTAACCAGAAGGCTAAACTGTCTGCAAGATGTATTAAAGGTTTTTGACAATCGCAGACTTAAACAGTTTTAAACTTGTCATAATTCTCCTGATGCTATTTAACAAGGGCTGATTCAGTGAGCTGAAGATCTCCGAGAATGTCATGTTATGTAAATGAACAGGAAACAGCTGACTGTATTCTGTTGCTAAAATCATACTCTCCACAGTATTTCACACTTACCCGTTACATTTTCACTGCTCAACATGACTCACTCTGAAACTTTCCCCAGTTCATAGCCCCCTCCTCATGGTTAAGAATTCTTGCTACTGATCAGAGGAAGCGATCAGATCACAATTCCTTTGTTCTAGACCTACGTTCCTTTTAAAGAGGTCCAGTTGACTTTAGGACTTTCTTTTTGCCGCCAGCTTCGCCGCTCTCTCACGCTCCGCTTCTTCAGCTCTTCTCCTCTCCTCCTCCTCTGCCTTCTTTCTTTCCTCCTTCAACTCCTTGTACCTCCACTGGGGTAATTCCAGGAAGTTGCTGCTCCTCTTCACACTGCTCTTTCTGCGTGTTCTGTCAGGGTCATAGGTCGGCGTTGGTGCTTTAAATATACGCACCTTGGGCACCACTATCCCAGGCTGCACACTGCTCCACTTCATCATACCCAAGGGCATCAGGCTCCCCCTCCTGGAGGAAGCAGCTGTCACATGCTTGGAGGGAGAGGTCATTGGAGGAAGGCTGGCTCTCCGTTCCTTCTTCTTCGAGACCATGACAAGATGAGAGTTCTGAAATAATTTCTGATGTTTGGTATACTCCTTGGCTGAAGCCTTCATAGTCGGAGATTTCTGCTTTCTCAGGATCTCTTGCACAGTGAACCTCCTCTTGCCCACACAAGGGGGGCTGCTCGGGCAGATTGTCCTACATCCAGTTGCAACAAAAGGGCTGGAGATGGCGGTGGTCATGCGGACCATGTGGTCAAGGGGCCCATCCTCTTCTGGATCGCGGGGAAAGTTGATGGTCAGGGTTGATCTAATTGTCTCACAGAGTTTTTCCAAGCAGTTCTTGGGCTCATTGGCTTTGGCTACGAGCTCTTTCAATTTTGGCCACTCGGGCTTGTACCTGTCACTGAATTGGACTGGACAAGGCCTGGTCAGGAGCTTACGCATGAGACAGAAGGTTTCAAACCGTCCTGTAAACTGTGCCCACTGTTGCGGGGTAAAACCTCTTCCTGGATCTGTGGCATTCATATCTGCACCTAGAGAAGAAACATAGATAAATCAGAGAGAAAACATACATAAATATAATGTATTTCTCCTTTCGGAATTTAACATCATTGCCTAAACTCAATCTCAATGAAGTAATGTGGAACTGGTCATTTGCTAGAATTAAGTGACAGGCTTGGCTAATTAAAATTCCAAATTCCCTTACAATTGACTTAGATTCCATAACACTGCAGTACAATGTACTACGAAAATATTGATTTCCCCAGATCACGTTCAATGATCCTCATTCCATCAAAAGGCAATAGAAGTTCCCGAAAAAAATCGATAGGATTCATTCTAGACCAGGAATGCCTAAGAGGATAGAAACTGATTTCAGAATTCTGAACAAGATTAGAAGTGTAAACTAACCAAATTTATTTGTTCTACAAGTCAGAGTTCCTAATCATGATGAGCAAATAGCCGTGCACAGAATCCTGTGGAATATCCCTCTTGTAGTTTTAGAAAAGGTGATATCGCTGTTATTGATGAATGGAGTTAGATAAATAAAAATGCAGAGCGACAGTGTGAACCCAGATGTCAGTTCAGGTCATTGTCCAACAATTGTAAGGTTAAATTTCCATTCCTGGCAACACAATTGAACTGCCCAAATTCACCTCATGTCTATAGGCTTAGCAGTTGTTTTCTGTATATAAGACGATGAGATTGCACGACAGTTCCCCGGCCAGTGAAGAGAGGACACATCGTAAAGGACATTGTCCAAAATGACTCAAGGCTCTGTAAGGACTCTGTCAGTCAATACCCCAAGGATGGATATACATTTGCATTGTACTGGCACCACCTCATGAACTTTTCCTTTCTTACCATGTCTGACTGTTCCAACCACAGCCAGGATGACGTGCCCTTCCTACTGTTGGACTATGACCTGGTGTGATGTGATTTCTGACCTTCCTACTTGATGCCTCCATTTCTCCAATCCTATTTTGTCATATCCTGGATCCCTCCTCCATGTCACTGACACAACTAGAACTGCCCCCCGCCCCCACCTCCCCCATCCATGGCCACCTTCTCTTTCTCACTTCTGTTGGTGATGAGTCTCCACATAAGCGTCCACTCTCCTGCTCCCCTCTCCTGTGCCATGGAGCCAAACAAGGAATCTCGCATAACACAGCAAACATGCTACTGATGTTATCCTCAGCGCCTCAACCAGCTGCTGAGATACTGAAACTTCATAACCTGCCTAATTAACTCAACCTGCACACCAATTTTCCTACTCCTGTGGGTTCCATAAAACTCGCCCCCGCTAACAGGTGCCTCTATGAGATAGCACAAGTTGTTGAACATCAAGGTCTAGCTCAACTTCAGTGGCAGAGTGTGAGCCCAAGAAACGGCCTCCATGGCTGGTAGTTATTGAGGTGAGTGGAGGAGAGGTTAAGGATCTCTGAAGTGCTGAAGGATGGAAGTGAAAAATAACAGACACCATTCTGACATAGCACCAAGTCAGAAGGGTCGGTTGCAAGTGAAATTACTGTGTCTTGCCAGATATTAGAATTTCGAAGCTACTTTGCCTTGATGGCATATCAATCTACACTGTTATGATTGCCATTGATGCCAAAAAGCCTCCTTTTCTATTCTCCAAAAAAGTTGAACTGAGTTGAAGAATCGAGAAACACACCAGAAAGAGATGTTCTGCTTGCAATTTTTTTCTTTCGTATGTACTCACTGGATGTGGGCGTTGCTGGCTAGGCCAGCATTTATTGCCCATTCCTAATTACCCAGAGGGCAATTCAGAGTCAAATACATTGCTATAGGTCTGGAGTCACATGCAGGCCAGACCAGACTAGAATGATTGATTTCCTTCCCTAACAGAGTTGAGTAAACCAGATAGGCAATCCCCCCCATCTCAACAATTTCAAGATAATCATAAAATACTTAATTCCAGGCTTCTACTGAATTCTAATTCCATCTTCCATGTTGGGATTTGAACCCAGGTCAGCACGATATTACCTGAGTCTCTGGATTAGTAGTCAAGCAATAAATACAACCAGGCCATCACCTTGCTGTAACAAGCCTGCATGTCATTCAATCCCACCAACAGCTATGCTACAATCCTGCACAGAATTTTTGGTACATGGGTCTGGAAGTGTGGAATTGAGAAGAAAGCAATTTAAGTCAATATAACTCTGCCTGCTTTTTGAAATGGAGGCTGTGCCCTTCTCTTTGGCCATAGTCCTGCAAATTCTTCCTTTACAAGTAAAAATCCAACTATCCTTTAAAAGATACAGCTGAACATATTTCCATTGCAGTTTCAGGCATTGTGTTCTAGATCATTGATGACTGTGTAAAATAATTTGTCTTCACCTTCCCACCATAAGTAATAAGAACAGGAGTAGGCTGTTCGGCCCATCAAGCTTGCTCCACCATTCAATAGGATCATGGCTCATTCGACATTCCTCACATCCACTTTCACGCCCTTTCCCCACACTGATAACTCAAGGACTCCATGACTGTGCCCACAGTACTCTATGGCGTGGAGTTCCAAAGACACGACCATTTGAGAGAAGCAATTCCTCCTCATCTCAGTCTTAAATTAGCATCCCTTTATTCTGAAAGCATGTCCTCTAGTCATAGCCTGTTCCATGAGGGAAAACATCCTCTCAGCATTTGCCCTGTCAAATCCCTTAAGAATCCTGAACAAAAACAGAAGTTGCTGGAAAAGCTCAGCAGGTCTGGCAGCATGATGAGATCACCTGGCAGAATGAGATCACCTCTCATTCTTCTAAATGCCAGTAGGTAGAGCCCAACCTATTTAGCTTTTGCTCACAAGATAATCCCTCCACACCAGGGATCATCCTCTCAACTGCCTCTAATAAAATTATATCTTGCATTAACAAGCCTGCTCACAATACTCCAGATGTGGTCTCACGAGCACCTTGTATAGTTGCAGTAGGCATTCCCTACTCTTATTACTTCAACTCCTGTGAAATAAAGGCCAACATTACATTAGCCTTCCTGATTACCTGCTGCACTTGTGTGCCAGCTTTCAGTGTTTTGTGCCAAAGTACCCCCAACATCCGTTTCTGTTGAAGCTTTCTTTAGATTTCTCCACTTAAATAATATTCTGCTCTTTTGTTCTCCCTTCGAAAATGAACAACTTCACATTTGCCCACGTTATGCTCCATTTGCCAACTTTTGCCTGCTTACTTAACCCACCGATATCTCTCTGTAAACTGCTTGTATCCCACTCACAACCTGCCTTTCCACCTATTCTTGTGTTGTCTGCAAATGTGGCTACACTCCAGTCACTTCCTTTCTCCACATCATATATATACATTGTAACAGTTGTGTTCCCAGCATTAATACCTGTGGAACCCCACTGGTCACAGGTTGCCATACTGAAAGAGAACCTTTTATTCCTTTTCACTCTTTCCTGCCCATGAGCCAATTTTCTATCCATGCCAATATACTACCTCCAACACCGTGGGCTCTCACCTCATGACTTAACCTTTTCCGAGATACCTTGTCAAACGTCTTCTGTAAGTCCAAATACAATGCATCTTCTGGTTCCCCTCTATCCACTCTGATTTACACTGCCTCAAAAAGATTCTAATAAATTAATCAGACATAATTTCCCTATCATAAAGCCATGCTGACTCTGCTTGATTAGATAAGGATTTTCCAAACATTCTGCTGTTACTTCCTTAATAATGGATTTGAATACTTTTCCAAAAATAGAAGTTGGATAATAGATGGCTAATTGGCCTATAGTTATTTGCTTTTTGCCTCCCTCCTTTTTGAATAGGGGTGTCACATTAACAGTTTTCCAATCCTCTGGTACTTCTCTAGAATGCAACAATTTTTGGGAAATTATAACCAATACGATCACTGCAGTTACCTCTTTTAGGATCCTAGTGTGTGAGCAAGACAGCCAGGGGACCTATCTGTCTTTAGCCCCATTAGTTTATGTAATATTACTTCTATAGTTGTGGTGATGACACTTAATTCCTCCCCTGCATTCTTCAGTTTTAATTTGATGTTCAAAGTATTTTCCACTGTAAGGACTGACGCAAATATCTGTTTAACTCCTCTGCGCTTTCCTTGTTCATGAAAACCACCTCCTCAGACTAATTGTCTGAAGAGCCTATGTTCACTTTGACCTCTCTCTTCTTTTTTTATATATTTAAAGAAGCGGTTATTGTGATTTTTATATTCCTCATTATCTTGTCCTTTTAATTTAATTTCTCTGTCTTTATTATCTTCCTAGTTCTCCTTTGCTGGATTCTGAATTTATCCGAGCCTTCACGGCTATCACTGATTTTGGTCTCCTGAGATGCTTTGTTTTCAACTTAATACTGTCCTTAATTTGCTTGCTTAGCTATGGCTGGTTTATCCCTGTTTTAGAATCTTTCCTCCTTACCGGGGTGCATTTTTACTGAGAGTCATGAAATATCTCCTTACATGCCCGCCACTGCTTACTGATATCAGTCCTACTAATGTATCTGTCCAGTTTACTTTAGCTAACTCTTTCCTTATTTCGTTCTAATTCCCTTTATTTAGGTTAAACATAGTTATTTCTGACCAAGTTTCTCACCCTTGAACTGAATATTAAATTATATCAGGTTATGATCACCATTTCCTCGGGGAACTTTTACTTGGAGGTCATTTATTAAACTTGCCTCACTACCCATTTCCAGATTCAAGACAGTCTGCTCCATGGTACGTTCCATGATGTATTGCATAGGAAACTATCCCTAATGCATGAATTTGTTGTCATAGCTACCCTTCTTAATTTGATTAACTCAATCAACATGAAGATTAAAGTCACCCATAATTATTTGCTCTTTTATTTTTACATGCTCTAATTATTTTTTATTTCTAGCAGTTCTCAAGAAGTGGCTACTATCTGCGGGCCTGTACACTACACCTATCAATGTCTTCTGCTCCATTCTGCCTTTTACCTCCACCCAAATGGACTCTACATCATCCGAGCCCACATCATCTCCCACAACAATGTTCATTTTGTTTCTTCGTAACAGTGCTACCCCACCACCTTTTACATCACCCTGTCTCTCTGAAAGACCAAATGTCCCTGACCATTAAGTTCCCAGTTTTGATTTCCTTGTAACCATGTTTCCATAACGGCTGTGAGATCAGATTCTTTTACCCTGATTTGCACCATTGTTCATCTGCGTTATTCTGAATGCTTCGCAGATTAAGGTACAAAGCCTTTAAGTTTGTTCTATTATTAAATTTCCCTACATTTTTATCTAAATTATTTCTCACTGTTTGTCAAAACCTTTCTTAATTGCGAATACATCCATTAAATCACTCTTTAACTTTCTTTGCCACAAGGATAACAATCTCAAGTATTCTGGCATCTCCATTACTAAAGATCCTCAGCACCAGGATCTGCTGTATTTTATCTCCAATGCCTTGATATCCTTCCTAAAGTGTGATGTCCAGAAACAGATATAGAAAAACGCCATTTGACCCCTTTAGCCTTTCCTGCCATTCAGCAAGATTATGGATAATCTTCCCCATGCCTCAACTCCCCTTTCATGCCAAATCCTTATAGTCTTCAAATCCCAATACTTTAAAAACATACCTACCTACTCCTTAAATACTCTCAACGATCTAGCCTCAATATACCACACGACGTAAAGTCAACCAGTTTGTTGCAAGCTGTGTAACCAATGTAACTTAAATTCTTAACCCTCAAACACTTTCTGTGTTCTGTATGTTCTACCTACTTATCCAAATTAATGGTAACATGGCCCAAAAAGCACTCGTTGCTCATTCTCCTATTACTGCAACATGGAAAAGGGAAAATATTCTGGGCAAAAATATTGTGCTGTGGGCTGTTACTATGTTTGAGAAGTTCTCAAAGGCTCACTAAGATTAATGGGCATTGATCCAATGTAATATAACCATAACAGAAAATAAAGATTTAGCATCTCTCTTACTTTTGTAACTTTATTCCCCTGTCTACGAAACCTAAGATTCCATATGTTTTGTGAGCTGTCTGATTGGCTTGTCCTTCCACCATTAATGGGGATTGGATTGGGAAGAGGGACACAATGACAAGAAGATTGTCAGTACTTACCCGCTAACATCAGGGCTCTGACACAGTCTGTTTTTCCTTGCATTGCTGCTTTCATCAGTGCAGTGAACCCATGGACATTCCTCCTCTCGATGTCAATTCCGGAAAAATAGTTCAGCAAGTAATTTGTAATTGTGATGTGTCCTGCAAAAAGTACGGTGCAATGCTGTTTGAAGACTGCAAATCATATAGAAACAATCACATGCAAGGGAGTGGGTCTCAGTCCACACCAACAAATATTTCAGCAAAAAGCAGTGTTTAAGAGGGTTACAAAAAATCTTTTTTCACTTCTAGAACTTGGCCTTGAATCTATTACTGAAGGATGACCGACCTGACTATAAGCAAGAAAGAACACACATTATTGTTACGTTTCAAAAGCACAAAATGTCATAAAAGTGTTTTATCATATGCTTTTATCCCCTGTGGAGTTGAAGTGACTGTTGTACTGAAGGAAACACAGCAATTAAATTGTACAGCAAGATCCCATGAACAGGAATCTGATAATAGCCAAACCATTTGTTTTCATTGAGGAAAAATTACTATCCAGTTCACCAGGGATAATTCTTTAGTCCTTCATCAAACTAGTATCATGAGATATTTTTACACCCACCTGAAACTATGACAGAAGGAGATGCATCTAGTTGAATTTGAAAAAGCCCAACTTAGAGTATATTTTCCTCAATTTCCTACTGTGTGCAAATGAGGATCAACACAAATATAAATTGGGGGTGAAAGGGGGAAACAAATCTCCTTTACAGTCTTACTAGTTATGTTTCCTAATGTTGAGTGATGTTGTTAATAAATTTGGCCCATTCTGAATGGACACAGGTCTGTAGAAGGCAGCTATTTGTCCCCTCCAACCTTTCCCGCCATTCAGCATGGTCATGGATGATCTTCCCCATGCCTCAACTGCTCTTTCATGCCAGCTCCTGATAGCTCTCACAGATGTGACTACCAATAATGTCGCTGCAACCCCAGGCTGGTATGGTAGATACTTTTAATCTACCTGTTCGGATGTGTTAGGACACACTTCGCGCGGAGGTGGGATTTGAAGCTGAGCCTTCTGGCCCAGAGGCAGGGGCACTACCACAACAGCCCCAAAGACTGGCAATGGTAAGCTAGTGCCAATTTGGATGAGTTTATCATATTGAGCCCAGTTGGATTGGGTGAAGAGGTATAGAGATATGCTGGGCACAAGAATCCAGTGTTATTTACTGAATGTGCAGAGACCAATAGATTAATTGCAGACTGACGTAGGTCTAATACATTTCCAGTGGCTGCTACTGCAGTTTAACTTACTTACAGTTCAACTTTGATTAATTTAGACCATCTGCCTTTGGTAATCAAGGACCTGTGACCAACCCGCAATTAAAAGCTACAAGGGTGTGTCTTCTGTAGCAGTAATCAGTTAATTGAATACTGCTGTGATTAACAAACAATTGAAGCCAATTAAAAAGTATGCAAGATCATCAGCCAACTAGGGGGTGGTAAAGTTCCTGGCACTTCAGCTGCTCTTTGTGATGCTGAAGGATACTGTGTTCCAGTCATAAATTGATTATGCTGTTCAAGTGTGCTGATTCATGGGAGATGGTCAATTCTAACCTATGCTAACAAGCAAGTGCAGAAATCCGGGTGTAATTTACCCTTGCAAACCAGGTACAATATCCAAGATAACAAGGCGTGGAGCTGGATGAACACAGCAGGCCGAGCAGCATCATAGGAGCAGGAAAACTTGACATTTCGGGCCTAGACCCTTCATCAGAAAATGGTCATCAGAAAATATCTCTCAGGTACAATATCCAGCCTATTCTACCGATTCATCTCCAGCAGAAACCTCAGCACTGTGAAACCCGTCTGTTCACAAGGGGCAGATTTTTTATGGCTTTAATAAACAAAGAACTGCGGAATCCGGAAATCTGAATTAAAACCAGAAATTGCCACAGCAGGCTGACTCTGCTTTCTCACCGCAGATATTGCCAGATCTGCTGAGTTTCTCCAGCAGTTTTTGTTTTAGTTATTTGTTGTTTTGTCGGGTCAATTCATTTGGACTACAGCTCACTGGCTCATCATAATTTGTTTTATTGTTTATATAATCTGTCTTGGTGAGCGAAGCAACCTTATTAAATCTTCCACCTATGACCCCCTGATGACTACATATTTCTCACTGTGTAAGACTGTTCTTGGGAGCCCAGGTTTTCCTCTGTTCTAGTGAGGCATGTATTAAACTGGATATTTCATCAGCATCTCATGGAAATAATGAAGAAAAGCTTCAGGCGTGTGTTTAACAGTTAAGGTAGAAACTTTTTTTTTCAATTTTTAGGCTCAGCTCTACACTTTATCTTCTTGCATTTAGATCTATATAAATTCTTTCTGGATATGTGGATTTACATGCACAGCAATAGATATACTTTAAATGAGTTGGGCAAAAAAAACCCACGGAAGACAAGACCATTTTCTTCATATGTAGCAGATTGTTATGGTGTCATGATAGGTGGTGGAAGTAGCATTAGTAGTAATTTCAAAAGGAAACTGGGAAAAAAAGTTGCTGGGCTATGGGAGATGATTGGGACTAACTGGGTAAGCTCTTTTAAAGAGGCAACATAGCATGATGGGCTGATTGGCCTTTCACTGAGAGATTCCCTGATAACAGTGGGTGGGTGCAAGGGTTATCACAGAAAGAAAGTTGAATCTCTGTCATACGTCATAATGTATGAAACCATTTATGGTCGGATAGATATTGTAACGGTCCTGAATGATTGAATCATTGCCTCCATAGAAGTAACGTGCAAAAGGTCAATGAATGGTTGTAGAGTCATACAGCACAGAAACAGACCCTTTTGTCCAACCAGTCCATGTTGACCATAATACCAAACATTATCCCACCCGTGTGCACTTGGCCCATATTGCTCCAAACATTTCATGTTCACGTACTTGTCTAAATGTCTTTTGAACGTTGTAACTGCCCCCCACATCCACCACTTCCTCTGGAAGTCCATTCCATACACTCTGTGCTAAAAAACATTGCCCCCGTGTCTTTTTTAATTCTTTCTCCTCTCACTTTAAAAATCTGCCCCCTAGTCTTGAAGCCCCCAATCCTAGGGAAAAGACACCTGCCATTCACTTTCTCTATACCCCTCATGATTTTACAAATCTCTATATAACCTCAACCTCCTTTGCTCTAGTGAACAACATTCCAGCGTATCCAGCCTCTGCATAGTCTGAAATGCTCCATTCCTAGCAACATCCTGGCAAAGCTCTTCTGAACCCTCTCCAGCTTAATAATATCGGCTGGTCAGTTGCTCCCTGTGACTGCCGCCCAGATAATTTAGTGTAAATTTAATGGTGATTCTCAAAGGTCACAGAATCCAAGGCACAGAGTTTTACTGTCACCGTTAGACATCAACCAGGTATCATTTGAGTCCCCATTCTCAATCCTACAGAGAAAATCAGGAGCCAGAAACCATTGTGCGATCCCAGAGGTTCATGGTCATTTGTCCAGGAGAGACAGTGTCCAAACAGAACAGGAAGACTTTGCTCAGTTTGCTAATAACAGATCACACCACAGGACTCATCAGCAATCCATCAGCTCCACCGACAAACTATCAATCTCAATCATGGTTCACCAAGCATACAATGACTGTCCACCAATCAGACAGTGACGCACACTCCCAGTCTTGAGATGCGTGCCAGCATTGAGTCTCCTACTTTTGTAGGGGTAAATGAGGTCAGGTATTTGTTAAGGTCAACTGACTGCACTGCCTCTCAATCATCATCCCTAGCTCCAATAACTGTAACTCTTCCCAGATCACTGTCCCATTCACTGTCTGCCCCATTTCCTCCCTTCACATTCCCTCTCTACCGCTCTTCTGCTTTTTTTCCACATTCACACACTGTTCCACTTCCTCTTTGTTCAGTTTCAGTACCTTAACCATCATTGTGCTGCTTCACTTCTCTGGCCCATTCCTTGGACTCTTCCAATCCAAACAAGGGGAAGTTGTTCTCCAACTGTACAGACCTTTGCTTAAGTCCTATCTTGGACAGCATTTCCAGAAAGGCACATATTGAGGATTTTCTCCTCAACAGAGTTTTAAAGATGTGATCTAATCAGTGTTTAAGACAATTTAAAGGACAAATGTAAAGAAGTTGGTTCTGATGATGGACAGTCCAGAACAAGGGGACACAACCTTAAAATTCAAGCTAGACCATTCAGGAGTGAGTCAGGAACATGTTCACACAAAATACGGGGAGATCTGGAAGTGCATTCTCCGAAAAGCTATAGAGATAGGTCAAATATCAAAACTAAGGCTGATATGGATCAAAAGCAGGGGAATGGAGTTGAATAATAGACGATACAGACTGTAACTGAATGGTGGGACAAATTGAATGGCCTATTCACTCCCTGGGCTTCTTTAGGCTCTAATGCTTCGGGCTAACAATTTTCAGCCACCGCTTGAGAAACTGCTTTGAGTCTTAAAACAAAAACATGGAAACGCTGTGAAATTAAGATCATAAGTCACTCTCTGGATTCTACTGATGAGCATAAACTACCTGAGCTTTGCTTCACAGGTTTGCAATCTCAGCACAACTGCCAGATTAAATTACTGCTTTATAGTTTATTTTTATGCTCCTGTTAACTGGTATCTGTGTGTTACAATGTCACGGCATGTTCCTTCAGTTTGCACAGCCTCATTTAAACTGCCTCTAATATATATTTTCCGCGTAACACAAGCCTCAGCTAAGTTTCCAACCTTTAGCAAGATGCTACCAAGAGATATGAGCTGCACAGTCATGTGATTTCCACTGGCCAATTTCTTTGCTTGCAAACAATACTCACAATTGTAACAGCTATCTGATTACTATTGATCTTGAGGGCAATTATGGATGAACAGAAATGCTGGCCTCATCAGCAACACTGTTATAAAGAATTTACAAAAAAAGTGACACAAAAGGGCACTTAGCAATTATTTCAACCTAGACTTATATAAGTAAACTGATCCGAGCCCATGAGTCACAATCTCACTGAGCTCAGCGTTTTGCTGGCATTGCTGAATTTCTCCCAATGTGTTCTCCCCTGGGCTGCACTGAAGCCAGATTGGTACCAATGGTAACTGTATACAGCCCATGTGTATATATTTGTGTACATGCATTTGCCCTTGACTTTACCTCCAACCTAACAAAAACACTAAGCAATGTGATTTTCCAGGCTGGCGTCTTTCTAAAGAGGAGACAGATATGCCAGCTTGGGAAGTTTCCTGACTCAGCCTTCCCAACTCATTCACAAAAATCAGGACCAACATCTCAAGTTGATGGGCTTACATCAGATTATTTCATAGTTTTCGGTTCTCCAAACTGGTCATATTAATGAAGGTTAATCGCTGACATCTAAGTTGATCCTGTCTGACTGTCATGACATATAAGTAGTAACCTAAAGGACTATTTGACAAATCTGGGTTATTAAAAGCGTCATGAGCCTACCTAACAGAGGTTCTGCACAAATGTGCTGTTTGGGTGACAACCATTTCCTGGCACATCAGACAAAATACAATTTCCAGTGAACAAGACCCAAAGCCAAAATAACTGAGAAAGTCAAAGATCCTTCTTTTTCCATCTATGGTTTATTGCATTCTAATCCTAATTAATGCAAGATAAAAAGATTCAACTTCATTCCTCCTTTTACCAAGTTTTAGATATAAATTACCAAGCAACCATTTGCTGTGCCTGCATACTAACATGTTATTTCTCATGTACCAGGTTACCCAGATCCCTCTACAATATTGATTTCTACATATTCTCCACACTTAAAGGTTATACTGCTTTTCAATTCTTCTTGCCAAAGTGGCCATGTTCACATTTTCCCAATTATACTTTACTTTTTTTTTGCCAACTCATCTAACGTGTCTATATCCTTTTGCAGACTATCATCTCTTGACAAATTACTTTCCTGCCTATCTTGGTATCATTGGCAAATTAGCTAACATACAACAGTCTCCTCATTCATGTCTTCGATATAGATTGCAAATTGTTGAGACCCAGCATTGTTTGTGTGCCACTCAATTTGTTACAGCTTGCCAACCTGAAAAAGACAGATTTATCCCTATTCTACTTTTTGTTAGCTAACCAATCCTTTATTTGTGCGAATATGTTATGTCATATATCATGTGTTCTTGCATAATATCACTGGATGTGCCACCTTGTCAAATAATGTTTGAGAATCCAAGTACCACCACATCCATTGGTTCCCCCATACATACGCTGCCTGGTATATCCTCAACATTCTGTAATAGATTAGTTAAACACGATTTCGCTATCCCAGTACAATGTTGTCTCTGCCTGATCACATTATGATTATCTAAACATCTTTCTATAACCCCCTTAATATTGCACATTAGCAATTTCCCCACAAGAGACGTTAATCTAACTGACCTACAGTTTATTGCATTCTTTCTCCCTTATTTCTTGAATAAAGTTGTTACATTAACTTCCCCCCCACCCCCAATCTATTGGGACCTTCTGGAATCTGAAGAAGTGTGGAAGATTATTATCCCTGTCATCTATAAGTCCCTCAGGTGCAGGCAACATGGTGCTGGACGCTTGTCAGACTTTTGGGATAATAATTCTCAATGCACCTACTCTCTGACTATGTTGATGGTTTTACATTCCCCCAACTCACTCACCTTTTCATTTTCAAAGTCAGAAGTCAAATGACACCAAGCTATAGTCCAACAGATTTGTTGGAAACCACAAGCTTTTGGAGCGCTGCTCCTTCGTCAGGTGAAAAGGGAAAATCACTTCACCTGATGAAGAAGCAGCGCTCCGAAAGCTTGTGATTTCAAATAAACCTGTTGGACTATAACCTGGTGTCGTGTGACTTTTGACCTTGTCCACCCCAGTCCAACACCGGGACCTCCACATCATGGCTTCTCATCTTCAAGTATCTTTGGGAAGTTTTCTGAAGCTTCTACAGTGAAGACAAACACAAACCACTTTGCCACCACCATTTCCTTGTTGAACATTATAAATTCACCAGATAACCTCCAGAGGTTTTATTTTTTTCCCACTGAAACAGTTGTAGAAACTCATTGGTTTGATATTACTAACTAGTTTTCTCTCACACACTTTCTTCTTTTTTACTACTTCTTTCGTCATCCTTGCTTATTTGTAAGATTTGACCAGGCTTCTGACCTACCATTAATTTTTGCAGATTTGTACTGTGTTTATTTCAATTTGCTATTATCCATAACTTATGATACAAACTTCTCCATGAGCTTCTCTCTCACCGAGTTAAATCTTTGCTGCAAGTGATTAAATATTGCCTTTAACAGTCTGCTCCTGCTACCATTTAAACTAGTTTCGCACTTATTTCAGCCAGCTCTGCCTTCATACCCCTATAATTACCTTTATTCAAGTTTAAAATACTACTTTTTTAGAACCTGGCTTCTCGCCTTTAAACTGAAGACGAAATTCTCTTTTGAACACACTGGCGAGAACTTTAACTCACACTGGTATCCCGCCTTGATAGGAGTGAACACACGCCTTCATAAGGAATGCTGTCCTCAGGAGTCAGATACTGAGTGATCAGCAAAGTGAACAAAACACAAACAAGTGCACGCAGTGTGCAAGCAAAATGACCTCTTCTGTATTCAACTTGTTACAAGCAGGTCATGCCCAGTACACTAGCATGTCACTTGCATTGGCCAACAGTACAGTCTGTTAGGCATTAATTATGAATGACCGTACTTGCCTGAATTAATCATTAGCACTGATATAAAGCACCATCGATCACAAGCCACTTCCATCATTGCAGGACTATTACATCACAGGAGACAGAACTGAATGGGCTTCAGTGCATTGACTGCTGATCCAACTAATTACTTTAAGCTTTTAACTAAAAGGCATTTGGTTATGTGTCAAGACTATTACTCTCGTTAAACGCTGAAGTCAATGATAAATTTCTCTTCGTTGCTGTGGCTGCAATACTACAGTACATTGACCCACCCTCTGCTGGAATTGCTAGGTTTCTTTTCAGGGTGCTTTTTGGAACTAATACCTGCAGAGCAACGCAAAGATGGAAGGGCAAGGGTGGTCATGGTAATTATGGCATCTGCATCGACTGTTAAACCAGAACAGCTTCAAAGAAGCAGCAACCTTCAGCTGTGGTTGCCAATGGTAATGTTGGATGTGTTTAATTAAAAAAGGATGGAGATAACCATTTCTTTTCCCCCGTGTCCAGATCTCACGGGCATCACAGGGACTAACTTTATTTGCAATCTCAATCACAGGTTATTGCAATCAAATGGGATGATGGATTGGGACCACCCAGAGCTAGCGGATCAGTTGCATTGTGGGACCTGTGGCAGCCATTTTAGAAGTTACCAAGTACAAAGTAACATTAATAAGGTGGGGGGGGTGATCCCCTTTCACACAACTGATGCAGCCAATGGAAATGTGAGATTGCACCAGAACAGGTCTGTCAGCAGGTTGGCTTCCAACTCCTCAACCACTGGGAACCAAAGTGGAAATAATGGAGGCGTGAGGCAGAAGCACTGGTGTCAGAATGCGCTGGGAAAAAAAAAATACATTGGACATTCCAGTTCTTACCTGCTTGTGACGCAATCATGAGAGCTGTGTTGCCTTCTTTGTCCTGCCAATTGACATCAAGGTGAGGGCATCCAGCCAATAGGAAGACAATGTCCATGAATCCCTGGTAACAGGCCACCATCAGCCCAGTCTGGAAACAGAATGCATCCAGCAGTTTCAGAGAGAGGGAGTTTAGTGGAGCGCAGAGCAAACATCGCAAATTAACTAACCGTGCAACGTTCGGACATATAGATGAGCTGCTACAAGAGAAACGCTGAAAATAAAGTAACACACAATAAATCAGAGAACTGGTGAGAAGCTGACAGAAAGGAGATGAGGAAGATTAAATAGTCCACAAGACTAATTGTAGAAATGAAAGCTTTGTCAGTATTTAAACAATTTCAAGCCAATATTTAAATGATTAACAGCTGACACAGAATTACTGAGGATTAATGAAGGTGAAGAGAGTCCAATGATAAGTTATCGCGGGTCACAGAATCTCCAAACAAGGCCACTGTCAGCAACAAGTGGACTATTGCCAGCACAGTGAGGATTAAATAAAAACAGAGATGGAATTCAACTACAGCATTTCAATTTCCAACCATGGATCAAAACGAGGGCTGAGAAGAAAGTCAACAAAGATCAAAATCCTGCAGATGCTTAAAATCTGGAATAAAATCGAGAAAGAGTGTACTGAAAAAAAATTCAAGTCAGGTTGGGAGAGGAAGGGTAAGATCAAACATTTCAGGTCAGTGACCTTTGGTCAGAAACTGGAGATATCATAGACCAAAAAAAGAGGAACAGAGCCAGAGAGAAAGCAGGGGAACACAGGAAAAAATACCACACAGCGGGTGAGGATTTAACAAATCCACAGATGACAGTGCAGGACAGAAAAAAAGATAATAAAGAAAGAAGATAAACAAAAATAATACAGGCTGAGACACGGACATTTGAGAGATCTGAATAGTGCAGTTGCAAAACAAAAATTAAGTAGCCACCAAGTCATTCAAGAAGAATGAAATGTTCAATTCCCCCTCCCTACCCAAGCTTAGCCCTGTTCTGTTGAGCATTGTTTAAAAATGAGCAATTTCTTTTCTATTTGTGAGCACAGGAGCATATTAAGCATGTGGATATATTGACATAGATTGGGCCATTGCAGCTTTTGCATGACTCTGCATCTTTGTGTATAGCAGAGTGAATGAGTATTCTTCTGATACATACTTTGCACAAGTCAAATCTGTATCAAACTCTAACAGTTAGAATTGCTTTAGCTCTGAAGAGGGGTGAGTGGACCTGAAACAGTTTCTCCTCACAGATGCTGCCAGACCTGCTGAGTTTTGACAGCAATTTCTATTTTTGTTTCTGATTGCCAGCATCTGCAGTTCTTCAGGTGTTTTTTTGGTTAGCATTGGTAACTGAAGTTCATTACACAAACAGCTACGAGCCTTGTGTCAATCGTATTTAGGTCTGCGCCAATTCCTTGTGCTAATAAACTTTTACACCATAAATGTTACGGGACAGTTAATTGTGCTTTTAGAGCAACCACCAATGAAGTAGCAGGAAAACTACTGAATGTATCCCTGGGAATGTTTTAAATTATTTACTGTTAACTCTCCCAGCTCATCCACTTTTGTCTGGACGCAACTTAAAAAGAGATAACAAGGTGTAGGGCTGGATGAACACAGCAGGCCAAGCAGCATCAGAGGAGCAGGAAAGCTGACGTTTCGGGTGTGGACCCTTCTTCAGAAACGTCCTTCTGAAGGGCCCAGACCCGAACCATCAGCTTTCCTGCTCCTCTGATGCTGCTTGGCCTGCTGTGTTCAT
>JAHRHZ010000029.1:12710263-12721470 GCA_024137785.1 Ginglymostoma cirratum
AGCAGGCCAAGCAGCATCAGAGGAGCAGGAAAGCTGACGTTTCGGGTGTGGACCCTTCTTCAGAAACGTCCTTCTGAAGGGCCCAGACCCGAACCATCAGCTTTCCTGCTCCTCTGATGCTGCTTGGCCTGCTGTGTTCATCCAGCTGTACACCTTGTTATCTCAGATTCTGCAGCATCGGCAGTTCCTACTATCTCTGAAACAACTTAAAAAGAGTTTTTTATATTTTGAGAGATTACTGTCTGCAGGAGGTCCTTTAAATTCATGCATTTTTTTTTTCTATGGAGGAGTCCTGTCGGTCCCACTCTCCTGCTCTAGCCTAGCAATTTTATTTCCATGAAGTTTCTTTCAAATATCCTCTGAAAATCAAAGTTAGCCCCACCTTCCACTACTCTCAAAGTCAGTCAGTTTCAAGTGGATTAAAATCACTGTGATAAAAATTCGCCCTCACATCTCCTTTATAACTCTTGCCCGAAGCTTTAAATCTTGTCTCCCACCCCTTGTATCATCAGCCAATGAAAAAAAGCTTTTCTCTATCTACTTTTAACTATCATTCTACATCCCTATCATATTCCCCTCAATCCACTTTCCTCCAAAGAGAACAATCCCAGTTTTTCAACCTAACCAGTCTCCCTTCCCTGGAATTCATTCTGGTAAATCACTTACTGACCCTCTCAATCTTCCTACAGAGTACTGACCAGAACCAGATGCTGTACTCGAGCAGTGGCCTCATTGGAACCTCATATAGGTCCACCATAACTTCCCTGTTTTTGGATGTACCTATATTTAGGAAGTTCAAGAAATTGAATACATACCTGACAGGAAACATTCGGTGGACTATTGGAAAAATCAAGAGAACGGGCTCAATTTGATATCCCTTTCAAAGCTCTGGCACAGGCAAAACTGACTGAATGGCCATCTTCCACTCCATATGATGCTATGATTAATATGACCACGTACAGTATCCACTCACAGTTCAAAAATTAAGGGGTCTCTCATTTAAAATGGAAAAAAAAATTCTATTGTTAATCTTTAGTATTCTCTTCCCTAGAGACTACTGGAGGCTGGGTCATTGAATGTATTCAAGTTAGAGAGAATTTTTAATTGACAAGGCAGTCAAGGATTCTGGGGGTTAGGCAGGTGAGTGAGTCAAGGGCACAACAGATCAGCCATGCCCTGACTGAATCACTGATGGGCCGAATGGCCTAACCTACTTTCTTTTAAGATACTATGAACTGATGATCTCTGTACTCGGTTCAAGTTTCTCTAGAGAACTTTTATCGTCTAGCATGGGACAGGACAGTGAGTGGGCTAAAACATGATATGATGGTAGATAGGAAATGTTTAAACAAGGATATTAATAACAGAGATAAAAGGTACTGCAGATGCTGGAGAATCCGAGATAACAAGCATGGGGCTGGATGAACCCAGCAGGTCAAGCACTTGCTGTTGGCTCCTTCCTGTCATCTCCCCTCCAGGCCCTGTTGGTGGCATGATAAAAATCACAAGTCAGAGGGACTTTCTAACAGTCCTGTTGACACCAGACTGGAATCCCCATCTGGAGGGGCTTTCTGACAACAAGCACAGTTTCAGAACCTGACTCATTTATTTTATTGTCTGCCTTTCTGTTTATCACACATGGGTACTCACAGTAAAACAATAGATAAGCGTCAGTCAAAAATGACTGATTACAGAAAAGCCCTAAAAACTTTAGAGAGTTGCAAATTCCATGAAAGGTTATGGTCTTCTAGAGGAGGAAAAAAACAACAGAACAAAGTAACAGAGTTGGGAGAAATAAAAATTGTCTGTGTATTACTGAGTGGAGGGCACAGATGCACCTTCTATTGTCATAATGATGCATAAACTCAACTTGGACTCCACCCTCTGGCTCAAAACATTGAGGAGCAGTCTAATTAATGTTTCAAATGAAAAAGGGATAAAATGAAAAGCGTAGATATTGGAGCATGGGGATGGCAGGTAGCTCAAAAGAAATATGACATATGGGTGATTTAAATAAAACCACAGGGCTCCTCTCTCATTAGACAGAGACAAATGCTGGTGGTTTAAGCTGAGGGTCACCATGCTTCAGGTGAGGGGGAACTGGTTGAGAAAGAGAATCCTGCATGGTAACCTCAGCCAGGGTGGGAACTGAACCCAAGCTGTTGGCATCACTCACCAGCCATCCAGCCAACTGAGTTGTATTCCAGGTGTGGCCTCAGCAACACTGGTTGAAGCAAGACACTAACCCTTAGCAATAAAGGTCAAAGTTCCATTTACCTTCTTAATTACATGTTGCACTTGCACCTTAACATTTTGTTTCATGCACATAAACATTCAGATCCCTCTGTACTGCAGGGGTTTTTCTTGGAATCTCTCTCCATTTAAATAATAGTCTTTTTTTTTATTTTCTTGTCAAAGTGCATAACTTCACGCTCTGCCACACTAAATTTGATCTACCATTTATTGGCCATTCATTGTGTTCCCTTGTAGATTCCTTACACCCCAAATGTCCTATCACCTACTTTTGTATTGTCAGCAAATTTAGATACATTGTACTCTGTCCTCTCTTCCAAGTCACTAATATACATCATAAATAATGGAGACCTTAGGACGAATATTTGTGACACCTAACTAGTTGCATCTTTCCAACCTGAAAAGACCCATTAAGCCCAACTCTCTGTCTTCTATGTGTTAACTTCAATCCATGATAATACCTTACCCCCCGTGCCGTGAGCTCCTATCCTAAAACAATAGAGTTCTATGTGGTGCATTATCAAATGCCTACTGGAAATCCAAATACACAACATCTACTGGTTTCTCTTTATCAACTCTGCGTATTATATCCTCAAAGAACTCCACGATATTTGTTAAACATGATTTTAACTTTCAAAAATCATGCTGACTTAATTGTTTTAATCTTTTCTAAAGAGCCTGCTATTTCTTCCTTAATAAAGGTGTCAAGCATTTTCTCAAAAACAGATGTTAGACTAACTCGCCTACACCTTCCTGCCTTCTGTCTCCCTTCTGTCTTATATAGGGGCATCACATTACATTCAAATCCACTGGAACATTTTGACTAATGCCTTCCTATTTCTGTAGCCACCCCCTTTATAACTCTTGGGTGCAGGGGATTTATTGCCTTTAATCCATTAGTTTGTCAAACATTTTGTCCCTTGTGAGAGACTGTTTCAAGATCTTTCCTCCCATTAGCACCTGTTCATCTGTTATCTTTGGGATGTTTGTGGTGTTTTCTACCATGAAAACCAATGCAAAATATTGGTTTAAATTATTTTCCATTTCTCATTATTAATTCACCAGTTAGATTCATAGAATCCCTACAGTATGGAAAGAGGCCATTTGGCCCATTAAGTCCATACTGATCCTCTAAACAGCATCCCACCCAATCTCTATAACCCCACGTTAATCAACCCTAACCCACCTACCCTGCACGTCCCTAGACACTATGAGCAATTTAACATGGCCAATCCATCTACCCTGCACATCTCTGGGCTGTGGGAGGAAACTGGAGCACCCAGAGGAAACCCTATTAGACATGGGGAGAAGATGCAAACTCCACACAGTCAGTCACCCAAGAGTGGAATCGAACCTGGGTCCTTGGTGCTGTAAGGCAGCAGTGTCATTGAACCACTGTGCCTCCCTTTGTCTCTGCCAAGGGTTCTTCATTTAGTTTAGCTACTCTTTGTTTTTAAAATGTAGCCATTGCAACTCTTACTGTTGCTTTTTATATTTCTTTCCATTCACTTTCTTTATCATTTACTCCATCTTTATTTGCTTTTTAGTCATCTGCTGTTCATTCCTAAACAAAAAAAAAAATCCTGCGATTTGCAAGAGAGACAGGCAAGGGTGATCAAGGGAGAAGAAGACTGGGGCATGGAGGAGTAGAAGAGGGATCCAGGATATGAGAGAGTGTTTGGTTGGAGACATGGAGAGGGAAAGCTCTGGAATCCTGTGAGTAGTGGGAACAGCTTGTCAAGGTGGGAGAATCAGGGCCTAAAGTGTGGCATCAATACTTTGCAAACATGTCTCCATATCAAGCTGTTGGCTGACAGAGTCCTCAAAGGGCTTTGGGTTTACCAATATTTCATTTATCTCTACTGAGAGTGATCCTGAACAATGTCTCTTGAAATGCATTGAGAGGGCTAACTAAACCTGCAGGTTCAGCCATGTTCCACAGGGTGGTAATACACCAGACACCAAAAATCACATTCAATACAGAGTAAACAAAAAGAACCCAATCTTGTTTCTTCCACAATAAAGGAATTGTCCCGAACACCCCATAACCGCCAATGCATGCTAACCATGAGGTGTACCAGTACAGTCAATTCTCTAAGCTGATCTCAACAAATAACAATGATGTAGGTAAGTAAAGTGAAACTAATTTAATGTGAAATATTTCCAAGTGACATTTAATTTTGAAAAACATCCTTGACACCTTTGTGCTCTCAGATCTTTACGTTAATGGTAACGGAGTTGGGAAGGAAAATTTGTGGCCTAAATGCAATATTTGACAAGAAGATTTTTTAATAGGCCGCCCATCCTTAGCTGCAGCATTGTCAGATGGTAGAGGGTTTCAGCAACTCAAAGCATTTGCTGTCTGGCAATTGCATGGATCGTCCTTGCACACTGCTGGCACTTTACAACTAAACTGGGATCACATGGACAACGGGAAGAAGCAGGCAAACACACATCTGGTTACTCCATTGAGGTACGTAAAATAGGTCAGATATCCAGCCCTCCCACCAAGCCCTGAGCTCACCCTCATAATGGAGTAAGCAGGTGCTGATATCAGCAGCTCACCCACCATATGTAAATATATAATTAAAAGTCTTTTGAGCTTGCTTTAAACTCATTATACTGCTCATGCCATGAAACTGTTGATGTGGAAAAATGTACAATAAAATCTTTGCACAATGGTGTCTTTAATATATATACACACACACACAAAACCATGGGTGATTTGGAGCAAAGATAAACATTACTGCTGAGCTCTCTTGGGTGCCATGATGGTGTGGTGGATAACATATACAAATAAATAAATAGAATAGTTGATGTGGGGCCTTGTGGCACAGTGGTAGTGTCCCTACCAGGAGGCCTGGGTTTACATCCCATCTGCTCCAGAGGTGTGTTATAACATGTCTGAACAGGTTGATGACAAAATGCTTAAAACAGTTGATGTGGGAATCCTTTTTCTCTGAAATGAAATGTTTAAAATGGTGGGGAGAGAGGAGTACTACCTTCAGGGCAGCTTGCCCTTTACACTGGGGTGCACTCTCCTGAGAGCATAAGCATTCCCTGCCTTTTTACCCACATGTACTTTAAAACCCAAATCCCCTCCACAATGTGACAAGGCACCCTCTGTCCAAAGTTCCCTCCAATGGATCTTCCCCCGGATCAATTGGGCCTGCCTGCAATTCCAAACTGCTGGAGCTGCCGGAATTTTCCAGTAAGCTCCCAAAGGTGGGCCTTCCTCTCACCAAGGCACAGCTATCCCAGTCTGCAATTTACCCCACCCACAGCATGTTTCTAACTGCAAGGCCCCATTTCTGAAGAAGGGTCCTGACCCGAAACATCAGCTTTCCTGCTCCTCTGATGCTGCCTGGCCTGCTGTGTTCCTCCAGCTCCAAACTGTGTTATCTCTGACTCCAGCATTGGCAGTTCTTACTAACTCTGAGGTTTGAGGTTAGTCTGTCAGCTCTTGAATTGAATTGGAATTAACTTTATTGTCATATGTAGTCAAATGAGTACAGTGAAAAGTTTACAAGTCGGCATTTACAGCAACTTCTTAGGTACAAGGTAGCTAGGTACAGATTCTTCAGTACATGTTTTTGGCCCTGGTGGAGAATTCAACACGATTGGATATAATCCTGACTTGAAGGCCAGCACTCAAGGTTGAAATCAGAAAGCAACTTTTTCACACAAAGGGTAGTGGACGTGTGGAATTTACTTTGACAAAAAAAAACTGCATGCTGGAAGCATTGAAACTTTTGTCAGGTTTTTATTTGCTAAGTGTGTCAGGGGAATCAGAAGGTACAAATCAACCACAATCTAAGTGACTAAAGACCACTCATACGAGGACCCTATATTTAGTGAAGCACCCTGGAGTGACAGGAAACTCTGTACACACCCCATAGAAGCAAGAGATTTCCTGATATATAATTGCATAGATATAATCAAAAAATGAACTGTCTATTTCACACACTGCCTTTCTCTCACAGCATCTATCTATCCCCATCTCTTACAAAATAGTGTCACTCCCCATTTCCTTCACTCACATATAAAATAACTGCGATCTTTAACTATTTCACAGGGACTGCCTCCATTCCTCTCCTTCATACAGTGCACATCTCTCTGTTTTACACACACACACACACACACACACAATGTTTCTTTCTTGCTCTCTTGAACACATACATGGCATAATGCACAGATCAGGAGCACAGTTCATGCCAGATTATTTCCTCTCAGCTATGAAGCCGTCACATTCAATTGGTTGCAGGGGATTTCTGTATTTCCATCAAGCCTTTCTATTCTGACTTGTAATATTCCTTGTAATAGCATCGATCACCTGAAATGACTGTCGCTGCTGTTGTTGTGAAAATACGACAACCTATATCAAATGTCTACCTGCTATTTTATTACAGGTTATAAACACAGACAAACTTCTTTCGTTCCAAATTAAATGATGTAAATATTTGTGAAATAAATAGTGTGGAATTTAGAAGAGTAAGAGTTGATTGGAACACACATAATCCTGAGGTGTCTTGGCAAGATGGCTGTGGAAAGGATGCTTCCTCTTAAGGGGGAATCTTGAACTGAGGTCGATGATTAAAAATCAGGCGTTGACCATGTAAAACACAGAGATTAACATCCTTTTAAGAGAAAAAAAAAATTGCCGCATCTTTGGAACTCTCTTTCTGAAAAGGCGGTAAAAGCAGACATCTTGAATTTTTTTTAAGGCCAAAATGTGGAGGTGTTGGTGTTGGACTGGGGTGGACAAGGTCAGAAGTCACACGACACCAGGTTTTAGTCCAACAGGTTTATTTGAAAACACAAGTTTTCGTCACCTGACGAAGGAGCAGCGCTCCGAAAGCTTGTGATTTCAAACAAACCTGTTGGACTACAACCCTGGTGTTGTGTGACTTCTGACCTTTTTTTAAGGCAGAAGTAGATTCTTGTTAATAAAAAGAGATTGAAAGGTCATCAGAAGTAGGTAAGAATGTAGATTTAAAGGTTACAATTAGATTCCCTGCTCTTATTTGAATAGCGCTGTGATATTACATGCAGCTCTCCAAACAAGCAGACGATTCCTTAGTTCATTTTTGTTGAATGGTGGAGCAAGCTTAAGGGCTGAATGGCCTTCTGCAGCTCCTGACTTGCATGTTTGTACAAATTATCTTTCTGGGATGTCATGGTGAGGTTACTAATGTATTGCTTGTCCTAGTCAAGTGTTGTCATTAACTGGCCCCAAGCGATATTGATGGGACTCTCCTGAATGAAATCATACCCATGGAGGGCCTGTTTCTGAGTATAGTGTGGGTTGTGTAACAACAAAACTCAGTATACTTTAAACTAATTACACAGTATAGCTTGTTCCAGCTTCTTCATAATAGATAAACATAGCTGCTATCATAGTCAAACATGTCAGCCAACTTGCAAGTTGCAAGGTCCCATGAACAGCTCTGAGATCATCTACCCTAGGGTGGTGTTGACTGAAGGATGAGTATTGGCCAAGAGAAAATAATTACTTCCTAGGGTGATGAGTGAAAACAATATATTTGGGACCAAACCAGTAATAAAAAAAATATATAAGGCTATTCACAGGTTAAATATGTATGTCCTAGGATGGCCCAAAAATGATAAGACAATTTTTATGTAAAGTAAATAAGTTAGATTTTTAACAGCTCAGTCAAGGTGCAACCCTTTGTTGTTTTTGTACACTTGAGTTTAATATTATTGATCAGGGAAAAATATCAATGCTTTTGATCACCCACAACTTTTACATGGAGCCCAAATTCAGGACTCTTCATACCAAGAATGAGAAGGGAAGAAATAATCAGAATGTGCTAAGTTATTTCACACAGTCAGTTAAATAATTCTGAGGTATAATCACTGGTAAACACAGCAGCTAAGTCGTGAACAGAAAACTCCCACACTCAATACTGCACAAGGAGAATTCCCCTGCTCTTATTTGAATAGCGCTGTGATATTACATGCAATTCCCCAAACAGGAAGACGATTCCTTAGTTCAACAAAGTTCAGCTCTCACTCAGTACTCATTGAAGTGTCAATGCAGATTGCTCAAATTCTGGAGTGGAGTTTTACGCAGAAGCCCCTAGACTCGACAGAGAAAGACCAACAGCATGTGGAGTTACTAAATCTGACCGGAAATGTTCCTGGAGATTTCATCATGTGAATGTTTTCTTCCAATTTCTCCACCCGCTTGATCAACATTTTTCCCATCTGCAATATTTTATAGCCAAAAACAAGGAAGTGTTTAAAGAAAACTTTTCTTTTAAAAATGCTGCTTTTATTTCTGCCCAGTTTGTTTCTATCAATGTCCAGAACATTAATCAGAAATTGCTAGAGACTCCAGGTCAATATTGAAGGATTGTCAAACCTAGGTGCACATCAAACATAATGCTATCATCATTGATAAACATACATAGTAGGAAAAAAACTTTGTTGCCTTTTAACCTTTGACAGATTACTAAATATAGTTTTGCATGATGTATTCAGCTTACTAATTATATATCCTCCACTCTAACAGGCTCTAATTTTGTCAGAGGGCAGCTGATGCAGCACAAACTCTTCCGAGAGGGCAGCATGCAGGAGTCCTTTGACTGAAGCTGCATTCAGACATTGTTGCTATGCAGAGAGTTTGACGCTGATTCAGGGACTCTCTGACTGCCTGAACCTAGCAGCACAGTGTGAGAAGGGAATAAAGAAAGAAGGAAAGGCTTTCATCCCAAGCCACTTTACAGTCAACTAATCACTTGATTCCAAACAGCCTTCCAGAATAAATTTCAGCACATAAAATAATTCTCTACTGACAGGCTCAGGATGACAGCTCTCCAATAACTAACTCTGTGGGTTTTGTTTCTGTGATAAAGCTACATGCATTCAGAGTCTGTCTCTCTCATGGGTTCTCCCCTGATATTTCGCCACTGATGACGATTACATTATAAATCCAATAGGTCCTGAGGCCTTGGGTTTTAAATATCAATAACAACGTTTAGCTTAATCAGTGTTGTATTACTTTACCTTCAAATAACAATACAACTCTCAGCGTTCTCTTTATCAGATGGCATACTGTCCATTGATTTGGGACAATTAGGCTACATGATTCGTTGAGATTACAAACAAGATAGAAAGAAAAAAAGAGATAGAAAAGGGTAGCACATGTGGAGGTAGGATTTTATTTCAAAAGGAATCAAACTGCACATACTCACCTCTTTGCTAAGACACTGATCATTACTGATGATGTTAGCTGAAACCTTCAAGGAAAGGCAGAAAAATGGTCCTCACTGCAGATTCACGGATAATAGTAATTTCTGGAAGCACTGGACTGAAACAATCTGTCAGTTAGCTAAGCACACCACATTGTTCACAGAGAGTTTGCTGAATTGTTCAGTTTTATTGGATTGTTCAGTTTTATTGGACAGTTGCTTGTAAATGGGAGATTTGAGCCTTTCATCAGACAAGTTGTTGATCAGTCATTAAGTAAGATCTACAGCAGAAAGGATGTGTTGCCTGGGAACATGTCTCTAATCACTCTGCGCTGTCAGGCTCGGCAAGGACCCTAATGCTGAGCTGGTTGTTCATCAGGAATAGTTAATTTGGTTTCAGAACAAATGTGGTGATTATTTAAACTGTTATTCATCTCAGCACTGGAAAACCTACACAATAACAAATTGTAATTGCAAACAATCAGCCTTGCCATTCAGTCTTTTGAACATTCATTTCTCTTCTCAATAACGTACACTATTTTCCATCACAGTGACATCGTGGTTAAGTGATGTGGTGATGCTATAATGATTCAGTTATGCAAATAGAGTCAGCATGTGGGCAGACATTAAACGATTGACCAAAACGTTTAGGCAATATCTTCTAGCAAAGGTTGTTATTGGATTAGGAGCTATTGGAAGGAAATAACTGCAGTAGTCTAGTGCATGAAGCTCTCTTTAATAACAAATGACAACATAAGTAGACTCCTATAATCATCAAATTGTGGATTAGTTCATGTCCTAGGAGTTTTGTGAATTCTGGTTATAGCAAGGCAACTCTTTGAAACTTTGTTTAAAGGACAATATGAAACTGCCAGGATTACCACCGTTCTAACAGCTTTTACTTTCTGAACTGTGCAAATGGTTTGGATAGACAATATTTTATATATTGGCAATCCACACAAAGCTTCAGATGCCTGAAATGCATATTGTATATTTGGGTGTTGGGTGCATTCTTCTTCCATTCTCACTCCCCTGATTTTCTGTCTCTTAAAATTACTGAGGGAATGTCATTATCTGGAGGTCCCCTGAATTCCCAAAGCTTGCTGCCTGTGTGACACTCCATACCATCAATGGTAAAGTTATTCCTAATGTTCTTCATGATGAAAGTGAATAAAACACGCTTTTCTGTACTTCATCAATCAACCCAACTGCACATCAGCTGGAAGAAGTCATATATACAAGTGAAAGATAATATACCCTGTTTCCACCCACCTGTTTGGAAAGGAAGTTCAGGTGCCAGTTTTGGGTCAGCGGTAACATCTTTGTCTTAGAGTCAGAATTTGTACATTTAAGCCCCCATTCAAAAGATACAAATACAAATCCATCCACTGTCACGGGTCCTATGTTTTGAATGAGACTTAAGCTAATGGCTCATCTGTTCTGTCAGGTGAATGAAAACAATCCTGCGCCACTATTTTTGAAGAGGACTTGGGAATTTTACCTCAACCCAGTCAATGCTCACCCGTTCACCAACACCTAAAAAAAAAAAGGTTTTTGGTGATTATCTCATTGCTGATTTTGAGAGATTGCTGTGTATGTTCTGGCTGCCATGTTTCCCAAATTAGAGTAGTGACTACACTTCAAAACTACTTGGAGATAGCAAGAACTGCAGATGCTGGAGTCAGAGACAACACAGTGTGGAGCTGGAGGAACACAGCCGGTCAGGCAGCATCAGAGGAG
>JAHRHZ010000029.1:12721870-12748504 GCA_024137785.1 Ginglymostoma cirratum
CGTTTCGGGTTGGGACCCTTCTTCAGAAAAAAGGGTCCTGACCCGAAATGTTGACTTTCCTGCTCCTCTGATGCTGCCTGACCGGCTGTGTTCCTCCAGCTCCACACTGCGTTGTCTTCAAAAATACTTTGCTGATTGTAAAACAAAGGCATACTATGGATGTTAGAAATATGGAATAAAAGCAGAAAATCAAAAATTGCTGAGCAAGTCAGGCATCATCATCTGTGGAGAGATGTTGCAGGTCAATGACCTTTGCTGAATTATGTCTTAGGGTCACAAAAGGCATTACAGAACTTGATTTCTTAAACTGTATAAACTTGCATCCCCAGCACAAAGATTTTCAACAGAGGAATGCAAATTTGGGAGTAAGGATTAGAACTGCCACATCATGCTTGTTTGTCAGTTCTTTATTTGATGACTTCCACATCCATAACCACACAATGTTCTTTGTTTGGAGTATCAATTGGTAAATCCATCTCCCACATGTATTGTATCATCTGTCTGCCATGTATATATATGTTTGGTTTATAATATTATCAATGAATTTTAGTTACTGATAGTTCTTTCAGCCTTATTGTATACATGGGTCCAAAAGGGTTAATAACAAGTGGCATACACTACACTTGAATTCCCTTGAGGATAAGGAATTGTAATGCAATCTAAACAAAACATTCAGGAATGATCAAAAGCTTTGATGGGGTGAGGAACTCAGAAAATGAGAGTAAGGCATAAACTAAAGACTACAGCTAGACCTTCCAAGAGCAAGGTCAGCAGAGGGCTGTGTAAATCTTAAGTTCCCAAAATGCTCTTTCTGGTGGGTGAATTTAACATTTCAAGACAAAATTTGATTTTTTCTGTTAGATAATGATATTAATGGATATAGCTCCAAGGTGGGCAATTGGAGCTAAGGTACAGATCAGAATAGCTTTCACTTGGAGACAATAAAGACTGCAGATGCTGGAAGGTAGAGTCAATAAATGTGGAGCTGGAAAAGCACAGCAGGTCAGACAGTATCTGAGGAGTAGGAAAGTCAATGTTTCGGGCTGAAACCTTTCATCAGGACTCATGAATATCTTTCACTGACTGAAAGGTTATTTTCACCTAACTAAAATAGTTATCAAGACTTGAAAAACGTGAGTAACCTTGCAGTCATTTAAAGAATTGCATTTTCACAGACAATGCATAGTAGTTATGGCAGTCACTGATGTGTTTAATTTACTGAGTCCTAGGTCTAAAACCTGCTACATCCTGTTGTTCTGGCATTTGCACTTTTCCTGTATTGTCATTTTGTAACATTAGTCATTTAGGAATACGTCCTAAACCAAAAGTACACATGAAAGGGAGGTGCCTCATAACGGCCAAGACAGCAACGTTTTCCCCACCACAGAGTTATACAAAATCCTTTTGCTTTTCAATGTGTTGCAATTGTTCAGATACAATTTGCTTTGACAACTGATGCAAAATCATTGACCTAAAATGTTAATTCCATTTTTCTCTCAACCAGATGCCGCCTGACCTGCTCAATATTCCCGTTTCCAGTTTCCATTTCAGATCGCCAACATCTGCACACTGTTTTGATTCATCTCTTGTTGAAGTAACAAGCTTTTGCTTGTGTGAGAAAATGTTATCTTAATCAAACAAAAATATCATTTTGGAATGGAGCATTCATCTACTTGAAATAATGCACATATTATTTTTAACAAAGAATTATTAGGCATGATTTAGGCCTGGATTTTCGCCATGGTATAGAATGTCTTTTTGTGTTTCACATAGGCAGCTGCCCATAGAGTTCAGCAGTTGCGTGCACAACTCCTTTGAACTTTTAAAATATGAAGTACACAGATCAAACCTGTCGGGAGCAGGGCCTGAAATTAGTGATTCAGTTGGATTGCCAGGGATCTCTTTTGGAGAGGTATGCTATGCCTTTTTGTAATATCCCAGGATACCTTCGGCAGAGATCAGATACCCTTTAGCACAGGGAAGGCACATTTTGGGATGTTAAACAGAGATATGAAGGTGAGAAGAAAAAGTGCATTAAATCACTGGGACTGTTAAACATGTCAAGTGTGACAGTCAAATACAACCAACAAAGGGAACTGCAAGGCAATTCAAAGTTTTGGCCCTTAAACCTTTTGAAAAAAAGAAGTCTCAAAAGTAAAGTTTCTTATTTCACGCTACTGACATTAAAAAAAAATTCTATTTCTGGACCAATGCTAGATGACTGATTTCACAACCATCAATTATCACAGTATGTGCCTGTCAGTTCAGTTTGATTGATGGCTGTGAGTGGTTACAGATTCTGAGGTAGGACTACAAATTCCATTATTTGTTATTCTAAAGAACTATGCACTTGAATTAAACAATTGTTGTTATCAGGCTTTATGAGGTAAAAGAATGCAAATTTAGCAAATGAGATAGTAAGAACTGCCAAATCTGGAGTCAGAGATAACACAGTGTGGAGCTGGAGGAACACAGCATGCCAGGCAGCATCAGAGGAGCAGGAAAGCTGATACTTTGGGTCTGGAGGTACTAGGAACTGCTGATGCTGGAGAATCTGAGACAACAAGGTGTAGAGCTGGATGAACACATCAGGCCAAGCAGCATCAGAGGAGCAGGAAAGCTGCCGTTTCGGGTCTAGAGATAACAGGGTGTAGAGCTGGATGAACACAGCAGGCCAAGCAGCATCAGAGGAGCAGGAAGGCTGATGTTTTGGGCCTAGACCCTTCTTCAGAAATGGGGAAAGGGAAGGGGATTCTGAAATAAATAGGGAGAAAGGGGGAGGCAGCTAGAAGATGGATAAAGGAGAAGATAGGTGGAGGGGCGACAGACAGGTCATGGAGGCGAGGTTGGAGCCAGTAAAGGTGAGTGTAGGTGGGGAATTAGGGAGGGGATAGGTCGGTCCATGGAGGACGGACCGGTCAAGGAGGCGGGATGAGACTAGTAGGTAGGACATGGGGTTGGGGCTTGAGGTGGGAGGAGTGGATAGATGGGAGGACAGGTTAGGGAGGCGGGTACGAGCTGGGCTGGTTTTGGGATGCAGTCAGGGGAGGGGAGATTTTGAAGCTTGGGAAGTCCACATTGATACCATTGGGCTGCAGAGTTCGCAAGCAAAATATGAGATGTTGTTCCTGCAACCTTCGGTGGCATCGTTATGGCACTGCAGGAGGCCCAGGATGGACATGTCGTCAAAGGAGTGGGAGGGGGAGTTGAAATGGTTTGCGACTGGGAAGTGCAGTTGTTTGGTGCGAACCGAGTAAGGTGGCAGGGGTTGGCATGGAGCGGGCATGGGAATAGGTAAGGCAGTAAGAGGGTGAGGTTGGGGTGTTTTGTTTTTAAATTTTGGACAGTGCCTGAGACCTGAGGCATACCATCCACCGGCTGAAATCCACACCCAGCATCATCCTGAGGTCACCTACCACAATTCTTTATTGGTCCACCCAACTTCCCATGTGACTGTAGGCAGCATTTTTAGAAGCTCTCGGGTTCAGAGAGCTGGACTTTCTCTTGACTCCTTACATTTAACATACAGAAGAAAATCCTAGGGTTGCCGTGTGCAGCCTCCTGTAAAAGCTACTTTTCATACTGGTAAACATAATGTCTGACCTAACAAACTGGAATATGAGTGAAATAAGAAAACCCTTCTCTAGGAAAGACTAGTTTGAGTCTTGTAACTTAATGCAGATGAAGGAATAGCTCCGCTGTAACATCATCAGTAATAAGTCCAGTAGGGAATTCAGGAAAAATTTCTTACCCAGACAATGGGGCACATGTGGAACTCTCTATCAAAAGAGTGGTTGAGGTGCAGATATAGGGGTAATTTAAACCTCACACCATCATAGACTTGTTGGACTGAATTGTGTTTCTTGCTGTATACACTGCGCTTCTTAATTCTACATAACCCAATTGGCAGAACAGGTTTGATGTTCTGAATGGTCTACTTCTGCACTTGTATTTCTGACCAGTCTGTTTCAAGTGTGTCTTTTCATATGATGTGGCATCACTCAGACAGGGGCAAGTGCTCGGCTGGAGCTCAGCAACTGTGACTCCTACACTGCAGAAAAAATATACTGGACAACATCTAAAACTACAGGATTAATTGGTGGTGAAGAAGGAGAAACAGGCCACTTGTGATTTGGGCACTTTGCCAAAATTTGCAGAAATCTTTTAATCCCTGACCGTGAGATCGTCCCATCATCACAGCCATAGCAACACAAACTGCAATACTGAACTGCTGACATGAAGAAAGATTACCTAAAGAAGAAGCATGTGATTACTTTCATGCTTAGCCCTGTAAACAAAACAGAAATAGAGATGACTGCCACGGATAAATGAATATTTACTCTAGTACAGCGAATGTCAACCATAGCTCTGTGATAAGATTATCACCCATAAATCAGAAGGTTGTACCTTCAAACCACTCCGGGAACTTCAGTACATGATCTCAGTTGATACGCCAATGTAATACTGAGGGAGTGCTCCATTGCGGAAAGGGATCTCTCTTGGATGAGATGTTGAACCAAGAACCTGTCTGAGCGTTCGCATGGAAATACAAGATCCCATAGTCAATTTCAAAGATGAGCTATAGAGATCTTCCTGTCTCCTGACAAATATTCATCACTCAATCAACATTACTGAAACAATATATCTGGTCATTTACCACCTTGCCATTTGTGGAACTCTGCAGAAGTGAGCCCAGTAATGTGGCTAGAAGAAAGTCTAGATTAGCAAGAAAAAAATTGTGGCATTGGTCCAATGGTACTAGACTTTTTTTTTGAAATGGAAGGTAAAACAGACTTGAGCAAGCTAGCATATTGGCCCAAGCTCTATGATAGGAATGTGAATTTGCCCCGTTTCCAATGTCTATGGCACCGATCGTGTACTCACGAGGTAAACATCCAATACCCATGGATGTCACTGAGTTATGAAGCACTGTCACATATTCAACAATCACCCGTCTGCTTTGCCGAAATACACACTGACTGTGGGGTCCTGAGCAGTTCAGAATTCTCTTCCTCATATTCAAATTCTTCATCAGTTTACCCTTCCCATCTCTATGACTTCCTCCAGCCTTTATGAGCCCTTTCTGAAAGTTGTGATTGCTTCCCACTTTGCCATTTTGCATAGCCCTGATTTCCTTTATCCCAACATCCCAGTGGCCATGGCTTCAGCTGTTTTAGCTGTAAGCTTTACAATTCCTCTGCTTAACCTCTCTGCCTCCCACCTCCATCTGAAACTTTCTCCTCAAATTCTACTTTAACCGAGTGCATGTCATCTGATTGTTCTTTGGATCTGCTACACAGCTAGGTTTGACTTGAAATGTTAACTCTGTTTCTCCCTTCACAGATACTGCCAGACCTGCTCAGTATTCCCAGCATTTCTGTATTGCTGTCAATACCATGTGCTCTCATACTATAAGTCATTGCCTAGGTGGATTTTGTTGAATGTTTACTGGAAAACCATATAAATAACACGCATTGACACTCCTATTTATTGTGCTTTTTAAATAATGGAATGATATTGGCTTTCTAATCCAAGGGCAAATAATAAATTGTGAGAGTTTCTGATGGTTGTGATAAATGCACACACAATTTCTTCACTTCCATCTCTTAATGCCTTGGAATAAAAACTATCAGACCCTAGAGATGTGTCTTTATTTAATCCCCATCAGTATTTTACGAGGATTTAACCCAACAAAAATGGGCAGAGAAAGTGAGCAGGAGTGGAATGAACAGCTCAGGCTAAAACAGCCAAGAGTTTAAAGTAAAAGCTTTCCTTTAAAAGAGAAAGTGAAAGCAAAGTCCAGCTTATCAGGTTCAGAAACAAATGTAGATTAATAATAAAATACGTATTTGATAAAATCAAGGAATGTGATAAGTTAAAGTGGATATTAAGAACATCAGAGATTAAGTCACAACAAAAGTCGAATGCCTAGTTAAAACTTCTATTTTATAGTGCATTTAGACAAAATAAAAACTGAATAAGAAGTATAAACTTAAAGATCATGGTGATCATCAGAGAGACCTGACTACAGTGCTGGGTATGACTTGGAGATGAATATTCCAGGTTCATATAACCTGGGTACGGACAATTGAAAAGAAAGAGTAGCAATATTAATAAGGAATACTAATAAAGCGTAAGAGGGGATACTAGTCAGACAGAGGTGATACTAGTCAGACAGAGTTGTTAAGACCTGTCCAGATAGCTGTGATGAAACAGCAGGTTACATAGACATAGAGATCAAACAAGTATTTTTTAAAACAAGGCACAGATTTTTAATGGCATAGCTTTAATTTCCACATGTTGTGGGATAAGCAACATAATTCCCAGCAGCAAAATGTCAAAACTTACGGTAAAAAATATTCTAGAAACAGCTATCAAAAATTCAGATTTTAAAATTTAAATAGGCTCGGTTTTGGAAGGATGAGACAGGAGTTGAGCGCAATAGACTGGGCAGAACTGTTGCTGACTTAAACTGCCTATACACAGTGAAGGTGTTCAAAACATGTGTGACAGAATAAAAGACCAATACACTAGGAACAGGCAATAAACGCTGGCCAGCCAGCGATGCCAACATCCCACAAACAAATACAGGAAAACACAAGAGCTCCACGTGTATAACTGAACAACTGTGGTCACCAAGAAAAGTGCAAACTCACGTTATACTACGGGAAATAGCTGCTGTGTAGATTATGAACAGCAGAGATCCCACTAATTGGGAGAGATACAAAAAAAAAACATTAATTGGATAAAAACTAAATGGTAAGTACCACAGACAAGGGCACTTGGAGAAAGAATTTCAGGCCCGTCAAGGACAACAATAAATGTTTTTACAAGCATATCAAAAGGAGCAATTATGGGTAAAATGAATCCCTTACAATAGACATGGGTGATATTGTAATTGGAAGTCAGAAAATTACAAGCTTATTTACTTTGTACTGTCTTCACTTGTAGATCTTTTGGGATGGAATACCAGAAATTAAAAAAAAACTAAACAAATGAAAGGAGGGGAATGCAATTTCTGTGAAAAAAAATGCCTCAAGAGTGTGTGTATGTGTGGGTGTGTGCATCAAGGTATTAAAATCCAAGACAGTGTGTATATATCTGTTAGTGTGTTGAACTCAAGCAATGTGTATGCATGTTGTCTGGCAGTGTGTACACCTGGCAGTATGTGTACGTGCACTTGCAGTGTGGGAGCTGGGGTCTAGCAGTGTTTGTGTATATACTTAGCAATGAGACAGTCTATGCCTGTCAACATGAACATCTGTCTGCCAGTGAGTGCATGTTCCTTAGCAACATGTGTGTGTGCATGGGTACAGGCCTGCATGGTATTTGTCTGGGACCATGTGTCCACATGTGTCTGCCAGTGTATGCATGTGTATATTCAAGTGTGACTCATGCCCTAGTTCCTCACTTACCCTTCCATTCCTGTCCTTCTCCATCACCTCCCGTTCACTTAGCTCCTGAGACACCAATTCCTTAAGAGCAATGGCATTGTTCCTGGCGCAGGCCTGGTACAGGCTGAATGGGCCACTTGTTGTGATCACTGACTGGCTGCTAATTGACTGAAAGTCAGGAGGGTAGAAGGAGTCATCTGACAAAATGCTGTAGGTGTCAGGCTCCTTGCCTGCCTCATCGTGTTCCTCAAACTCGGCATCCTCCCACTCCTCTTCGGACAGCTGCCGGAGATGGGTTGTGCTGGGAGACATGACACTTGTCCTAGTTCTCCCACTGTCCTCTGCCAATCCCACGTCCGTCATCAGCAGCATGTGGGTCTCTCCAGTGCCTGTGGGTCCGCAGCAATGGAACGAGGGCCCGAAGAGGGGCAGCCAGGGTAACCGAGACAACCACCAGCTGTGGGAACCACCGCCCTGGGTCTGACAGGAGGGTTCCAGGTGAGTGGGGATCCTGAGCCAGATGAATGAGAGTCAGGCTCCTCAGACAGTGGTCCTGGCGTCAGGGTCGTGAGGGTGCTGGGGTGAGGGCCTTGGGATGTTGTGGGCTACGGCAGGGAGACAGGGGGAGGGGGGAATAGTGTTGGATCCTGACAAATGGGTCCTGGCAGGTGGGAGGAGTACAGGTTGCCAGGATGTTCTTTTGGAATTAGATGGGAATGGGAATATGGGCTTTAACCCTAGGATGTTGGGGTGGAGTGTACGTGGGTTGAGCTCCTGGGTTTCCTTTTGGGAGGAGGTGGGGGGTGAGGTCTGAGGTCCTAGTCCTTTTGGGGGGTGGTTTGGATTAAGGTTTTGTGGGAGGATGTGGGTTGAGATCCTGGGGTGGTTTATTTGTTAGAGTGATGGTGTGGGTGGGGAGCTGGATGGGTCCGGGGATGTAGAGTTTGAGCTGCTGGTCTCCCTCGGTGTTTGTCCCTGTGGGTTCCTTCCGTTCAGCGATCATCCTTGAAGCCCACTCTGCTCAGTGTCTCTGCCCGGTGCCGGCTCCGCTACGCTCACTCTCCGCTCGGGATCGGGCTCTCAGCCGGAGCCGCTCCCTCCCCCAGAGTCCGGCTCCACACCATATCGCTCGGTAATAGCGGCTCAGCTGTAATCGGATGGCAGGAGCTCAGCTTTAAAGCAGTAACAGCAGGAGGAGCCTGCAGCCTGGGAGCTGCTCTATTCTTACTCCGTCATTGGGACAACCCCATCCCCCTCCCTCCACAACATATATATATATATATGGCCCGCCCCCCCCCACCCATTCCCACGGATCCCGGGGAGGGGGAGGCTCCCAGCTCTAACTCAGCTCTTTAACCCCGCCCCCCCGCAAGGGATCACTTACTTCTCCCTCACCCAACCCCAGCCACATGCCCTCATCCTCTAACCCCCCCCCCAACACAATCAACACCCACATTCTCCTCCTTCCTCCACCCCTCTCCCCACACCCTCCCCTACTCAACCACTCCACATCTACTTCCACCCCCCTCCCCTCCACCCCGACCCCACTTTACACTCCTCCCATTCTACCCCCTGCACACCCCACTCTACCACTGCCCCCCTGTCTATCCATCCCCTTCTCTCTATTCGCCACCCCCTCAGCCTACCTCCACTCCACCCTTTCACACTCCTCCCTTGATTGCCCCCCCCCACTCGCTACCCCAGCTGTCTACAGGGGGCTAGCTGACTCATCCTCACTGTGGGAGGGGGAAGAAAACAGCGTTTCCACCCTCCCCCTCCCCGCTCTCCTCCACAGACCTGAAGGTCAGCTCCCCCCCAAACCCCCATCACCCAGACCCCTGTGCCAGGAGGCCGTGACTGCAGAGGGATCTGCTATGTCCCACTGTAACTGGAAACACATTTACGCGGATATTTTGGTCTGGCTGGATTTGGGGAATTCCACTGGGTTTCCAGACTCGAATTTCCACCAAGGTTATTTACCGCACGTTTCCCCGTATGAGTTTCCAGTAAATGTTTAGTTGACAGTGGCTTTTTTTTAAAAGGACATTGTTGTTTTGGATTCCTTTATTACTGGGTAGAAGTCGCCGTGTGGACAAGTCAGAGGCAATATTGAGACTGCCGGCTCTCGACCTCAGTCTGTCATTGACAAGCTTTGCAAGCCGCTGCATCGAACAGATGGGTAATCGGATGCACTGAAATTACTTTCCTTTTTAAGTACAGAAGTTTTTCTTCTTTTCTCGGCAGCCTTGGAATAAATTAAACTCACATTTTAATCGTGGGTTGACGGTTCACTTCCAGTTGGTTGCAAATTTTATAATAAAGTTATTGTCGGGAAAAAGCAACTCTCAATAAATTCACGATCGAATTGTCTTTTTTTTCCATTCAGACAGTCGACATAACGAACGAGTTTCAGTTATTTGCACTGAACTTGATGTTAACAGTTTACTGCTGCAGAGGAGTAATGCTATCTTGAGTGAAGCACGTGTGTTCAACTGTGATGCATATCTTAAGACTTCTTAGAGCAAATCGCAACCATTGTGGTCGCTGTATATATTCATGAAATGTCACAAATGGGAAGAATGTTTTCAGTAATCAAGTGAAGAAATGCCTGTACTTTTCTAAAATCATATTACAATATCTCTCTTTAATCCTTCATGCCACGTGCGTCTGAGCAAAAACGTACACTATTTCCGCGATTATTTCCCCCCTCTATTGGAAACAATTATAATTGTCCCAAATAAGACACGTTATTAACTTTTGAACAGGTAACCCAGTGGTCTAAGTCACTGGATTAAAGCTTGCATAATTTTAGTGGAGTGGTGGTAATGTTAACGAGCAAGTATTTCAGAAGCCAGGCTAATTTTTTTATATTGCAAAAATATACCTTATAAAACAAACTTTATATACATACACAGTTACTGAAGCAGTTCTGTACAGTATTTGCACATGAAGAACTAACAAACATTGGAATTTGGAATTGCTTCCAAAAAACCCAAGGCACTCCATATTTAGAGATAAAAGGTACTGCAGATGCTGGAGAATCCGAGATAACAAGGTGTGGGGCTGGATGAACACAGCAGTCCAAGCAGCATCATAGGAGCAGGAATGCATGACGTTTCGGGCCTAGACCCTTCTTCAGAAATGGGGGAGGGGAAGAGGGTTCTGAAATAAATAGGGAGAGGGGGGAGGCGGATAGAAGATAGATAGAGGAGAGGATAGGTGGAGAGGAGGCGGACAAGTCGAAGAGGCGGGGATGGAGCCGGTAAAGATGAGTGTAGGTGGGGGGGTAGGGAGGAGATAGGTCAGTCCAGGGAGGACGGACAGGTCAAGGGGGCGGGATGAAGTTAGTCGATAGGAGATGGGGGTGGGGCTTGAGGTGGGAGGAGGGGATAGGTGGGAGGAAGGACAGGTTAGGGAGGCGGAGATGAGCTGGTCTGGTTTTGGGATGCGGTTGAGGGAGGGGAGATTTTGAAGCTTGTGAAATCCACATTGATACCATTGGGCTGCAGGGTTCCCAGGCTGAATATGATTTGCTGTTCCTGCAGCCTTCGGGTGGCATCATTGTGGCATTGCAGGAGGCCCAGGATGGACATGACATCTGAGGAATGGGAGGGGGAGTTGAAATGGTTCGCGACTGGGAGGTGCAGTTGTTTGTTGTGAACTGAGCGCAGGTGTTCTGCAAAACGGTCCCCAAGCCTCCGCTTGGTTTCCGCCGATGTAGAGGAAGCCACAACGGGTACAGAGGATGCAGTAAACCACATTGGCAGATGTGCAGGTGAACATCTGCCTGATGTGGAAAGTATACTTGGGGCCTGGGATTGGGGTGAGGGAGGAGGTGTGGGGGAGTGGGCGGAGTTGCGTCGGCGGTGGGCGGAGGTACGCCGGCGTCGGCAGTGGGCGGAGGTACGTCGGCGGTGGGCGTTGTGTCGGCGTTGGCGGAGGGTGGGGCAGCGTCGGCGGTGGGCGGAGCGTGGTAGGCAGCGGCAGCAGCAGTGACAGTAGTGTCTGTGGTATTGGTCTCGGAGATGGAGGCGGTGGTTTCAGCAGCGGCGGCGTTCGCTGTCCCGGAAGTGGGGTACCCGGCGGTGGCGGATGTGACGTCATCTGTGGGTTCTCCGACAGTGGCCTCGTGGCCAATGGCGGCGGGTACATTGTGGGGGAGGTCCTGTGTAGGGTTGGGGATTTGGGAGGTGGGGGATGCCCGTTTTGGGTGGTGGGCATCAGTAAGTTTACTGTACTTATTTTTTAGTGTCCAATAAAGCTGAGTAGAATTGTGAGTTCAGGTGTGGATCCTACGAAGAATAAAAAACAGGAGAGGTTCTTTGCAGGTCTCGGAGAGGGAGGCTCTGAGCTGGGGTAGGCTTGATTGTAGTGCCTGGAGATGCTGGCGCATTGCTGCAAGTGTGTGTTTCAGGAGTCGCAGGGAGAAGCGCTTCTGGAGGGTCTCAATGTTCTGAATGTAGATATTGTTGGATATTGTGGGGGCACTCCATATTTATGCAGGACTGTATCTACACACATTTGAGGCACCACTAATGCTTTAAGGACACAGCTCCAAATCCAACATTTGAGCTGGTGGAATTGAAGACCCTCTCTGGTCCCATATCTTGGTTCACATTCCACCTATTTTGGAGGTGTTACGTAACATGTCCGCACAGGGTGGTTGAAAATCATTATTTTCAGAGAAGTTTTGCTTTGCAAATCAGTTCCAAATTCTCATACAGAAAGGGAATTGTTTGGTTAGAGATAGTAGGAACTGCTGATGCTGGAGTCTGAGATAACAAGATGTGGAGCTGGAGGAACACAACAGGCCAGGCAGCATCAGAGGAGCCGGAAAGCTGACGTTTCGGGTTGGGACCCTTCTTCAGAAATGAGCTTCTTCACACATTGTGTGTGCCCCTAAATCCAGAGAACCCACAAGTAGAGAACTAGGATGGTGAGCATTGTGCGTTGAAGTCGTTACCACTGACCCATTTATGTGGGAGAGCCATCACACAAGTCAACCCACAATCCATTGATTCCATCTACACTTCTGACTGCCTCAGGAAGTCAGCCAACATCATCAAAGACCCCTCCCACCACTTATTATTTCTTCCAACCTCTTCCATCACGCAGAAGACAAAAAGCTTAAATACACGTACCAACAAGTTCAAGAACAGCTTCTTCCCCGCCATTATTAGACTTCTGAATGGAGCTCTCAAATATCAAATCTAATGTTGATCTTTTTGTGCTTCTTCTTTGCAGGCATAGTTTTGTATTTCTCGGTCTGTTCAATCACCTATGATGTTTGCGTGGTACCCGATCTGCCCGAACTGCACACAAAACAAAACTTTTAACTGTACCTAGGTACATGTGACAATAATCAAATCAAATCAAATCAGGGTCTATATTTGAGTTGAAATGAAGACAGGTCTAAAGGCATGGAGCAAGTATTAGCCAGCAAGTATTCTCGATCTGTTTAGTCTTTATAATACAAGACACCATCTACTCCAATACAGATTATTGGTCATCAACATTTTAAGAAAGACGTTTAAAAATCTGCCCTTGAGACCCCATGGCCTGTTAATGTCTATGTGTGAAGACTATGGATGTAGCTCTTTTCCCATCAGACACACACTGCACCATTTGGCAACAATAGACTTATTGAGTTTAACAGCTCAGTTGTGGATATCGTTGTTGATCGATCAGAGTTATCTGATTATCATGTCTGCTTTTTGAATAAAGTTCACCCCTCCTTGGTGGAGTGACTGTAGGAAGCATGAGATTGGAAAGCAGGGTTGGTGGGGTAAGTGCGACAGGAGGGCTGGTCAGAGAAATTTGGGATGGAAGCTGGCTGTGTGAGAAGTACATCCCATTTGGACTGACGCAATAAATCCTGCAAAGGATGAACTTACTACCTGCTCCCTCATCTCACCTCATTTTGGCAATTAATAGCTGTGGGAGTTAAGGGTCTCCCTAGTAAATTCCACTCAATCTGACTCCTGATAGACTGCATGGAATCCTTGGCTGCTCACATTGAGTGTGTTACCTGACTTTTGAAACCTGGCCTAACCATGACTCTGATAACAAGGTGTAGAGCTGGATGAAAATTTTCTGAAGAAGGGTCTAGGCCTGAAAAGTCAGCTTTCCTGCTCCTATGATGCTGCTTGGCCTGCTGTGTTCATCCAGCTCTACACCTTGTTATCTCAGATTCTCCAGCATCTGCAGTTCCTACCATCTCTCTAACCATGACTGCAATGGGTTAGCAGGGACCTCAAGAAATTTCACATCTTTGTCTGGAAAAATAATAAGTGACGGGCCAGAATATTAGCTGTTCATTTCTGTAGTCATTTTCATTGGCAAGGAGTGCATAATAGTTTCATTAAAATGATATAATCATCCAATGGCAGATTGTAGCAATTAATGCGATCAGTTTCTATCACGGAATGCAGCAATGATCTCTCAGACTATTCATTAATTTTCTCCATGTCACTGTATTACTTTTAGTCAGAAGTCCCATGGGGCTTCTCATCTTCTTGCTGAATGGTCTCTCCCAGATACAACTGTGCAGCCTGCAGCAATGGGAGATGATTTTGGGTATAGAACATCTTGCCTGACTTTTCCAAATAATAGACATTTTTAGTATAAAACAAAACAAAGAACTGTGGAAACTGGAAATCAGAAACAAAAGCAGAATTTGCTGGAGAAACTCAACAGGTTTGACACCATCTGTGGAGAGAAAGCAGAGTTGACATTTCAAGTCCATTCTGAGCCCTTCTGAAGAAGGGCCACTGGACTAGAAGCATTAATTCTGCTTTTTCTCTCTGTATAGATGCTACTAGCTATTTATGGTATTTCTTTATGGTGCACTCAACAGAAAGCTAAAAGCATCTTTTATAACCTTAGGCAGTCCCAATACTCCACTTCAAACCGATGAATTATATTTTGAAATGTAGTCACTGATGTAATACAGGACTTGCAGCAATGGGATAAGCTGTTTTTCAGGGAAGTCTCTCCTGTTCTCATGATATTTTACTGACCTGATCAGAGAATGCTTCTAAATGGAGTCATCAGCGACAGGTACAAACATTCTGCTTTTGCAACAGGCTTTTGTTGATATTTTTAGCACTCTCAAGTCAATATATCATTTGGTCCCCATCATTAACATACAATATGAGCTTAATGAAGTGGCATGTTTTCTTGTCAGGTATGCATAATAGATGACATTTGGAGTTCATCCAGAAGTGTTTTCTTTTGAGGTTGGACAGCAGTTGTTAGGGATGACTCTACTTTTTCATTTACAACTGCTCTGAACAGGTTTTGTTCTTTTTCTTGTCCCTTTCACCCTGCAGCATTTTTTTTCATCTATTGCTTCATCTCTCCCCTTCCTTACGCAACTCTCCTAGATCATTTATTCTTTCCTCCCCACTGCAACCACACCACCCCAACCCTTTCCACACTCCTGTTCGAATAGCTGAGTAGTTACAGTCTGACAAATTTGCCTGAAATATTAACCCGGTTTCTCTTTCTCAACAGAATTTGATGGACTGGCTGACTATTTCCAGCATTTTCTGTTTGTATTCTACTTAGAAAAATCTGGACTTTAGGAAATCTTGCCAGCCAGCAAAACCTCTTTGTCTTCTTGAATTGATTTCTTCTCTCCATAGCGAAAGTTATTGAAGGGCTTCCCAGGGTGGGCATGGTATCACATACTTGATTCACGGTCAAGTGAACTGTGGACTGGCTTCTTTATACTAGTCGTCTGTGATACCCTGTGCACCATTGAATCTTCAATACCATTTATTACCTTCAGAACCATGGGAAGACCAAGCCTTATCATTTTAGCTTTATACAAGTCAGAAAATAGCAGATGGCACAGTCTAATTAATAACTCTGCAATGGGGGGTAAACAGACTTGTCCTTTGGTATATTCAGTATAGCCATCTATATTTATAGCTCTTTAGATATGACTGAAGCAAGTATTCTGCTTATGGGGTCAACTTTCCATACATGAAAGGGTCCTCCTTAGGCAACTTATGACTCATAATGTTCCTCGCCCAAGCAATTATCAGGTTAATAACATTTTAGTTGCAACTTTTTAATGTCAAAGTAACTAAAGAATTACAGAGAATTCTCACCTTCCAAGGTGAATGGTTTTGTAAAGTGTACAAGGATGAAAAGGGTACACATAATATTAAATGTACAACTTGAATTCACTGAACTACTGCTTAGCACTACACTGGTGATTCTTCCACTTAGCTTGGGAGCTATACCATCATGCATCTCAGTCCTACCCATGGAAGTTGTCCCTTAAATGTCACTGTCTCTGAATTTCTCTTTGTCTTTAAAATACTCCTTAAAATGTTCTTCTTTGATCAAGTATTTGGTGACATGTCCAGTATGGTGTTATTCTTTGGTTCAGTCAAATTTTGTTTGAGAATAGTTCCTGTCAAGAATTTTAGGATGTTTGAATATGCTAAAGACACGATATAAATGCAAGCTGTTGTTGGCCAATATGAGGACTACAGATTTGAAGTAGTAGTTTTATACATTTAGAACAAGAAATTTTATTTGATAAAAACAATTAAAATTTTGAAATAACAGTTAATAAAAACAGCCTGTGTCCAGTGATTAAGGGGCATAGATGTTCAATGAAAGATTCAGGACAGGGAGAGCAAATTTTTGTTTTTACAGAGGGTCGCGAGGCTGAGGAAAGTACTATCAGAATAAAGTATAGACTGTCAACTTTTAAGAATAGGGTGTTAAAGAAAATGTGGTTAAAATGATATAGGAGCAGAGTATTGTATATGGATTTAGATGAACTGCTAGTGTGCTGGATGGACACCATGAGGAACTTGTTGGCTGAGTTCTTCATTGCTGTGTTTTGTAACTTCCATTTTATTAATTGTAAACATGGAATAAATGTTCGCTGTCAAAAAAAAGCTGGCAACTGCTCACATTCAACTGCAAGACTAATTCCTTTGCTTTAAGGATTATACTGAAGCAGGTCCAACATTAAGAAAAGCCATGTGCCCATGTTATGTTGCAAGGTGTGTGTTGGGGTGGAACTTGACTCAAATCCTTGGTATTTAACATAGAAGCTCCTTTAAATATTTCTTTCATTTGAACAAGCCATTGACTTAGCTGATCCTCAGCCCTATTTTGCCAGCAAAATGACACCCTGTAACAATGTTGTGAGACGTGTAAAAATGACTCTTCACGTCCATTTTTGAAAGCCCAAAACCCTCTTTGATTACACATTACGAATGGTCCTGCTTCACCTTTGAATGATGACAGACAGTAAAGCTACATTGCAGAAAAGTGCCATATATTGGAATTTAGGAGAACTGAACACTTGATGAGTTCTGATGACGAGTCACCAGACTCAAAACGTTAACTCTGCTTTCTTCCAACAGATAGCTGCCAGACCCGCTGAGCAATTTCTGTTTTTGTTTTTGTTTCAGCAGATGTACTGGTTCAGAGAGACTGGGTGGTTCTTTAAGTTAAACAAGAGGAGGAAATTACAGCACAATTGCTTCCAGATTGAGGAGATATCAGTAAAACAGGAACTGACTGAAATCAAATAACTAGTACAGTCTCAAGTCAGGGATAGCGTGCATGCAAGCCTGAGATCTAGGCAGTGATCAGTTGGGGCTGATTGACAGCTGAGCAGCCACTTAAGGAGAATTAAAAGCTTAAAGACAATTACTGAACATTGCCATCCTCAGAACATAGTTAGAAGACAATATTATGTAAGAAATTGTGCAGTTTGGGAAATAATTGTGGCAAAAGATTATAACTTTGAAAGAAAAATAAAATGCAGGTCCAAATTGCTAAATTATAGGAACAAACAGTAAACCAATTGTGGTAACTCTAATTAGGGATATTATGTCAGCTATCACAATATCATTTCGTAGAGTGTCTGAAAGTAATGTGCATGTATATGGAATTTACAGCACTAAAACAGGCCATTTGACTTGATTGGATGATGCCTGTGTTTATATTTCACAAAAGCCTCCAGTCTCTTTCACCTAACTTTTAATTTATGACTCAGGAAAAGTAATTCTGTTAAGTAGGCCTGCATCTGAGATAACAGGAGATAGAAAGAATAGTTAAAGCCAGTATACAGTGTAAGACCATGAGACCAAAGCGCATGAAAAGTAAGGAAGTGGACTGTACAAAATGATTTGAAAATGCTGTAGATAAGATCTTTCAGCAAAATTAATTATCACAAGGTTAGGTTAAAAAAGAATCCATGACAACTGCTAGAGTGTGGTTAAAAAGACAAGACACAGTGATTAAGATGCACAGAATATATTAATTAACTTTCAATTTACTGTCTCAGAAGATTCTGCCCATTATCACAGTGTGGCTCTGTATGTTTTGTTGGCTGTGTTATTACAGGTGGTTCATATTTATGACAGAATATACGGGCAAGTAATGACTAAGCTTTACCAAGCCTTGTATAGGAAATATTAAACCACATTTAGAATGGTACATACCACCCTTGTTTAATATGCATTGCATATGCAGAATTTGGCTGCTTGATTTTTTTCGTACAGTCAATCTATTCTGCAGTAATTAGCTTGAATGGAACATTGTTTAATGCACAATAATACATTAGGTCTGGATCAAATTCAACGTAGAAAATGCAGACTTGGAAGTAATCCAGAGGCAATGACAACAGTGACATCATCACAGCAATATAATTCCAGGTTAGGAGTATATCAGAAGCTACATTCACAACAAATCCAAGAGGTTTGAAAACTTGTATGCACCAGCCAGGGACTCTCACCTCTAATGAAGGTACACACACTGACTAAAATGTGTGGTGTTGTTCCTAGGGTTTGAGGGAGGTTCCCAACCAACAATAGACATTCAGCAAAGATCCTGGTTCACATTTGCAAACTTTCTGTATGGAGAACAGCATTGCCCAACAGATCCTCCATGCACACCCAGTCTCTGTGCACCACTGCCCGTTGCCCTTGAAGTGGCTGCAGGAAGGAAGAGACTATCACACACCTCCTTCCGAAATGTGCCTTTGCAAAGAAGGTTTGGTGAAAGAAGCAGATGTTTTTGTCAAGGCTTGCCCCAGGCAGCTCTGTAACACAGGACTCTGTGCTCTATGAGCTGTTCCCCAGGCTGCACACCAAGAAAAATATTGTCTGAGTCTGGAAGACCATGAACTCGGTGAATGACACTTTTTGGTCTACCTGAAACTTGTTGGTCTTCCAGTGCAAAGAGTTGAGTGTTGCAGACTGGCACATTCCAAGATCAAGGACCACTTTCTGAGGGACGCACTGAAGCTTGCGGCAGCTACCACCAAGGCACAGTGGGGAGAGACCACCATTTAAGGACTTTCTACCAAAGTACGGTGGGGGGTTCATCCAGTTATCAGACCCTCCTGGTGCCTCAAATGTATTTAAATATTGTTCAGCATACATAAGAAATGCCTTGGGTTTTTGGGAACTGCAGGGAAAGACAAATTCCAATGTTTGTTTGTTTTTCATGTGCAAAGACTATACAGAACTGCTTCAGCAATGTGTACGTGTGTAAAGATTTTTTACGAATAAAACCTATTTTTGCAATAATAAAAAAAATCTTTCTGTATCACTTGTCCTTCATAGAAAAATTTGCAAAGGAAAACACCTTTGACCACAAGTCCAACAGCAAGTGGTCTGCATATAGCATCCTCGAGACCCTGTGGGAAAAGGAGGTGGATCCTGTCACTTGGTCTCCTGAGCAGGCTATCAAAATCATTAGGCACAATGGCTGATTACCAGAACCTTCCAACAAGCACCAAGACAGAGCTTGGCTAGCGGTGAAAATGGCACTACCCATCAGAACCTTCATGCAGCACATCCAATCTCTGTGCACCACCATGCCCTGCCCTCAAAGCATCTGTGCTGGTGAAGAGACTGTCACACATCTCCTTCTGAAATATGCCTTTGCAAAGAAGGTCAAGAGTGAGATGGTTTTTATCGAGGTTTGTACTGTGCAGCTCTGTGACACAGGACTCTGTGCTCTACAGGCTGTTCCCAGTACAACATCGAGTGCGCCTGAAGGACCATAAACTCGGTGAAAGACGGTCTTTGGTCTACCCAAAACCTGTTGGTCTTCTACTGTAAAGAGTTGAGCTTGCCCGAGTGTTGCAGGCAGGCACATTCAAGGTCCAGTACTATGTGTTGAGGGACGCACCAAAGCTGGGGGCAGCTGCTGCCAAGGCACAGTGAGGAAAGACCACTGTCTCTGGTGTTTCTGCCAAAGTATAACAAGGGTTTGTTCAGTTGTCAGACCCACTCGGTGCCTCCACATGAACATAAACAGTTACCTACAGAAGTAGGAAATAGCTTTGGTTTTTACAACTGCAGAGAACCTCTGAGAAATGTCAAAGTTCAAATGTATTTTTTCTCTGCAAATACTAAATAGATATGATTTAGAAAATTTGTATAAACTTATAGATGATTTTATGATAAAGTATATTTTTGCAATAAAGAAACTTCGAAACAAAAATAATGGTAAAAATGGAAACCCTCTATTTGGGCAGTTTGAGATGATTTCTCCTGTAAGACTATACAAGCAGTGTAGCCAATAAACTGACTCACCACAGTTTTCCTGGAAAATTCTGCTTTCATCCTGCTTCAGAGAAACTCATGGAAAATATTCGAGCTTCAATGTTCTTAATATTTACCTGAAGGCGAGATGCATGCAGTTATAAAATATTTAATTGCCGCATAAGAATAGAAATGAGCATCACCCCAAGGGTAATTACAATTCCTGTCACCATGTACTTGAATAAATGAAGAATATTTAATAAAACTTAAGAATCTATGAGAAGTTCTGAGCAAATTCTATTTTACTACATCGACAATATGCGTTGTTAACTGCATATACAGTTAACCGCATATACAGTTAACCGTTCTCCGCTGGTTACAAAAAAGATAAATATATTGAAAAAGCAGGTTGAAGTTAATGTTTTAATTATTGCACTATTTCATTACATTTAAAAAGCAGTTTGTGAGGTTGAAAACAAATCACCAGTCACTGTCACATAATCTGAGAAAAAAATAACATTGAATTTACAGCAGACAAACAGGGCATTGGGCTTAACTGGACGAAATTGGTATTTACGCTCTACACATTCTCTAGTTGTTTCTTTTCCCCTCTTTCTACATGTACATACAGCTTTTTCTTAAAGCCATTTATGCTATTCATTTCAACTATTAGTGTCTTTTCATATGACAGCAAGTTTCATATTCTAAGCATTTTCTGAATGCAATAAAGTTTCTTCTAAATTCTTCATTGCACTTATTAGTGATTATCGTATTTTGATGATTCAAAGTTATTGTCCAGGTGCGAAAAAAGCCCCTCTATTTCTAACCTGTCATATATGCATTCATTTGCACATAATGGCTCCTCAGGATGTCCTCAATTTCTTGACAACAAATGTGTTGATTTTTACAGTCAGCATAGAAAATAACAGCAAAATGTACAGAAAGCAAAACCAAACTGCAAATCTTTGGAACAATGTAACTTTATTAAGCATTAAAATGATCAGTGTGGAAGATGAAGAATTTTTAGACAGGTAAATTGTTGCTTGTTCTCTGTGGTAAGTTATACTTCTTTAACCAACAATAATCTTGCAGGAACAGAAAGATTATGTTTAGTTATGATGGCACTTCACTTGCTTCAGGTTTTTTTTTATTAAGTTTTTTGAAGTTTCTAGGTTGTATCAATCCACCTTGCTTTTTCCTAAAACAAAATAGAAGAATCAAGTGATTATTAAATAATTTACTGAATTCTCTGATACGATCTGAAAAAATAATCAAATTCAGTTCTTATAATCTAAAATACAATTTTATTGCATTCCGTCACTTGCCATGTTACATGCTGTAATTTTCTATAGGGAGATATCAAGTTAAAAATAGTTCTAAACATCTCTCTCTTAAAAGATAAATAAATGATATATTTTTCTAAACTTTGTTATTACAAAAATACAATTGCAAGGTTATGTCATTGTTAAGGGGGGATTGCTAATGCTAGCACCTTACTTAGTGAACAGGGCAGTATTAGAATAGGTGGAACAAAAGGACAGAAAGGAGATACAATATACATTATCATCAACAGGAATCATTGGACCAAGAAACTCTTAAACTCATGTAAAAATTCCTAAACAAGAGTTGTGGGGTAGGGGAGAGATACTGGTAACACTTCTTTTCAAATATGTCCGTACAATTTCTTTCTAATGTTGCATGGTAGTCTAGTGCCACAGAGAAGAATGGCTATTCATGGTAGTTAGGTTAACACAAACAGTAATGCTACAGACTGCTTGATTCTGTCTATGTGGGTAGCAAATGTCATTACAGTGTGGCTCAGGCACTTAGGTAAAGTTCATTTGGATGAACACATTGTTGACAAGAATTTTCAACTGCACAGATTATCCATAGATTTGAAGCTGGTAAAACACAGCAGATAGACAGCATCCGAGGAGCAGGAAAGTCAACATTTTGGGCCAAAACCCTTCGTCAGGATTGGGGAGCAAGGAGGAGCCCAGAAATAAATAGAGTGAGGGGGTGGGACTGGGATAAGGGTAGGCGGGATGGCGATAGGTGGATGCAGGTAGGAGATTATTGTGATTGGTCAGTTGGAAGGGTGAAGCGGATAGGCGAGTAGAAACGTGGACAGGTTAAATCAGGTCAGGGAGGTGAAGAGAAGGGGGAGGGCTGGACATGGGATAAGGCTTGGGGTGGAGGGATTTTGAAGCTGGCAAAGTCAATAATGAGGCCATTGGGCTGTAAGCTCCCATGGTGAAATATCAGATGTTGTTTCTCCAGTTTACATTTGGCCTCACTCTGACAGTGGAGGAGGCCAAGGATGGACATGACGTCAGAGGAGTCGGGGAGGGGGGGAATTAAAATGGATGGCAACTGGAAGGTCAGGTTAGTAGGTGCATGCAGAGTGCAGCTGCTCCACGAACTGGTCGCCGAGTCTGTGTTTGGTCTCCCCAATATAGAGGGGACCACGTCTGGAGCAATGGATACAACAGATCAGGTGGATGAAGTGCAGGAGAATCTGAGCCCGATCTGGAAGGATTGTTTGGGGCCTTAGTCGGAGGTGAGAGGGGGAGGTGTAGGGGCAGGAAATGCAACTCTTGTGGTTGCAGGGAAAGGTATCGGGTGCGGATCAGAAGTTGGTGGGGAGTGCAGAGCTGACAAGGGAGATTGTCAGCTAAGCGAGAGTTCGGTTGCGATAGGTAATCAGCAGATTTCCTTGCCCATATTTGATCTGATGCCATGAGACCTTGTGGGATCCAGTGTTCATGTTGAGGATTCCCAGAGGAACTCCCTCCCACTGTGCCGCCGCCTTTTGTAAAGGACACCTCATTTCCTCTTTATCTTAGAGCATACCTGCATAGGGGATTGCCTTAAGATTAAAGCATTTTGACAGCAACAAGAGAATTAGCACATAGAAATGTCCCCAGTCATTTACAGTGGCACCTTAATTCAATAACAATCCCTTTGTGGTCATGTTGGATGAAAATTGGTGATGCATACTTAGTGAGACTTGCATTAGAAGAACACAGGTGGGTTTATAGGACTGGAGAATGTTATAGACATAAAGCAACATTTGTACACAATGATGAAAATACTAAAATAAAGATGTTGTGCGCCATGAGCTTATGTAGGTCAGTGAACACAGCAAGTAGTGAGATCAGAACTTGCGTGGTAGAGTGAAAACCTGACTGATCAGTCAGTTGTGTGTGCACCAAATTGGCTGATACTGTAAGTAGGCTATATAGTTGCAGCTGTGATCCACCTGACTCCATTGTTCTGCCAAACACTTCTTGCAATGGCCCCTTGTCTTCTGGGATTCACCTGTGAAACTTAAATCATCTATGCCATTGAGGTGAAAGGGTATACCCACTGAGCTTCTGTAGCTTGATAGCTGCAAGAGACTTAAGGCAAGACTGCTAGCCCAAGCCTGGTCATTGTGAACTGCCATAGCTCCCCAGTTAAGAAATATCTCAATTTTAAAATTCTCATCCTGGTTTTCAAATCCTTCCCAGGCCTCAAATGTTTCTATTTCTGTAACCTCGTCAAACTTCATAAACCTTTAAAATACCTACACTCCTTTAATTCCGGTCTCATTTGCATTTCCAATTTTAATTGTCCCACCTTTATGACTGGGTCTTCAGTTTTCTAGCTTCCAAGCTCTCGAATAACACTCCGTACATTTCTCCGACTCTGTACATGGCTTTCTTCCTTTAAGACTTCTTAGGTCTTGGTCCTCTGGCTTAATATCTTCACATGGCTCTCTGTGATATTTTGTTCTAGAATGCTCCTGTGAAGTACCTTGTGATATTCTAAAATGTTAAAGCTGCTGCATAAATAGATGTTGGTGGTGTTGCGAACCAATTTCTAAGACTGTCATAAGAATAAGTATTTGATTTCTGTGGATAATTTGAAATGTACGCCAAAATAGAAAGAAATGTTTAAGTGTATGAGAATGGAGACAAAATAAAATGGTAATGTTTCTGGAATTGTTGTTCGTCATTTATCTACTAGAAGAAATTATGTTTATCTGACACCTAGTATTTCTCCATGCCACTATAGTAAATTCTCATGCTGTATTCAATTACTCATGCTTTGCTGTAAGGAGCAACAACAGTGCATATAAAGGTGACTGTGTTTTCATTCAGTAAGATGTATAAGTGTGTATGAACCCCATGAGATACTGCGATAACATTCAAATGGACTTTGCAAAAATTCATTATGACAAGTTTAGCACCATTATTTTAATAGATACATCATAGATTTCAAAATCTCTGCTTCAAAGTTATATTCTGATGGAGATAATTCCCTCAGATAATGTTTCAAAACTGTATAGGGAAGATTATTAATATACTGGAAAAGGTTCAAAGTCGACAGGAAAGCATGATTCCTTGATTTAAGAAACAAAATCATAAAATGCTGGAACAACTCAACAGGTCAAGCAACATCTACTGAGAGCAGAGTTAACATTTTGGATCCAGTAACCCAAACATTTTGAAGAGTGGTCACTGGACCCGAAATGTTAACTCTGCCTTCTCACCATAGATACTGCCTGACCTGCTGAGTTTTTCAACAGTTTATGATTTTGTTTCTGATTTCCAGCATCCACAATTCTTTGGCTTTTTCCTTGATTTAACACTTTGCATTACTGGAAGAAAAAACAAAACTGAACATTTCTTTAAAACAAGATCAAGAAGTGTCAGGTTAAGCAGCTTGTGTAGATGATGATAAACTAATGTAGGTTTTTTGAAGTGTTCAAAACTACAGGATATAAAGAAATTTGCAGGCAAGACTGGAGAAGGATACAACATCACATTATGTATCGTCTATTGTGACATTAACATTAGACATATGGTGATAGAACTGTGCCATTTAATGCCTTCGGAAAAGAAAAACAGTTCCTTGATTCTATGGCATGTTAATATTTTCTCTCTGTAGTACAAAATCTAAGAAACGCACTTTGTCCATTTTGATCTTACCTACACTGGCAGAAAACTAAATCCAATCATTGTCAATAATGTAATATTCCAGGAATTGTGGTCTCTGAATGCAGCAAAGTGACACAAAAGCGATAAAACCACCACAATACAGTGTCAATGGATTCTGGGCTTAAATGTGCCTGGGTGGTATTTATTTATATCACAAATGGAGTTCCCTCCAAAGATGTTAGAGTGAAAGTGGGTCATTGTTGCTTGAGAATCAGCATAATGAACAGATCATTCTAACAATGTGTAATATAAAAATCACCAATGAAGCTTATTTCCCTATTCTTTATCCATAATTTTTTATTTTTTTTCTTTTCAAATACTTAACTCTGTTTGAAATGATGCTATAGTGTCTGCTGCAGTAATTACTTCTGGTAAAGTACTGTGTCTGAATAATACAGTGTAAAATGATTTCCTTCCTACTTCTTTCTTTGTGTGAGAATCACAAGTTGAACTCTCATTCTTACTGATTCACCAACCAATAGGAACAACCTTTTATATTTACCCTTGGAAAATTTTATTTTGAAGACCTTGACCAGATCCCCCTTCAACTGCCCTGTAACTGAGAGTGACTGTTGTCATCGTCCAGTTCTCTAGCTCATTCCTGTTTGCGAACACTATTAGAAAATTATAGGTTATTGCGTGAACTTACTCCTTTCCATCCTCTTGTGGTTTTTTGCTATATATACTATTTGACCCCAGTGAATTTCCTATCTTCAATCCCACAGGCGTTGTAGATCGTTTCCTTTTGAATTTTTCCTTCAATATTGGGTGCTCTGCTGGTGCTTTTTGTTTTAGCAAAGACTAAGGTGGAATACTTAGTAAATATCTTTGCATTTCTTATATTATTGTGTACAAGATTTCTTTGTTACTAAGCGATCTTCCCACTTTAACTTAATATCGACCACCAGCTTTTTATCTTCCTAATATGTTTTCTTCCCTTAATACTAATGTATCTTATACTATTCTTCTGCATCATATTTCCCCTACCACTACATCATAAGTCTCTTAATGTTTTACTGTAATTTCCTAACTGTAGAATCTCATCCCGACTGAGCTATATCCTTTCTCATGGACATTAGCTCACTTCCAGTCAAATGCATTCATCCTCAAATCCAATTTTGCTTTATCTATTTTCAACCTGAACTTAAGGTACAGTCATTATTTGCTAAATGTTTTCCTACATTCAGGTATTTGTTCTGAAGAAGGGTCACTTGTCTTGAAATGTTAATTCTGTTTTCTCTGCACAGATGCCGTCAGACCTGCTGAGTTTCTCTACTATTTTTTTTTCTGTTTCAGATCTCCAGCATCTGCAGTCCTTTGACTTATTCAGGCGTACAATGTCTGACTCATTACTAAGAACAGATCTGGTAACAGCATTCTTTCTTGTTGGGTATATTCAAAACAGAGTGGCCAACCCTTGAGGACTGTCCTGGACTCTCCAGAAATGGAAGATTAATTTCTGTGATTATGCATCAACGAAACCAAGCTAAAAATCATGGGACCATTAAGCAAAGTTGCAGTTTTTCATTTTCTTGGGACAATTTCATTTATTGGTGATAACACAATTGGAGCTTCATTAGTAAAGGAACAAAAACAAAGTTGCTGGAAAAGCTCAGCAGGTCTGGCAGCATCTGTGGAGGAGAAAACAGAGTTAACGTTTCGGGTCCGGTGACCCTTCCTCAGAACGGACCCGAAACGTTAACTCTGTTTTCTCCTCCACAG
>JAHRHZ010000029.1:12748904-12761770 GCA_024137785.1 Ginglymostoma cirratum
CACAGATGCTGCCAGACCTGCTGAGCTTTTCCAGCAACTTTGTTTTTGTTCCTGATTTACAGCATCCGCAGTTTTTTTGGTCTTCCTTAATAAAGGCCATTTTCATTAACAATCAAGACTAATCTAATTGGAGGAGAGTATTTTTTAAAGTCAGCATGGGGGTACGAGCAAATGGTGGGAGGGAAGATTCTGTGATGCAATGTAATAACACCTCTAGAAATATAGACAACCAGACGCAGTAATCCTAAAGGAACAGTTGAGTCAATGTGAAGATCCCCTCTCAAATTTAATTCAAACATTTGTTGGGTAAGCTTCCTTATGTTAGTCATGAATAGATTATTTATCCCTCAAAGCAGTGACTTCTACCCCACTACCAGTACCTGTTTCTTGCACAGCTCATTGTTTCTTCCATTTCCATGCCCTTTCGCCCCAGTGCTCCTTGCCTCTACACTAGCACAGTGCTAAAGAACCCTATTAGACTTATAGAGGTTTACACTATGGAAACAGGCATCTTCGCCCAACTTGCCCAGGCCACCCAGTTTTCACAATTAAACTAGTCCCATTTGCCTGCGATTGGCCCATATGTCTCCATACTTATCCCATCCATGTACCTGTCCAAACATTTCTTAAATGATGAAATTGTACTCAACTCCATCACTACCTACAGCAGTCTGTTCCAGAACATTCACCACCCTGTGTGAAAAAATTGCCCCTCTGGACCCTTTTGTATCTCTCCCCTTAAACTTGTGCCCTCTATTATGAGCAGCTTCACATTAAGAATATCTTGACAGAACTGTTGAGTTTCTTTTTAAAATGAATTTAGATATACCTTCTAATGACATAATCATCTGAATATTTGGAGGATACCATTAATGAATAAGGTATTGGAAACACACATTGCCACTACAGGTATGTATTCTGGAAGATAAAGTTTGCATATAGATAGTGGTTCTTAAAACACAAAGACCAACTCTGAAAATCAAATCTCTCAACAAAAACACCTTTGCTGGCTAAACTGATTTACCACAAACAAACTTGAGAACAACAAACTGGGCAGTGGGCAATGTGTTATGTAGCATGAATTGTGGCTGAACTAATTGAGTAATATAAACAGCAGCTATTGGCCTAAATGTAATTAACTTCTCATGATTCCATCCTTCAATTAATTCTGTCCTTTAATAAAACTAACAATTAAGAAAACTGCTCACTATATAAAGTTCTGTTGTAGTTTGTGAAAGACAGCTAATCAATTGATAGCTTATATTGCAATGTTACAATTACACTTGCTAAGCTAAAAGTTGTAAAACCAATTACTTGTAACTGTACATTGGCAAACAGTTAGCCTTTAGGTAAGTCTGAATCTTCCATTTAAATCTGTCAGTGTTCAAAATCACAGCGTTTCCCTTTTGGAATGCTTGTAAATCTTCTCACCAATGTTCTATCTTCTGGTTTACAGAATTTAATCCATTCCATAAAAGAAGATCAGAAATATATTTCTGTGTGAATTGTTCCACAGTCCTAAATATTATTTCCAACTTCCAATAAGTCCCTCAGCTCAAACTCCAATACAGGGATAGATTAACTGTAGATTAACTTTTGTTTATGTGTTCTAGGATGTGGGCATCATTTATTAGGCCATTATTCAGCATTGTCCATCGTGACTGCCCTGGACCAACCTCCTTGAACTGAAACAATCCATGAAGTGAAAGATGTAGGTACACCCACACTGCTGTTAGGGAGGAAATTCCAGGACTTTGACCCAACAACTCTGAAGGAATGAAGATGGAATTCCAGGTCATGATTGTGTGTGACTTGGAGGGGAATCTTGCAGGTGGTGATGTTCTTATGTACCTGCTGCCTTTTCCCTTCTGGTGGAAGAGATTGCACTTTGGAAGGTGCTGTTTCAGGACCCTCTATGAGTTTCTGCAGCTCATCCTGTAGATGGTAGAGTGCTGTGTGTTGGTGGCGGAGGGACTGAATGTTGAAGGTGTTAGATGGAATGCCAATCAAGTGGCAAGCTCGCATCTCCCACATTGCTGCCATGTCAATTGGGTTGAGCAATTGTTACAAATCTGACCAGATCACTCACGACTTCCAGGCCCACCGGTGTGTGCCACAATGATAAGATTAAATCCAGCTTGTTAATTCTGTTCTTTTGTTTACAGATGCTACTAGGCCTGCTCAGTATTTCAAACATTTTCTGTTTTTATTTACACTACATCCTCTGGTTGGCTCTCCATAGACATTGACCAATCTGCTGACAATTTTGAACACTTCTATTTTATTTCAAATTGCCACCATCCAAGGCATTTTGCTTTTGTACTGGTATTAAATAAGTATATTAAAGTTGGTAGATCAAACTGCAGAAAATGCAAATACAACAAAATGTTAAAATGCTGCGTTCTTCTAATCTCCAGCAATATGAGGAGAAAATTTCAAAATTCTCAGCCCAAACAATTAAACTGCAGGATTGTGAATTTTGATTACCTACAACAATTAGATTCTGTGGCTTTAAAATGGTCAAAAACCTTGAAAACAGTCCATTTCAGTAGAATAATGAACAAAAATATTATGTAAAATATAATGTTCTAATCAGTTTTACTGCATGAAAGGTCACAGGAACACACTGGCTCAATTGAACAATGGAAATGCATTGATATAAGGATGAGCCAAATCATTTTGTTTTGCTCATTCAAAGGATGTGGGCATTGCTGCCCAGATCAACATATAATACCCATCCCTAGATGCCATTAAGAAGGTGGTGGTGAGCTGCCTTCTTGAACTGCTGCAGTTTATTTGGTGCAGGAAAACCCACCATTCTGTGTTGGAGGAAATTCCAGGATTTTGAGCCAGGGGCGTTGAAGGAACAATGATTTATTTCCAAGTCAGTTTAGTGATTGTCTTGGAGGGAAACGTGCAGATGGTGGCGTTCCCATATACTTGCTTCCCTTGTTTTTCTAGATGGAAATGGTTGTGTGTTTGGAAGGTGCTGCCTTAGGGGCCTTGATAAATTTCCACAATGCATGTTATAAGTTGCACACACTGCAGCTATTGTTGGTCAGCAGTGGAGGGAATGAATGTTTGTGATGCCAAGTAAGCAGGCTACTTTGTTGTGGATGGTGTCAAGTTTCTTGAATGTTGTTGGAGTTTCATTCATCAAGGCAAATGGGGAGCGTTCCATCACACTCCTTATAAATGGAGGACAACAGGCTTTAAAGTGTCAGAAAGTGAGCTATTCACTGCAGACTTCCTAGCTTCTGACTTCACAGTATATATATGGCTAGTCCAGTTGATTTTCTGTTTAATGATGAATCCCAAGAGATTGATAGAATGGGACTCAGTGATGGTAATGCCATTGAACATCAAGGGTGATGGTTAGAGTATTTCTTGGTCACTGTCTGGGGACACTTGTTTAGTATTATGTTACCTGCCAATTATGGCTGAAGCCTGAATATTGTGCACATTTTGCTGAACGGACTGCTTCTGTATCTTAGGAGTCACGAATGTTGCTGCAGACTGTGCAATCATCAGTGATCATTCCCACTTCTGACTTTATGGAAGGAGGGTTGTTAAGGAAGCAGCTGAAGGTGGTTGGGCCTAGGACGCTACTCTGGGGAACTCCTGCAGTGATGTCCTGCAGCTGAGATGACTAACCTCCAACAACCACAACAATCTTCCTGTATGCTAGGTATGACTCTACTCAGTAGAGATATTTTCCCGATTCTCATTGACTCTACAATGAATTAATAACTACTTGAAAGGGTAGACATAACACGAAACCTCGTTAATTGGTGCTTTTACTGGATGTTGATGCAGTGCATTTTGATCTCCTCTTGAATGCAATACCTAGGATCCTTTGGATCTACTTGAAATGTCTTAAGACATTGTGCTCAATTTATATTTCATGGAGACTCTGATGGACGGCTGATTTCCAGATTGGGAACCTGGAAACGGCCATGATGAAATTTTCAAAGAGCCTGCAAGTTAACAGGTTGGCTTCAAGAGTCCTGTGCAATATTGCTGGGTCAAAATTCTGCAACTCACTGCTAGCATCATGGGTAGAAGGCAGGGAAGTAGAACTTGTGCCAATTTCTGAGGTTTTTATGCTAATAACTGTTTATCATGTTGCTTCTTGAATAACTTTAAATATTTAATATCTGGCCACCACCAAACAAATCTTAAAAATAAAATTTAGAATGCCATGAATAACAGAGTAATGCTAGTATAGATTTTTGTAAAAATAATCTGACTTTGACCGGGCACAAGAAGTTAAAAACATGGCTGCCACAAGTCACCTGATTATAGAGCTGCAAGTCCTATGTGGATTAAAGGCACGCACAGACATGGAAAGACTGTTAAAATATCAGGACTTTGAAAATGGACAATAGAGGTGTGGGAATTCAAGCTTCAAAGAGAGCAGCAGACAACAGGAAGAACTTCAAAGGGACTCAGCATAACCAACTGCTTTGCGGCACTCTTAATTCCTCAGCACGCGTCTGTTGTTCAGCTTTGAACTGTATAAAAACAGTCAGGTTGCCAAACCCCAGGAAGAAAACACTCGGTGGTAAGGGAGGGGAGAATGGTTTGATTGAGGGATGATAAAGAGAAATAGACAAGCACCATCTGTTGTGTTGAAGGAACATTAAGCAGTGTGTAAAATCACAAAACTAGTGAAGAACAAATAATCTTCTCTCTCTCAGTTGAGTCCACCTGTACAAGAAAATACCAGCTAACCTATGGAAGCCGTTACAGCTGTTGCATCTGATTTCCAAATTAATCTCCTGATTTTAGTGAAAAGGATCTCAAGCTACAGGCCCCAACGGACTACTACAGGCACTCACAGGAAATTTCTCTGCGTATGTATTCTCTTGTCTTATCTATATTTGATTTAATCTCAGTACCTGTAGTTTTTTTTTGTTAACAACTTTATCTTTTTCATAACTTTAGCTCAAGCAGGGGTTGGCAAAGTGGTAAATGTCACTGGACCAGTAATCCAGGATCCCAGACCAATATTCAGGGGTATTGGGAATCATATCCCACCATGGCAGATGGTGAAATTTGAATTCAGTAAAAATTTAGAATAGAATGATGGTCATGTAACCACTACTGATTGTAATAAAAGCCTACTATGTTCATAAATATTCTGGAGAAGAGGAAACCTGCCATCCTTATCTAGGCTGGCCTACATGTGACTCCAAACCCACAGCAATGAAGGTGACTCTTAACAGCCCTTTGATGAATTAGGAATGGGCAATGAACGCTGGCCTAGCCAGCGACACCTGCATCCTGTGAATGAATAATATCAAAAAAATTTTAAGGAAATTAATTAACTTTTAACCTATTCTAAAAAAAGCCTGACTGCAGGTCTACTTAAATCATATATTTTAAAAAGGAGGCTAAACAGGCTACTAAATAATCATAGATTACGAACCATGTGGCAGACAGATCCTAGTGGTCTTGACAAGATGATTAAAAGATTTGCTGTGTGTTGACTGTCACTGTTATGTATATGTAAAATGCCATTGAGGATATATATGTTGGTTGGTGTCATCCCTGAAGCCAAAGCTGAATCTCACCAATTTGGTAGCAGTACACCATTTCACTTCTAAAATTAAAAAAAAAGGTCCATTGACTTCACACAGATACTAACTGTGAAGTGCAACTGTCCTATTCAAGATAGTGAGGTAGGTAATTGATTTTCTATTATGTAGATTAAGGTTTAGTTTGCAGACTCCCTGTAAAATTCAGTGATTTCCAGAGGACAGTTCTGCCGATGACTTTAATGGGCCTGTACAGGAGCAGAAATGTTAAATAAGATAATTAAAAGCAATCCCATGATACCAGCTTGCTGCATCCTGGAAACACACATTTATCATTCAATTGTGTAATGATCATTTTATATTTATCTGAAGATCAGAAGGGTTTGTTTTTAAAGTAGCCAACAGCGGCTGTTTTGAACATTTCAGTTCTGATATGATAATGCAATATGGGAAAGATAGGGTGAGTTCTTGGTTGTGTTTAAAATACAAGTTTCTGCCCACCAAAATGGAGGACTCCTTGTTCCATTAAACATTCCAGATTCAGGTCTATTTATAAACTTCAAACAATCTCTGACTCTGGAAACCTTTATTATCAGGGCTCACGTTTTTTGGCACCAGGATCCCTAATTTTGCTGCAGCGAATTAAAGGTCAACATTGGCAAAAGGATGCTTTTGCTTAAAGAACTCACAGGTCATCAGGAATATGATTTAGCAGACTAGCATGGTTCTGTGGTAGCCTGATGCCTGTGCAAGGGTGCAGATAATCCAATTGAGTAAAACTGACCTCCCTAAATACCTTGTAAGTATGCGAACTCTACAGAGATAATGGGAGAAAGTGGCTTTTGCACATCAGCGAGGTCTTAACTACACTGACATAATCGATGAAAGTGCAGACAAGATCCAGGTACCCCATGAGCCACGTATCTATGTTTGTTAATAGTATTACGTTAGAAGATGCAATATAATGCAATTTAGAAAGTTGGAAAGGGATACATAGGTGGATACAATAAGTGAGTAACTCTGTGGCAAATGGAGTTCAATGTAGGAAAGTTTGGACCTAAGAACAATGGGGTATTTTCTAAATAGAATAAAGCTAAAGCTTTGGATGGACAGAAAGAGATTTAGGGATTCAAGTACAGATATTATAAAAAAAAACTAGTGAGCAAGTACAAGAAATAATTTAAAATATGAACGGTAGGTATATTTAAGCTTTTATCTGAAGAGATGTGGAAGACAAAGGGTGGAAGATATGTTACACCTGTACAGAGGTCCAATTGATACCCATCTGGTTAATTGCATGTCATCATGTGTCCATCAGATCCAACAGAATGGTACTGGGGCTACAAGTGTTAAATTATAAAGACAAGTTGCACAGACTAGGCTTTTATTTCCTTGCATGTAGAGAATTCAGGGAAGTTCTGATTGATGTGTCTAAGATAGTCAAATAATTTAATGGAGTAGATATGGAGTAATAGGTTCTTGTAGTGAGGAAGTCCAGAATAAGGGAGCATAATCTTAAAATGACAGCCAGATAATTCGGGGTAATGCCAAAAGTTACTTCTTCACATAAAGGACAGAGGAAATCTGAAACTTAATCTCAAAAGTAAAACTTGAGGCTGGTACAATTGGAAAATGAACATGAAAACCAATACTGGTTGGGTGTCCTGAGCTCGGCTTCTGAGCTAACAGGGTTTACATTAGAAATGTTTTTGGAGTGCCAAACGTTTATCATGCTAAAAGGCCTACCACCTGACTATCATCCAGAAATATTTGTCAGCCTCACCAGCACCTGGATCGAAACAATAGGTTTATAACCCCTTTTAATTCTTGCAGGAGGTAGTTCTCAAAATATTCCCCTATAACTCCTGTCAATGCAAAGCAGCACTTTCTGAGGTAACCAGTTCATATGACGACAACTAACACATATGTCAGTGCTGGAGGTCTCTCTGGTTCTCAACAGAAGCTGAGCATTGCATGAAAAACAGTTGTGTAGAGTTAAAATGGTTCACAGCTTCAGACTCAGATCGAGTTCTTAAAGACTTGCACAGTGCATGTGATCAAAACTTTAGTACTTAACAGCAATGTATGTTCATGTAAGCAACCAAATGTCAACAAGGAGCAAGATGTTAAAGGATAATGATAACATTCAACAATTTTATTTATATAAAGCCTTTCGTACGGTTGACTCTCAGCTGCCACTCAGTTCAAGGGCACTTAAGGGCAAGAAATAAATGTTGGCCAGCCAATGATGCCCATGCCCCACCCGTGAATAAAAGAAGTCTCAAGGCAGTGGTATTATTAACAAAATATGGCAAGCCACAGAATGAAATGTTAAAATGACCAAAAGCTTAGTTGAAGAGATAGGTTTTAAGGAGTATCATAAAGGAAGAAAGGGAGGTGGAGAGGCAAAAATATGTGGGGGAAGGTAATTTCAGAATTTAAGGGCCCAGAGAACTGAAGGCAAGGCCAATGGTGGTACAGCTATTAAAACTTGTTCAAAATGACAATAGATACAGGTGGTTTGATCAGAGCACTTAGTATTATTCTCAGTTGGCATAAAATTATACCTACAATGAGTGACTTAAAGATCAGTTTCCATTCTAAATGAAAAGTATCGCAAGCCAAATTATGAAGTACAATGCCTGTGGCCTTTAGCGTTTATGAAGAGTCAAAACAAGACCGCAATGACCTTATGGTAAGGTTTCCTAGTTGCTGGTTTCCTAGCAACACTATGCATGATAGCAAGGACGTAAGAAGCTTTAGTCAGGATAACAGCACATCTTTATTCTTGGATTTAATAACCAAACTTCAAATTTGATTTTGCTAAGTTTAATGTGGAGAATTCAACCACTACCCTTGGGATCACAGGATTTGATTTGTGCAGAGGAAAAGCAAATACAATAAACCCTCCAGTTATCTGTTCTACATTCTTTTCAGTATTAACTAAGTTTTAAACATCTCTCTGTTGCACCTTACTTAGGATGCTGTCTTTTAGTGCTTCCCTCATAACTAGCAAGTATTGTATTTAAGAAGAATGCGTTTTCCAGCAATTTACGTGAGCTGGGCTTGTCGATTGAGGGCTGAAGAGCTTTGGGAATTCTTGACAAAATTCCAAATCATTGTCTTGATGTAGGACTTCGCTCACTCTTTCCAGAGACTTAGTTGCATGCATACATTTTGCTAAATAATCCCTTGACTCTCTGGGATGTGGAGTGTCTTAGCGATCTCCCACTCCCTGTGGCGAAGTGTGGAAGTGATCTAATTTTTTTTGAAGATCTGTGCCCCTCAGACTTTGTCGTTTAATTGCTGATGGATGGACATCTACAGCTTCAATCCATTGCAAATCATCCACCAAGATTATACTCCCTGTTTGGAAACTTTCGCCTTCTTAGTATATGACTGAACAGAATCTAGTTTTTGTCCTTGACTTTCCGTTTTTACTTCCTTCCTATATTCACATTCTCTTGAAATGTCTGCTTTTACACTATGGCTAACTTCTTTGAGCTGTAAAACTGCTTTCCTATGTTGGATACACCCTGCTTCCACAGTTGGGCACTGTTGACATCTGTGATACGGCTCTGTTCCAAAATGTGAACACTTTAATACGGCTGCTGCACTATTTTCCCACCTGTTCACCTTTTGCAAAGACTTTTGAATGAATGATATTGTCTTCTATTGACCTACTTCAAGCAAGTTATTCAGCCAAAACCTTAGTGTTTGAGGTCACTGCATGATTCCATTCTCTAACTTTAGGCCTTGTAGCATACTGAACTGCATTTCTGAAACTTAAGTCTTCCTTTGACTGTAAAAAAAATCAAAACTTACCCAACACCAGGTTATAGTCCAACAGGCTTATTGGAAATCACAACCTTTGGGAGTACAGTTATCAGGTGCAGTGAGAGGGGAGCACACAGACACAGATTTGAAAGGCAAAGAGATCCCGCGCTCGCCCTCCACGCGGGCGCACACACACACACACACACACACTCTCTCCACACGCGCACACACACACTCTCTCCACACACACACTCCACACACACACACACTCTCTCCACACACACACACACTCTCTCCACACACACACACTCTCTCTCTCCACACACACACACTCTCTCTCTCCACACACACACTCTCTCCACACACACACACACGCTCCACACACGCACATACTCTCCACACACGCACACACACACTATCCACACACACACTCACACTCTCTCTCCACACACACACACTCACACTCTCTCTCCACACACACACACATGCACACTCGCGCACGCTCCCCTCTCTCTCTCTGCGCGCACACGTTCCCTCTCTCTCCGCGCACGCTCCCTGTCTCCGCATGTGCTCCCTCTCTCTCTCTCCACGCACGCTCCCTCTCTCTCTCCGTGCTCTCTCTCTGCGCGCGCGCTCTCTGTGTCCGCGTGCGCTCTCTCTCTCCGTGCTCTCTCTCAATGGGCGCGCGCTCTCTCTATGCGGGCGCGTGCTCCCTCCCTCTCCCTCTGCACGGGTGCGCGCGCACCCTCTATCTCTCTCTACGTGGGTGTGCGCGCTCCCCCTCTTTCTCTGCGCGGGCGCGGGCGCGGGTGCTCCCTCTCTCTGTCTCTCTGCGCGGGCCCGGGCACTCCCTCTCTCTTTCTCTGTGCGCACTCCCTCTCTCCACACGCGGTTCCCTCTCTCTCTGCGCAGACGCACGCGCTCCCCCCATCTCTCTCTCTCTGTGCGCGTTCCCAATCTCTCTCTCTCTCTCTGCGCGCGCTTCCTCTCTCTTGCTCTCTCTGCGCGGTTGCGCGCGCTCTCTCTCTCTCTCCACACGCGCGCTCTCTCTATCTATGCGGGCGCGTGCTCCCTCTCTCTCTCTCTGCGCGGGCACATGCATTCCCTCTTTCTCTCTCTCTTCGCGGGTGCGCGCACACCCTCTATCTCCCTCTACGTGGGCATGCACGCTCCCCCTTTTCCTCTGCACGGGCGTGGGCGTGCGCGCTCCCTCTCTCTGTCTCTCTGCGTGGGCCCGGGCACTCCCTCTCTCTTTCTCCGCGCGCGCTCCCTCTCTCCGCGCGCGTTACCTCTCTCTCTCTTCTGCATGCGTTCCCTCTCTCTCTCTCTGCGCGGGCACGCGCGCTCTTTCTCTCTCTGCGCGGATGCACGCGCTTCCCCCATCTCTCTCTCTCTCTGTGCGCATTCCCAATCTCTCTCTCCCTCTCTCTGCGTGGTTGCGCGCGCGCTCTCTCTCTCTCCGCGCGGGCGCGCGCGCTCCCTCTCTGTGCGGGCAGGTGCACGCGGTCCTTCTTTTTCCCTCTCCACGCGCGCTCCCCCTCTCTCTCTGCGCGGGAGCATGCGTTCCCTCTCTCTCTATGTGCGGGCGCGCGCACTCCCTCTCTCTCTCTCCGCGTGCGCTCCCTCTCTCTCTCTGCATGGGCGCGTGCGCTCCCTCTCTCTCTGAGTGAGCGCTCCCTCCCTCTCTCCGTGTGCGCACTCCCCCTCTCTGTCTCCGCGCGCATGCTCCCTCACTCTCTCTCCGCGCGTGCTCCCTCTCTCTCTCTCCGTGTTCTCTCTCCGCGCGCGCTCTGTGTCTGTGTGTCCGCGTGCACTCTCTCTCCGTCTCCGCGCGCAAGCTCCCTTTCTCTCTCTCTCTCCGCGCACGCTCCCTCTCGCTCTCTATCCGCGTGGGCGCGCGCACTCCCTCTCTCTGTCTGCGCAGGCACGCGCGCTCCCTCTCTCTTTGCGTAGCGTGCACGCTCCCTCTCTCTCTCACTGCGCGTGCATGCACGCTCACCCCCCATCTCTCTCTCTGTGTCGGCGCGCTCGCACCCTCTCTCTATCTCCGTATACGCGTTCCCCCTCTCTCTCTGCACGCACGCGCTCCCTCTCTCTCCCTCTCCGCACGCATTCCCTCTCTCTCTCTCTGCGCGGGCGCTCTCCCTCTCTCTGTCTCTCCACGCATGCTCTCTCTCTCTCTCTCCGCGCGGGTGCTCACCCTCTCTCTGTCTTTCCACGCATGCTCTCTCTCTCTCCGCGCGTGCGCTCTATCTCTCTCTCTGCACACTCTCTCTATCTCTCAATGCTCTATCTCCGTGCGCACGCTCTCTCTCTCTCTCTCTCTGCACAGGCGCACGCATTCCCTCTCTCTCTCTCGCTGTCTCCGTGCGCACACTCTCTCTCTCTCTTCCCGCGCGCATGCTCCCTCTCTCTCCCCGTGCACGCGCTTCCCCTCACTCCCTGCACGCATGCTCCCATCTCTCTCCGCGCGTGCACCGTCTCTCTCTCTCTCCACGCATGCTCTCTCTCTCCGTGCTCGCTCACTCTCTCTCTCTCAGCGCATGCGCTCACTCTCTCGCTCTCCGCGCGCGCTCTCTCTCTGCGTGGGCACGCGTGCTTCCTCTCCCTCTCTCTTTGCGCGTGCATGCGCGCTCCCTCCCTCTCTCTTTGTGCGGGCATGTGCGCTCCCTCTCTCTCTCTCTGCGTGGGCACGCGCACTCTCTATGCGCGGGCGCACCGCTCCCTCTCTCTGCACGGGCGCGCGTGCTTCCTCTCTCTCTCTCTCGCTGTCTCCGTGTGCACGCTCCCTCTCTCTCTCTCCCCGCGCACGCGCTTCCCCTCTCTCTCTGCACGCACGCTCCCCCCCTCTCTCTCTCCGCGCGGGTGCTCTCCCTCTCTCTCTCCACGCATGCTCTCTCTCTCCGTGCTCACTCTCTCTCTCAGCGCACGCGCTCTCGCTCCGCGTGTGCGCTCTATCTCTCTCTCCGCACGCTCTCTCTATCTCTCTCTCCGCGCGCTCCTTCTCTCTCTGTGCGGCGCGCGCTCCCTCTCTCTCTGCACGGGCGCGCGTGCTTCCTCTCTCTCTCTCTCTCTCTGTCTCCGCGCGCATGCTCACTCTCTCTCTCTCCGCGCAGGCACGCATACTCCCTCACTCCCTCATTCTCTCTCTCTGCGCGATTGCGCGCGCTCCCTCTCTCTCATTCCGCACGGGCGTGCGTGCTTTGTCTCTCTCTCTCCGCTTGCGCGCTCCCTCTCTCTCTCCGTTCGCGTTCCCTCTCTCTCCGCGTACGCTCTCTCTCCGTGCTCTCTCTCTCTGCACGCTCTATCTCTCTCTCTCCATGCACGCGCTCCGTCTCTCTGTCTCCGCGCACGCTCTCCCTCTCCACGCTCTCTCCTACTCTCTCTCCGCGCACGCTCTCTCTCTCTCTGTGCGTGCGCTCACTCTCTCTCTCCGTTCTCTCTCTCTCCCCCTCTCTCTCAACAGGCGCGCGTGCTCTCTCTCTCTTTCTCCACACGCGCGCTCTCTCTCTCTATGCGGGCATGCGCTCCCTCTCTCTCTGCGTGGGC
>JAHRHZ010000029.1:12762589-12773446 GCA_024137785.1 Ginglymostoma cirratum
TCCCTCCCTCCGCGCGGGCGCACGGGCTCCCTCTCTCTCTCCCCCTCCACCCGGGCGCGTGTGCTCCCTCCCTCTCCCTGCGCACGGGCGCGCGTGCTCCCTCCCTCTCTCTCCCTGCGCACGGGCGCGTGTGCTCCCTCCCTCTCCCTCCCTCCACGCGGGCGCGCGTGCTCCCTCCCTCTCCCCCTCCGCGCGGGCGCGCGTGCTCCCTACCTCTCTCTCCACGCGCGCGCACGCACACACACACACACACACTTTCTCAGACACAGGTCACTGATAGTTACCCGATAATCTGAAGAAATTTCCCAGCTCTGTTCTGTACAGAAAAGGATCACCAGTAAAGTGATGGAAGGTATTATTAACAGTACTTTAAAAAACTGTTTGCTCTATCTTTGATTTAGTGGGTGGGCGGGAGCGGGGGTGTGCTCCCTGACTGGTTACAGTCATACTTGGCACAAAGGAAGATGGTCACGGCTGTTGGAGATCAGTCATCTCAGCTCCAGGAAATCTTTGCATGAGTTCCTCAGGGCACTCTCCTACCCCCACCCATCTTCAACTGCTTCATCAATGAGCTTCTCCCCATCATAAAGTCAGAAGTGGGGAGGTTCACCCATGTTTTCACAATATTTAGCACAATTTATTAGTCCTCAGAATCTGAAGCAATCCATGTCCAAATGTAGCAAAACCTGGACAATTCCATATTTAGGCTGACCAATTGCAGAAGCTCCTGAGATTTTCAAAGACTTGCAGAGTACACCTGCACATCATGCAGGTCTAAAAGTATATCCATAAAACAAAGGACTAAACCAAACATCTTCCTATAACTTGAGCTACAAAGCAAAATATTTACACAGTCAACGCGACTAGAAAAGTCAGCTTGAAATTAAAGCCGAACTCTGCAGAATACTGAGTCTACTATCATTAGTCAATATCAGAGAGAACTAAAATTCCCTGCGGTTTGTTAACCTCATATGAGCACTCAGTACCACACTGACCACTTTTAAAGCTTGAGCAACACTACCAATCAGCAAATACGTAGGAGCAACTTACTATAATAATATTATCATTAGATCAAGGCATAGGACCCCAATAAGCATCAACAACTATATTCTTATTCTCTGCATTAACTTGATCCCATTCCAAAAAGAAAGCATGTGTGTCACCTGCATCTTCATGCCTTAAAAGATTTCTGATTTTAATGTTATTTTCAACACAAAAAGTATAACATTGTCGAAGGTTTCTGCAAAATCTCCACGTATTCTGAGCCACAGCTGCTAAAGGAATAAGTAACACTTTTGATCAAGAGTGACTTAGATTTCACATGAACCCAGCACTAACTGCACTGGATTCATGTTTACAAAAGAGGTTAAAAATAATGATCATAATTTTGAAAAAGCAATCACTCTTTGCTTATCTATCTCAGCGAAAGTTTTTAGGGTACATTTTACCATTTCTCTTTAGATCTGAAATTAAACGGTAGCATTCAGTTCTCGAATGGAGGATTGGATTAACAAAGTAATGGGGGGGTTGTTCATTTGAGTGCAGATTTGTAAGCCAGCACCGTAAGGGGGATCTGATTACAGACACTCCGCCTCCTGTTATTGAACCATGAAGACAGACAAATGGACATTGCTCTGTCAATTAGATGGAATGCATTTGCTGGCTTACCAGATAAAGGTAAAGTCAACATAGACCCACGCTCTCTCTACAGAGAGATAACGGAGGGTGAGTTTAACCTGAGGGTCACTATGCCTCAGGCAACGGGCAAGGTTGAGAAGGCAGGTCTTTCATGGTAACCTCAGTCAGCGTGGGAATTGAACACACTGATTACTCTGCATTGCAAACCAGCTGTCCAACCAACTGAGCTAACCAATGCCCCAATCAACAAGCCATACAATGAGTTAGAAGATAAAAGGAAAATTATGAAATTCATGATGTTGTCCTGAAAGTGCTGCATTTACAATGGAGAGGTGTGACAGGGGACAGTGGCCATCACTGGGGTTCCACGTGACCCTAACTTATGCCTCCGAGCTGCAGTTCACAGACAGTGCCTGTGAGCATGCGCAGTCTCAGGACCAGCTACAAACCATTACTGATGCATCCGTTGAGATGAATGAGGACCTCAGACTAAACATCGTGAAAACAAAGGTTATGTACCAGCCTACTCCTGCCACACAACACTGCCGTATCCCGCACCCACATCAAAATCCTCAGTGAGCCCCTGGAAAATGTGGATCATTCCCCATACCTCAGAAGCGTCCTCTCAGTATGAGCAGATATTGTCACCAAAATCAAGCATTGACTCCAATGTGTTAGCACAGCCTTTGGATGCCTGAGGAAGTGTGTTCAAAATCTGAGATCTCAAACCCAGCACCAAGCACATGGTCTGCAGAGCAGCTGCGTTCCCGCCCTCCTGTATCCACCAGAAACATGGAGCAAATACAGCAGACACCCTGGACAGTAATCCCCAGCACTGCCTTTGCAAAATCCTGCAAATCCCCTGGCAGGATGGGCGTTCCTACATGAGCATTCTCTCCCAGGCCAATATTCCCAGTATTGAGGCACTGGTCATACATGACCAGCTGCAATGGGCAGGCCGTGTTTTCTGCACATTCGACACAAGACTGTCTAAACAAGTGCTCTACTCCGAGCTCTGCAATGGTAAACAAACAGTAGGAAGGTAGAGGAAACATTACAACGACGTCCTGAAAGCTGTCTAAATAAATACAACACCACCAACACATTGCCTGCTGTAAATGCACAAACTGGAGATGAATCACCCGCAAAAGGTACTCACCACATCGAGCGTCACGAGCGGAATATGTGGAAGCGGAGTACAAGCAGCAGAAAACAGCATTCAGAATGCAGAACAGCCCACTCATCTCCCCACCCTCCATCAAACATCACCTGCCGTACCTGGGACACAGTCTACAGCTCCAGAACGGGAATAGTTAGCCACCACTGAATGCACCCCACTGGAGTGGAAGCAAGTCATTTTCGACGCTGGGTTTCGACTAGATAATGAATAAAATTTAGATGATATGGGTGACTCGGTGGCTCAGCTGGCTCCTCCAACTACTTGATCCTGCTTGTTTCCATTCACCAATCACCCCGGTGCTTGCTGAGCTACAATGGCCCCTGATCAAGCAATATCCTCATCTTAGAAATCGCATCCTTGTTTTTCATATCGCTCCATAGAGTGTCACTGGCCCTCACTCCTCTCCCTATCCCTATAAAGCTCCTCCAGCCCTACAACTCTTTGAGACAGCTGCATTAACTTAGATCAAGCCTCTCAAGCATCCCAGAAGTAAGCCAATCCACTGTTGCTGCCCATGCTCTCAGTTACCCAGAGCCTATGGTGCTGAAATCATTCCCCAAACTCCATCTTCCTTTCCTCGAAGATGCTCTTTAAAGCCTGTTTGATTAACTTTTTGACCATTGTCCCTAACATCGCCTCCTGCGGCTGCAAGCCAAGTTTTGCTGTATAAAGAATCATAGAATCCCTTCAATGTGAAAGTAGGCCATTCATTCCATTGAGTCCGCACTGACCCTCTGAACAGCATCCAACCATTCACTTTCATTAAGTGCCTCAGGAGGTTTTACCACATTAAATGTGCTTTACAGATACAAAACATTTTTAACACAAATAAAGGAAATTTACAAAACATAAAAACAAATATCTGCAATGCTGATGAGAATGAGAGTAGCAAAGGAACATTTTTTGATCAGTTACAACAAAGTTATCTGTAATTATTATTTTTCACAAGCACAAGAAATGTTTGTGACTTCAAACATTTGGAATTTTGTTTTGGTTATGCAATGTTATTATTAAAGCAGGCAGATAAGCAGTAGGGATTAACAAACAGCCTAAAGACAGCAGCAAAACTGAGCTCAATCCAAATTCAGCTAAGCTTATCAAATCCAAATCTAGTCTGACCCAGTAAAAGCACTATTCTGGTCAGCAGCAATGTGAAAACTTGGTTTACTGCCAATGTATGCACATCACCAGGAGATGGTGGGCAGGGAAACAACGCGTCCCAATGCTATTTTTTTTCTGTTGCAACAATGTAAAAATTCTAAGGGCACTTTTATTTGCTGCAAAAATTATCAGTGATTTGTAAAGCCTTAATGATTCTAGTTCTGCATTATCAAAATAAAACACGTTTCATACTCAATTTTTTCTGATTTGATGATTGCACTTATTACAAGACAGTTTCATGGTCTGTCTACTTATAGATTAATCAAAACAATAATTTCTCATATTACAGGTTATTTTTAAAAATCTGTACTAGGCTTTCATAACAAGTTATTCCTAAGTCTGTCAATCCCCTTGGTCTTCACAATCCATTGTCTAGTGTCCAAACCTTTGGCCTGATGCTAGGCTACTCTCAAAGGGTGCTCCAGCATGGGGGTAAAAATAATGTTTTCTTGAGAACTGTTTTTAAGGATTTCTCTTTTTGATTTTTGGGGGCTGCTTTTTCTCAGGGACTGCTTTTTTTTATTCTTTATATCACGAGGCAACATCATCTTCTGTATTTGTGTTGAATTTTATTTTAGGGTTTCCTTCTTTCAACAGATAAGGTTTCAAGAATTCCAAAGACTATTCCTGAAATCTGTGAGCCAGAAATCTGGAACTCAGTATCATTTACAAGTAACATGATTTTATTTTATTACAAATAAATTTTCTGTACTTCATTTCTAAAATGAGAATTCTAAATACTTAGCACCGGGAATGACATTCACATGGATAGCTCTTTTTAAAAGTGAACCACAAGGAGTTAGCACTCTCCAACATTCTTCAATGTTGTCCTGCCAAGTTTCGCCTCAATGCTTTTGTTTAAATTAAATGGTGGAGCATAGATCAGGATACTGACTTCCAAGGGTCCAATTAGGCAGATTCTGCAGAACCAAGCTAACAAATGATTTAATTCACTTATACTTCAAATTTGATGAATTTTTCCAATGCACCTCCTCGTATTGTCATCCACACATTAAATGAGACATAGACTTGATGGAGCATGGGATCATTGTGATTCTTTGTGCAAATGTCAAAAATAAAGGACAAGTGTTTTATTGTCAGGTGGAGCTGTTTGAATCAACCTTTAAAGAAATCAAAAGCAAAAGGAACTCAAACAGTACCAAGCTCCCAATGATCAGAATGGTCAGATATTAAGATGTTAATACATGTTCCAGTGTCTTCCTGTTCTATTAAAGCTTTACTGTTCATATTTCAGAGACATTTTGTGGGATTAGCTTTAGGAAGCCTAATAAAGCTTAATTGTAAATTTACTGGACAGTGACTCCTTTAAGGGGACCCAAATGTTTTCAGATTAATTGGTAGTTCGTTACAGGCTCTCAAACTCCTAACTTGCTATCTCTTTCTTCCTCTTTACCTACACTGTTGATGAAGGGGGTCTTCAACAAATTTTGGTACCATCAACACTTTGTTACTGGGTTTCCAGCCACTTCCTTGTTTTTTTTGTTGGTTTTGCCTTCATCTCTTCCACTGTCTCTCAAAGTGATTTGTAATGGTGTAGGCCGACAATCTACTACATATTGGCAGCGGTACACACCAGAATAACTGGTCCAGCTTCTCTAATCACAAGCTCCCTCCCTCCTGCTGCTGTTCCATCGTATATTCTGGGTCGAATCTTTTTGGCTAAGTGTGAGCTGCATCATGGCATTTCTCACCGCGAGACCTAGCTGGATTTCTTGCCATATCTTACCCAAACCTGCCTTACTATCAACCCCCCTAGCCCAGCAGCATTCCTCATGGTTCACTCTATCCTATCTTACCAAGTGCTATTCGCAGACCAACTCTCCGCTCACTGGGCTTCTACCAAAAGACCAGCCTCTCTGGTGCCCCTGCTATATTTAAAAGACCTCTATACAGCCAGATGAGCACTGACATTCAGAAGCTGCCCTGCTCATTGACGGACAGATTATGACTAGGTCGGAGAGGGTTGATGATGCCACCATTCTCCAACAGGGACCTGGTGGAGGGGATGGTGCAAAGGAAGGGCATCTTTCACTCAGAGGAAGGGGAGAAGATGCTGTACGACAAGACTATGGCAGCTTGTTTCAAGCTATTTGAACTCAGGTACGTATCATACCAGCAGCATCCCGTCTCCTCAATGGAGCTGTCACTCAATAGAGTGCCTGGCCTCTGATTTTTTTAAAAAAATAATTCACGGGATGTGGGCGTCACTGGTTAGTACTGCCCCTCCTTAGTTAAAAGTCAAACACATTGCTGTGGGTCTGGAGTCACATGTAGGCCAAACCAGGTAAGGATGACCTATTTCCTTTTCTAAAGGACATTAGTGAACCAGATGATGTTCTAATGACAATTGAAGTGGTTACATGGTCACCATTAGTCTAGCTTTTTAATTCCAGATTTAAAAGGATTTAATTCAAATTTCACCATCTCTCATAGAAATATAAAATCCCAATAGTGTGGAAAGGGGCCAGTGGGGCCATAGAGTTTTCACCGACTCTCTGAAGAGCATCCCATCCAGACCCAGTCCCCAACCTATCCCTGTAACCCCATATTTCTCAAGGCTAATCCACCTAACCTGCACCTCCCTGGACACTAGGAGGCAATTTAGCATGGCCAACCCACCTATCTTGCACATCTTCAGTGGGATTCATAGTTGGATTCAAAACATTCTCAGCCCATTAGTCTAGAGTTCTGGATTACACATTCAGTAACTTTACCACTACACCATCGCTTCACCTGCTCTTAGCCCCTGGGGTCCTTGATTTTCTGGGACAAGTCTCACTGTTGTCCTGAGAAATGCCTGAATGGCAAATAGAGATGTTGCAGGGATCTCACTGCTTCTCTAGCTAGTGGCCAAAAGCTCCATTGCTTCCAAAAGATTCTGCCATGTGCTCAGATTCCCATCCTCCTGGTGAGTTAGTTTAAAGTCTCCCTAACTGCTCTGGAAACAGCAAAAAAACCACAGTACTGATTGCTGCAGGGAGGATGACAATTTCCTGGAATGGATAAGGGCAGAGTCGGAAAAGAAAAGGGTTTTCTGAGAGTTGCAGAGCTGGAGCAGATAACAGAGTCATGGAAGGGCCAGGATTTGAAGGGAGTTGAAAACAAGGAAGACAATGTTAAAGGCAAGACGTTAGTTGAACAGCAGTCAAAGCAGGTCAACAGAGGTGACGGGGAAACAGACTTGCTACAGATCAAGACACAAGGGCAAAGTTTTTGATGATTTGCTGTTTACAAGGGGTAGAATGTGAGAAATCAGCCAGTGGTGGAAATGTGGAGCTTGCTAACACAAGGAGTAGCTGAGACAAATAGAAAGTGTCACATTATTGTATTATTTGTAAAGAAATAGGATCTAATTATCATCCAAATATACATCCTGGATGCCATATTTACTATTGCATTGCAGTCAGGTGCCGATCAACAGTATATCAGTCCATCAAGCACATGCAATGAAGCTACAACATTTTCGCGCAGCATGTGATTATTTATGGTAACTAGAAAACATAATAGTATAGAATTATTTAAGGGCTAGATAAATACTTGAGGAAGAAATAACCAAAAGGATTAGCAGTTGGTTTTGTAAAGTAGGCTAACAGAGGTTCTATCATGACAATGGATCATAACCCACAGTGTATTATGATATATCAAAATTTTAAGTACAACATTTTTTTTTAAAAAGACAAAGAAGCCAACAGGTGGCTTAGGATGTAAAGTCAGTGGTTGTCTAAAATCCTTTTGTGCCTTACAGTAGAAGAATCATGGAATGTTGCACCTTTACAGTATCAAGATGACTTCAGACAGCAACATTTCAAAGAGAGTTGCCATTCAAAAACTGAACTGAATTCTTCTGTGGATTGTGTCCCAGGCTGTGAACATGATTTGACAGAAAGGTAATTCTTGGTGAAAGGTATGTTTACGTTTTATCCCTCCTGAAAAGGGGCTTAAAACCAATTGCATGCCCTGATCTCTGTGTATTAGTGTGCTAGGCAGGGCCACAGATAAGAAGGACCCACTAGATGCCTCTGGATGTACAGATAAAAGGAAACAAGGTCTTTCTGATAGCTGAAAACAAGTCCAAGAATCACCACTAAGAACCTCCAAACAGCCATCCAACTGTCAAAGTCAGCACTATAAGAATCATCCACATTTACAATCTCAATGTTTCACACTGTATGTGTCATGGACAAGCCAAAGACTGATTCAGATTGTCTTTAAAGTTTTACTTTCTGGACTCGCCTCTGATTTCTAATTTGTGTGCATGTGTCACATTTTATTAAATCTTTTTTCATGGCTTATTAAGCTAATGAACATTGCATTTTGCAGCTCTTTTCAGTCAAACTAGATTTGACATATTATCTCCATTTCTGTTTCCACTGACGCTGCCAGACTTGCAGAGTTTCTTTAACATTTTCTGTTTTTATTTCATATTTCCAGCATCTGTAGTATTTTGCCTTTGGCTAATAAATTCTCTCCTTTTTACCTCAAGAGAACCTGGTTAAATTAGTTCCTTTTAAAACATAAAATATATTTGGACTGGGAATAGGAATCCCTGGGAGGAAGGATAATTTTAAAATTAATTTTGTTGCAACACACTGAGGGTGAGGTTGAGCAAAGTAGTGTAGCCTTGTTTACCCTTCCTCACCTAGGAACATAACTATTTTGGGGGAATGGGGGTGTTATCCCATCCAGCATTGTCACAAATTGAGGACTGTTGTTCAGGGACAGATCATAAAATTCAAGTGCAGTATCAACACTGGCATAGATCACTCAGGCTGAATGGTCTCAAATCTGTCCTGTAAAATCTGTTATGTAGTCAAATAACCAAGTATTGTAGGTTGCTAATACAGATCATTTATGCTACAAGAGTAAACGGTATAAAATCCACAAATGCAGAAATTGCCCCAAACCTCTGGAACAGAATATTTTTACTACATTTTTGAAATACATTTTTTTCACTCATTCATTCATTCATGTAACACCATCTTCATTTATCCACTTCAATATGATGCTGCGCACTCCACATTAGTATAGACTGCCCTCTATTGTTTGACATGGCTTATGCATTCCCCAGGGATATGGGTTCCTTTTCTCTCTTACCAAGCTGCTGTTGTATTTTGTGAGTGATGAAGCTGACCAGATGGGAGGGGTAACTGCATAGAAATATCAGGAGTAGACATCTTGGCTGATTTTCTGCTCATCATTGAAGGACAGTGGCCAAATTAGCATCTTTGTGGCCATGGCAACTAGGGTTTCATAATTTTCGTTTTTATGGCTCAGAGGTTTAATGCATAAACATGCAGAGACATCGAATGAATGAATGATTTATTGTCACGTATATTTTACAGTGAAATACAATAAAATAGAGTAAAAGCTTTCAATTGTCGCCATAATCTGGCGCCATTTTGATAGTTAAAGAATAAGAGACAATGAAAAGATGTGGCTTAAATAGAAGTCCATCTATGTACAAGTTTTGAGCTGGCTTAGACCACCTCATCAGACCCAATCAGGCCAGGCCTGCTCTCCCCCTGCCGAAGACACCAATAAAGGCTTTTAAACAGAAAAGAAAAATTATCATCTTCTGTTTTTAATCTCACAAATATCCAGCATCCAATTTCATTGTAGCTCATGTAAAGAAATCTAAAACTCTCCTGAAGGCATTTAAATATCAAAAGGGTAACAGTAAAGGAAATGAGGAATCAAATGGAGGCCTAGGCATAAAGGCAGAAGCTGAGGTACCAAATGAAAACTTTGCAATTTTCTTTACCAAGGAAGAAGATGCTGCTGAGACACAATGAAAGGGGTTACAGTTCAGACACTGGATGGACTGAAGTTGATACGGAGAAGGTGTGAGAAAGAATAGCTTACTTCAAGTAGATAAATCACCAGGAACAGGTGAGAAAATATGAAGATACTGAAGGAAGTAAGGGTGGAATTTACAGAGGCACTGGTAATAAACTTCCTATCTTCTTTAGATATAGAGGTGGTACCAAAAGACTGGAGAACTGTAAATATTTCACCTTCTGCACTATAACCATTCTACCACCTGGCGTTCATTATGAGGAATTAAAGCAAACATAGAAAGGCAAGTAATAATGGGATTCTGTTCATATGCATGTCATTAGTAATCTTTAATGTAATACTGTCTGATAGCTATTATTCTGTATTCAATTTTAAGTTTACAATTCAACAAGTATCATTTTGCACTTTTCTTTATCCGTTTAATGCAAGTTATACATCCCCAGAATGTCGTAGTTGGCCTATATTTATACTCACACATCTTCCTGTAAAGCCTGAAGAGTTGCTTGAATTTCAGACTCCGTAATTTCCTCATCCATCATTGCTAAGTAGGTGTACAGATCCTTGAAGGTTTCAAAAGAGATGTGGGCAGCACCTCCCGTTGGGTCAGTTGTTAGGATTTCACAGGCATATTTCAGGGCACTGAATAGAGACTTTAAAAGAATTTTATGTATGTAAACATATCTCTACAAAATGTGATCATGGTGTTCGGCTGATGTTTACATCATTAGTATCTCTCAATATAGTACATTGCAAACAGTGTCTTTGGAATTAATAACTCTGCAGCTGAGAAAGGTTAGCAGCATTTCCCTGAATAAATCACTATCCATTATAAGCAAGGCTGATATAAATGGTGGTAACTATAATAGAAAACCTCGACACAGTACGCAATTAATACTGTGCTACAATAAGATTTGCTGATTATGCAAAAGTGACACAAGTAAATGCCAAGTTGACTCCAACGTCAGCAACATTTTCCAAGTCCCACTTGTTCCCATCTTGGTAAAAAGGATTCTAACAATCTGAAATAACAAGGCGTGGGGCTGGATGAACACAGCAGGCCA
>JAHRHZ010000029.1:12773846-12811617 GCA_024137785.1 Ginglymostoma cirratum
ACAGATGCTGCCAGACGTGCTGAGCTTTTCCAGCAACTTCTGCTTTTGCCCCTAATTTACAGCATCTGCAGTTCTTTCAGTTTTCTTCTGTGTGGAGTCTGTCTGCATGGGTTCCCTCTGGATCCTCCAGTTTCCTCCCACAGTCCAAAGATGTGCAGGTTAGGTGGATTGACCATGCAAAATTGCCCGTAGTGTCCAGGGATGTATAGGTTAAGTGAATTAGCCATGGGAAATGCAGGGTTACAGGGTAAGGGTTGAGATGGAGGTGGTTCTGGGTGGGATGATCTTCAGAGGGTTGGTGTGGAGTCAATGGGCTGAACTACCTGCTTCCACACTGTAAGGATCCTATGATTCCCAAGCTATTAGACACCTTCTTCTTGACATGCCGCCTCAGCAACTTTTAAACTAAAATAAAGGCGACAGCCGACAAGACCACTATCACGGAGGAAAATCCTCTCCACAGATTAGCCAATGGCCACAGCTGAAGGTGGGTGGAAAGAGTGTGGTCACCTATCCTTGATGCTTCACAAGCCTGGAACCCTTTCAACAACTAGCCTTAACTGGCCATGTGCTCACTTCAATTTGTTCGCCACTGCTTGAGGATAGGCATCACTGGGAAAATGGTGCAGGATTGAAATGGTCCTGGCTATCTGGCACACCACTCGTGGTGTGCATTCTCCTACCCACCTGCTATTCACTTCCAATAGAAGAAAACAACTCGAACCATGGTATGGAAAAGTCTGAACGTGGAATGGTGAACTATAGAAAGTGGAGAAATGAAAGACAATTGGGCTAACGTACAGTGAACGGGGAAGTTTCATACAAGAAAAAAATTTGCATTTTTTTTAAACAGAATGTTGATCCTATGGCACAGGCAATGGCCAATACTGGATCTTAAATTCAAGATTGATGACGAGCACGATTGATGATCATATTCTGGGAATACCATGGCTCCTTTCGCACCAAAAGGAAGAATAATATATTTTAAAAACTGCTGAGAATAGCAGAATGGATATGGAAAACTCCTTTGTACTGAAGCAAATGAGAATTTGTAGCTCAAGATATCCAGAGATAAAATAAATCACAGGATTAAATACAGGATGATTCTACATCTGCAGGTTGTCTCTCCTTCCAACCCAACGAACAAGATTTCAACATCTCCTTCCCTTCGTATTTCCCCCCTTTTGCTTGGCATCATATAATTACCCTTAAATTGCGCTTTTTTTTCCCATTCCTGCTGCACATCCACCTTTATCATCTGATAAAGAGACTGAAAAACTGGCACTTTTCCTGGAAAGGCTGTATAAGACAATGTCAATCTAACTAAGATTAATTATATGGGAACTATGGTTCTGAATCAGCAGCTGCTTAAATCAGCTAATCAAGACAAGATTACCTTTTCTTCAAAAGTAATATTTTATAATTTACTTCTTGTTTTAGATTACTTTGACATTCAAACAGGAAACATTTAATTACGAATGGTGAATGTCTGCTGCTGAATGCCAGGATTGTGAAACTCCATCATCTGACTGGAATGTAACACTGAAGACTTGATTCAATGGTTCAACTTAATTCAATGATTGTCAAATGTTTGGAGCTTACTGATATTCTGAGAGGTGCTAGCTAAACACAAATTCTTTATGAATGCAGTTTATAAAGGTGTCAGTTTCATAAATTTCTGATTACATTTGCTGTATTTTAAAAAGATATTAGAACAGGGTGTTAGGCAGAAAGAAACGAACACCTCCAGGGTCAACAGCACTACGCTGGGTCATAAGCCATAGACACACCAATGAACAAAGGCTTGAATATTTTATAGATAATGTGAAAACTCTAAAACAATCTATTGTCTTATGTGAAGGTAATATATGAAAATGGATAGTTTCAATCAAATTGACCATTATCATATTATTATCAAATTATATTTTAACAATCTAATTAAGAAGGGATGAAACATAGGAATGGTTAAAGAATGGCTCCAGAGCCATTTCCTAAGTACATCATTCATCCTGTAGACAATTAGAGACAATTCCTGTGTCAAGCTGGGAATTAGCCTTGCTTTTGGGGGCAGTTCTCGGGGCATGTACCTCTGTCCACAATTTGGACTCCTGTCAGCAGTATTTTGCCTCAAGGAAGGAAATAGTTCCTTTTCATGAACCAGGTTCAGGGCTGACCATAAATTTTCAAGTCTGTCCACTGTTACTATAAATATAATAATATTTTGGATCTTTTGTCAGACAGTTAAATGGTCCTTAGTTGTTAGATGAGTGCACTGTTTGTTTTACAGTACTTAATAGAATTTGAGTTTAATGGTTAACTCAGTGTTTTAGTCTTGCCCAATGGATATATTGCTGTGGAATTTGAAATATCTAAGCTAAACAAATTGAAGAGGTGAATTCAAAACTTGATTAGGCTTGCACAAACAAATTGAATAAGTATTAATTACCTAGCCATCCTTTCCAAACTTATAAGTCCTAGTGCTCCAATGCAATAAATTTTTAAAATGTCGTGTTTGTCCACAAGCTCCTTTGTGGCCTTTCTCACTCTGTGACCTTGTCCCAGCTTATATCCACACCCATCCCTCTGTTTCATCACTGGCAGCCAAATTTTCAGTTGTCTTTGTTCAAAAAGGGAATAGATTTGTATTGCTATCATTTGATTAGGATGTATGTAAATATCTTAATCTGTTGAATGCTAACTTCCTCAGGCAGTCACCTGGATTGTCCATTCATAAAATCCTAGAAAAATATAGAGATTCATAAAGACACCAGGAGCATATCATTTGAAACTTTAAGTTCTTTTATGCAGTTTTGAGGACGCTACAACTCTCTTCCCATTGGGATGGAAGCCACAAAATTCCTTCTACTCTTTTATTCTGTTTATCTGAGTGGCAGGATATATCTTGAGATCTTTTCCCCCATTAAGAGCTCCCATTTAAAGTGAAGCATCTTTTCATAGAAAAGTTCATAGAATCCCTACAGTGTGGAAACAGGCCCTTCGGCCCAGCAGGTCCACACTGACCCTCAGAGCATCCCACCTAGACCCATCCTTCTATAATCCACCTAATCTACACATCCCTGAACACTAAGGGCAATTTAGCATGGCCAATCCTCCTAGCCTGCACATCTTTGGACTGTGGGAGGAAACAGGAGCACCCGGAAGAAACTCACGCAGACACGGGGAGAACGTGCAAACTCCACATAGACAGTCACCCGAGGGTGGAATCAAACCCGGATCCCTGACGCTGTGAGGCAGCAGTGCTAACCATTGAGCCACCGTGCTGCCTGAACGGATGACCAAAATACTTGCCTTGGTCTTTGGGCGGCATTTTAAGACATGCCCTGAAATTCTCTTCTTCTTAATGGTTGTCAAGCCCTTAGTGTAAACTTAAACTAGTCACTTGAGTTATACTATTATAAGGTCTAGAAATCGTTGTTTACTGACATGAATGTTAAATGACGTAATACACTTATTATGAACATCATATTTATCACTTCAATTCATGCCGTCTATTATAACTCTGCACCGGTTTGTTTGATTATTAGCACAAACTAATACCACAGAAAATGAGAAATTCAACAGGTAATGCACAATATGATGTTCTTTGAATGTATGATGAATATTTCATTGTCTATTTGGCTCATAGCTTCACTGTTTTAGGCATTTAAGATCTGTGTTAGTTGTATAGATATAAACAGTTTACAAAATTATACGTACCCCACCCAAATCACTACAAGCAAGTGCCAAGAATTTCATCCATTCAATCTCATTCTCTAAATTGCCCAGGTGCAGAATCTTTTGTAGTTGTTGGATTGGCAATCCTAGGTCTTTCCATTTTTCCATTAACTCATCCTCTTCAACAACACGCTTTGGAGAGAGCTAGAGCACATAGGTACATGCTTTTAGATATTGATTGTTCAGTACAGCAATATTTAAAAACCGTCACAAATGTAAACCAAAAGTCGGTTCATATCTAATAGCAATCTAATGCAGCTACTACAAACGGCTTTGGACAAATATAAAAAGGGAAGGAACATTCCTTTAATTATTGGTGTATTCTCATTCATCAAGATATGGGCTGAGGCAGAAGGCCCTTCAGCCCACTTAATCTGAACCCATTATAGCACTTAGTTTCTTTTTGTTATTCAATATTCTGGCCCAACCACCCTTCCTAGCAATCTGTTCAATACTCTACTTATAAAGAATGACTACCCAATAATGGTCCTAAATTTACAATTGAAATATTGGCAATGAAGATAAAGACCACCTATTTCAATGCCAGAAAACATAATTGTCATTAATTTTCACACAAAGGATTCAAACTGTGAATTATTCTGCTGAGGTTTTCTCTAATCTGTGATCAACACAAGACTCTCAACTGCATTCGTCGCATGTCCTGTGGTCCCAGCTCATGGTACCTCTGGACAAGTCAAATCCCAGAATGAAATCTGACCTGATAGATTACATAGTTAATTTTTATTTGGTTAGTTAATGTGGTAGTTAGTCACAAACATATTCACTCAAGACTGCAAATATTCTTTAACAACAGAATATATATTTATTACAAAAATAGAAAAGAAACAAAATAATTAATGTTGACATATAATAGTTAGAAAGATCCGAACCGAAACAGCAAAATAAAGTTTCTATCTGTTCTTCAAAGGTATCTCCAACAGAAACTGAACTCCAGAGAAATAATACTGTTATCACAACTCTAAGTTTCTACTTAATCGACTCCTAACTCAGGCTGGAATGGCTTCCCCATATCCTGAGAGCCACCCAGCCAAACAATATAGATAATATGGAAGACAGTTTAGAAAGATCTTAACACAAACAGCCAGGGCAAACAAAATCTCTGCATCCAATCTGCCCAGCTCTGTCAACTAAAAACTGGGAACATAAAATGCAAGCAGGGAATTATAGTCATTTTTGGCAGTGACTGCATATTTTCAGATTTTTTTTAAAACAACGGTCTTGAAAGATATTCTTTAACATTCTAGTATTGTACCTGATTGTGCAGAACTTTTAGAAGTCCTGGTGTAAGACCAGTGTTATTTTTCTGAGTTGCCACTGGCATTTCATACCGTTCCTTCACTGGAAGGGTCTCACCTTTAGACAATGCTGAAAAGTACCTAAATTAACAACAGTGATCAGTAAGTGACATTAATTTCAGCTATACAGCAACCTATAGGATAGTTGTGAATGCACCAGTTTGTCATTGGGAGAAGGGAGTATTTCTGATAGAACCCCTAATGCATTTTCTATATTTTTTTCTTTTAAAGTTACCACTGTGACTCCCCAGGCATAGCTGAGACGGAGGGACTGCCAATTCTATTCTTAATCACAGCAAAAATGGTTCACCAATGGATGTCCTTCTTGTCGGAAAGGGGCAGTATTGAAACTAACGGTTTTAGTTTACTTAAAATGTTTGTGTGCTTTCATTGTGATTGACGTACTCCCACCTTTGGAAGCTATGCCTTCATCAGCATCTAAACCACATATTCTGGAATTCCTTCTATCAATCTCACTGTCTCCCCATCTGCTGCAAGTCCATGTCCTACCTCATCTCTCCTAATATCTTTTGTTTATATTTTTCAACTCAAGCCACTCTGAGTACCATGGGATAGATTTTACATTAAAGGCATGAGATGGGTGAAAGTTCTTGTTGTTGCTAATAATATTAAGGGCTATGGAATGTCAGATAGAGACCGACCAATTTCTATTTATCAGTGACATCACGGGATTATGGGAAAGCATGATAGAATGGCATTGTGGTAGGTGATCAGCCATAATCTAGAATGACAGAGCAGGCATGAGAGGCTGAATGGCCCACTGTGGTTCCTATGTTTTTTGAACATTCAAATGTCATGACATCACAATTTTAATTTATGCCCACTAGCTCAGGTTGAATTTTGGAGTCATATAATGAAATGGCCATCTAAAGACGAAGTAAATTGGAGAGTAACTCATTCTGCGCTAAGTACATTGCATGTGTGAAATATGTGCTGCTTGGCTTTAGACTTCAGAAGGAGCAAAAATCCAGTTCCAGTGAGACAAGACAAGATTTTCCAGCACAAATGAAGACTAATTAAAACTGAAGATAGAAATTATATTAATATGAGACCCAAACCAGTCTCAGATTAAATTAACAACTTGTAAGAGAAGGCCGGGCAATGACTGCATCATTGCAGCAAACAGTATAAACTAAGGCAGCAAAATGTCACAAGAGGGTTATCAAATAAAATACTGAGTGATTTAATAAATTATTAGAACAGTTGTCCAAACCCCTGATCAGACAGATAGATTTTAAGGAGAATCTTTTTGGTGGACAGAAATGTAGAGAGGCTGAGAGGTTTAGGGAGGAAATTTCAGAACTCGGGTCCTTGACAACTAAATTAGCGAATGTTGTTGGAGGGCAATTAAAATGAAAAGGTGGAGGAGGCAAAAATTGGTGGAATGCTGAAATCTGAATTTTAGAGGTGGAGAACGTTATCACAGAAGGGATGGAGAGACCCAGAGGGATTTGAAAATAAATGGTAACTTTAAATTATTTATTTCCTGACTGTCAGTCACTGTAGTTCTGCCAGCGCAAGAAAAGTAGTTGAGTGGTACTTGATATGATTTAGGGAATTTGCAACACAGAAATGGATAAGCTTAAGTATAAGGAACAGCTAAATGTAAAGATAGAATGAATGAGGGATTCAACGGTAGACAAGCTGAAACAAGGAAGGAGATGAACAATTTGACAGAAGCAAAAGCAGGCTGTCTTGGCGACAGAGAAGATTAGCAGATTAGCTGACTCTGGCTGAAGTAGGAATGCAAACAGTCTGGTTCAACATCAAACAATGACCAAGAAAAGGCAGCAACTTGTTCACCTCCTCTGAAGCTGAAAAAGACTTTAGGGATAACATAAACACCTTATCCATACAACGTGTATTTTGTTAAATAAATAATGCCTCAACTGAACAAACATTTTGACTACATTTTAAGTTTTTTTTATTCCTCCACATAAGTACGTGTGAATAGTTATGTAATTTAAGAACTGAGTGGCATGAAAAACAATGTGAAGGGCGAAATATTTTCAAGGATGCACACAGCAGCATGTTGAAGAGTTAAAGTTTCTGAAGGTTGGAAAAGAAGAGAGGCCAGCTAGGAAAGGAATAAAAAGCTTGGGTTAGAAGGAGATAATGATGTGGGTGAGAGATTCAGCAGTAGGCGGGTTGTGGCCAAGGCAGAGACAAGGTCATGATAAACACCCAAGCAGCTGTTCTTTAAAGTGAGAGGGTTTCAATCAATTTGTAAATACACACCTCTGGAGGGACTTGAACCCAGGCTTCTTAGTCGAGAGGTAGGCATACTACCAACGTACTACAACAGCCCCTCTAAAGTAGTAAGTCTACAATCTCTTACTGGGAATTGAACCAGGGCTGTGGTGGTGAAAGCATCAAAGACTGACCACCAAGGCAGCTTCTGCGAGAAGGTATGGGGTCAGGAACTCAGATCAAGGTCAAAACGTAAGAGACATAACAGATTTAAGGTAATTACAGAGCCTGGATTTTGTACGATGGAACCTTTTGTCATTTAATTTCTCCTGCTCGCCACCCAATCAGACACTTCCATTTGTTTTACTAATTTCCAACCCCCCTGACCTTCATTTGCTCAAAACATATTATGCTTTCCACCTTTCTGAGTTAAAGGCCTGAAATGTTGAGCATCTTTCCACACATGCTGCCTTACCTGCCGAGTATTTCCACTGTTTAAAACCTGTTTTGTATCTAACTTTTTTTTTGTTCCAATGAGAGATTTTCAAGCCGGAAGGTTACCTACATTTCGCTTCACAGATGCTGACTGAACTGCTGAAAATTTCCCATCATGTTCTGTTTTAATTCTATTCTTTTACAATCTTGGCTTTTCAACCTGATGTCTCAAATACAACAAGACATGCCATTTTGAACCTGTTGGCTGATATAGATATTTATATAGGTGTTACTCACGCAGCAGACCACTTGAGAACATCACGTGGCTGGGTCCGGATGGCAGCTTTTGTAAACTGCTTTAAAATGTCCGGGAACTCAGGTGGGATTTCAATCTGCTGAGCGCAGAACATAACATCAGGAAGTGGCATGGCTGCTGTAAAGTAGAATTAAAATGAAAGACACTAAGTAGAATAGGAACGCATCAGGGAAGCACAAATCAGAATTACACCTAAAATCCAGAATTACAGTTGTGATCTCCAAGAACCACATTACGATTGTCTGATGATGTAAATCGAGCAATGTGATTAAAACAGAAAATTGAAAATTTAGTGCTCAAACAGTACATACGTAAGGAGGCCATTCAGCGTGCTGTGTCTGTGCTGGGTTGCTTCAAGAGCAATTGACATAGTGCCATTCCCCTGCCTTTCTGTCTTTAGATAGTGATCCAATTTATTAAAAAGCATGATTGAGTCTGCCTCTGTCACACTCAGAGTTATCGAGTCATAGAGACGTACAGCATGGAAACAGACCTTTCAGTCCAACTTGTCCATGCTGACCAGATATCCTATAAAAATCTAGTCCCATTTGCCAGCATTTGGCCCACATCCCTAAAACCCTTCCTATTCATGTACCCATCCAGATGCCTTTTCAATGTTGTCATTGTACCAGCCTCCACCACTTCCTCTGGCAGCTCATCCCATATATGCACCACCCTCTGAGTGAAAAAGGTGCACCTTGGGTCCTTTTTATATCTTTGCCTTTTCACCTTAAACCTACGCCCTCTAGTTTTGGACTTCCCCAATCCTGGTAAAAGACCTTGGCTATTCACCTTATCCCATGCCCCTTATGATTTTATAACCTCTATAAGGTCACTCCTCAGCTTCCGACGCTCCAGGGAAAATAACCTCAGCCTATTCAGTCTCCACCTTGAGCTCAAACCTCCAAACCTGGCAACTTCCTCATTAATCTTTTATGAATACTTTCTAGTTTCACAACATCCTTCCTACCACAGGGAGACCAGAATTACGCGCAATACTCCAAAAGTGGCTTAACCAATGTCCTGCACAGTCGCAACACGACCTCCCAACTCCTGTACTCAATACACTGAGCATTAAAGGCAAGAAAACCAAATGCCTTATTCACTATCCTATCTACCTGCAATTCCACTTTCAAGGAACTATGAACCTGCACTCCGAGGTCTCTTTGTTCAGCAACACTCCACAGGACCTTACCATTAAGTGTATAAGTCCTGCCTTGATTTGCCTTTCCAAAATGCACCACATCACATTTATCAAAATTAAATTCCATCTGCCACTCCTCGGCCCATTGGCCCATCTGATCAGGATTCTGTTTTATTCTGAGGCAACCTTCTTCACTGTGTGCGGCACCTCCCATTTTAGTGTCATCTGCAAACTTACTAACCATACCTCCTATGTTCACATCCAAATCCTTTACATAAATGACAAAAAGCAGTGGACCTCTCAGCTCATACATTCCAGATCCCCACTTGCTGTGCAAGAAAGTTTCTTCTCATGTTACCTTTAGATTATTTTGCCAATCAGCTGAAATTGGAGCCCTTGGGCTCTCAATCCTTTCACCTAAGAGAACAGTTGCCCTCATGATTTTGAGTACTTGATCAAATTTCCTCTCGACCTTCTCTTCTCCAGAGAGAACAGCCCCAGTTTCTCCTATGGTGAGATCCCTCATCTCTGGACGTATTCTAATGAATCTTTTATGCAAAATCTCTAATGACTTCCTTCCTTCCTAAATTGCAGCTGACAGAGTTGGATGCAATACTCCAGATGGGGTGAACCAGTGTTTTGTACAGGTTTATTATAACTTCCTTGCTCTTGTACTCTCTGTCCCTATTTGTAAAGGCTAAGATCCCTCATGCTTTATTAACCGTTCTTTCAACCTGCCCTGTCCATTACCCACTTGTGTGGTAGGCAGAGCATTTCTGTCTTGATGACAGCATCCTGTTGAAGGAAAATACCACTCATCACTGCTACATTGTAGCAGCCTGAAATGGCTAGATTCAGCTCTTGCTCCAAGTTTATTTAAAATTCTTACAGTTCAGTGTAATTTGAGATCGAATGGAAACTTTTCTGGGGTAAAGTGCTGGTGCGATGCCAAATCTGTCTCAATAACTGGCAAATTGGATCAAATGGCATGTCCTTTCACAATAGGCAGAGTAGTAAGTGCACTGAACTGAGCCATGTTTGCAAAACTCAGAGCGTAATGTCTGCAGTTAAAAATTATCCCATGACTGGACAGTATTTATCAAACAATCCTGAGTGTGTCAAGAATGATCCAAATAATCAATTGACGGTGATCAGTCAGGATCACAATGTGTCCCACTTGCACTTGCTAGAAGCAGGGACTTGCTGATCACAGGCAAAAGGAAAGAATTGAGGTATTTTGCCTTCTCGAATTAAACAAAAGCCCAGTGGTCAATTGTCCACTGGTGCCTTTACAATTGATGAGAGTTGGCTTGTCAATGAATCAGTCATTGCTCCTTTTGAAATTTGGCTTTCTTACATCAATTCCGATGAATGCGAGATAAAAAGCTATAGCAAAATGTTTCTTTCTTTTTCCACCAGTAATGCTTCCTTTTTGTTCATTTTAAACTTAATCAAACTTTGAATGTGACTTTAATATGTGAATTAGCAGATAATCTGAATAAAGCAATGTTGACTATAAATGAATTGTAATTTGGAATAAAGCTGAGTACTGAACAGTCAAACACTTCCATAAAATAACTGTCAATGGCTGCAAGATCAGTATGATATCTACTAAAAAATAAGTAGAACAGTTGCTTTGCTGAACTTCATGCAAAATTGGCAATCGTGTATTATATTTTATAGGGAGTTAAACCCAAAAATGTGGTTCTGGCATGTGCTGTCAGTTGCCTGAATAACCGCTCCTACTTAGTGACTCGGATGTGATTCCTGCAGGGTTCACGTGGGCATGATGCGCAGTATAGAAATGAGATCCATCTTAGAGGGATAATTCAACAACGCCTGGTATCATTATGCATGTTTACTCCTGGTCAGGTCAAGTCAGGGGAAGCAGCACCAAAACTTCACACGGCCTGCTCTTTACAATGACTCGAGCAAATGGTTTCACCTAAGCCTGCTGCTGACTGGCTGCATACTCATAAGCAGGACTCAGTAAATCGAGACGACCAGCACAATATGCTTAACAACTCCTCTGAAATGAGATCTGTATTTGTGCAACAGGAGCTACCGTAACAGTTTCAGAAAAGCTTGGCCAGAAGGTCAGGACAGCAATTGGAGCAACCTGTCAGAGAGAGCTCCCAGGCTTTCATGCGCAACTCTGAAGGCTTTAGTGGTGGTGTCTGAATGGAAGAAGTGACACCATGTTTTCGCAGGGCCAAGGAGGGTCAGATGAGGGCTTTGCGGGGGATAGTAACCTAGATAATGCTATGGGCTTGTAATGACATGATGCTTGCTGCATTGGTATGGCTGCTTCAGAGTCTTTGTAGCTGTTGAGACATAAGCAGCAGCCTGGCTCCAATTTTGCACAAGGCTTCACTCAAAATTCAGAACCCTTCCTTTCTGGCAGTGGAAGCAGCAGTTAACTCCATGACAGCACTTGCAGATCCTGCAGTCATGAAGCAGCGTGTGGGAGCCAAGGCCTCAGCTTCCAGTGCAGAACCACCCAATATCCCAGCACTGCGATACTGGAAGCAAGCAGCAGTGGTTGGTCAAATGGAGATCATGAAGGCCATACGGGCTCCCACTTATCAATGTCAAAAGACGCCCATCAGTCAGATGAATGAGGCAAATGGTAATAGTTTCAGGGATGTAAAGGTCTGCTGTCCTCATTCAGAACGCAAGCATTATGCTTCTACCACTATGATTTACCAGTTGGCTCTTAGTAAGTCATCCCAGCATGCTGCTGTTGTCCAAGAAAGGGTCCTCAGGACCTTGAGCAACTCAAAGTTGTCCTATAAGGTCATCCTTAGTCTTGTCAGCCAGGGACTGTAAGAATACGACACGTAGGTGCACTAGGAAAGGCAGAGTCACCGGTAAAACAGCGACCAGGGAATGTACCAGTGTAAGTAGTTAAGCTTTGTACATATTATTGGAAGTGTTGCTCGGTAAGGTTGTTATGAAATGTTTTTTTTTGTCATTCGCTGCTTTTTCAGAATTTTGTTCAAGAGTGTTGGCACAGATGATGGATTGAGAAGTTCGGAAATTTAAAGCAGTTGTGACCTGAGGATGAGATCTCAGGAAGACTGGAGTCTGAGCACCCATTTATAGACAGTTTGCCCGTTGAGAAAGGATCCCAGCTTCCTCTTCCCTTCCTCCTCTTTCTCCCAAGACTGCCTCCACAGGGCTGGTGACAAGGCTGTGGCTTCATGATAACGAGGTTGTAAAGCACACAAGAGACAACCATGAACTTGAAAACACCTCTCCAAGTAACGGAGAGCTCCCACAATTGGTCTAAGCGGCAAACCTATTCTTGTACAATGCTGATGGCTTAGCTGGCTCCACAATGCTCTTGACTGGTTGACACAGTTATCCATGCATTATCAGGTGGAGGAGAAGAGTCTTGAGACAAGGTTGGGGTGGTCATACCTTGTCAGCTAGCTGCCAACATTTAGTTCCTTGCAGCAGACTGAAGGTGGCTGGTCAGGATAACTGGATGAATGCACCAGGATAGCAAGTATTCACTGAGACAATCTTGGGGGTTGTTACACATCTATCAGATGTTAATGAGTGTCCTCCCTTGTAGTTGTGAATCATCCCCCTGTTAACATGTGGGCCCTGCAGATCCGTGTGCATCCCAGCAATTGCACAGCACTATGTGTCATTGTGGATTCCCCCAGTCTGGAAATTCCACAGGCTCTTTCCTCTTGTTACTGGCTCATTATTGAGAAGGTGGTGAAGTCTCTACTCATTCTGTCACCTCCCTGATTCAGCAGTGGATTACAAACTGTGACAATCTGCTAATGTCACCTGCTCCGAAGCACAACAATCCGCTGTGCCTATGTTCTGACTGTGGTATAGCTACAGGCAAGCTGGGACACAGTCCAGTCACCATACTCTTAGCCAAAAGTAGACACCTCACGTGCTTCTCCGAGCTGAGGTGGAAGTAGGACAGGTACTCTTTGGTGGGTCCAGTGAGAGCCTGCCATTTCCTTCCTCTGCTGCATTTGCTCCATTTGTGAATTACTCCCCAACCCAAGAATTACTGCAGCTAACACCCCGTTATGATCTCCTGACAGTCCTCCCGATGCTTCTGACCTAATTTTCAAGGTCCATCTCCTTCGTAAACCATAGAATCCACCTAACCAGAACATCTTTGCGACTGTGGTTGGAAACCAGAGCACCCAACAGAAACCCATGCAGACACAGGGAGAATGTGCAAATCCCAAACACACAATAACCCAAGGCTGGAATTCAAACTGTGCCCCTGGCAGTGTGAGGCAGCAGTGCTAACCACTGAGCTGCCCTTGTCCAAATCCAAAAGGTTTGCAAAACTCCTCCATTAACACAGACCACAGGACTGCCACTGACTTTGATCCAGCCAAAAAAAAACTCAACACCACTTCACAGGAAAGGTGGATGGCTTATGGAATATTAGATAGGGAAAATCCTTCATGTAGCTGATCACATGCTCAGCCGGGGGCAATGGTTGGGATAGAACTATTATCTCGAACTTGTGGTGCAATGGTAGTACCTCTATCTCTGAGCCAGGAGGCCTGGGTTCAAGAATAACCTGCTCCAGAGGTGCGTAAGATCATCTCTGAAGAGGTTGCTTAAATAACTAAAAAGGATTGTCACAAAATCCAAGATGGCAGATCATGTATCAAATGTATTTTGAGCCTATTTGACATCACCCTGACAATTAGAAAGTAACAACATGTAACAAATAACAAGTGACAATTTTTTCTTGCAAATCCCACTCCCCCACCCTCCCAATTTGTCCCACTGGTGAATCTGAAGTTAGAGGTGCTCATTAAACACAGGGCATGGCTAGTCCACTACCTTCCTCAACCTGTTCTCTATACTGCAAGTAAAGTGACCAGCAGTTTACCTGACCTTAGACTTGATGAAGAAATTAAGTCGGCAATTGACGTACAGGCCTCAAACCACCTCCAGCAATAACAAGTAGTCCAGTATCTTGACTGCCCCTGACTGTGGTTGTTCAGTACACGGGCAGGGGAAGGGTCAGGGAGAAGACGACACTTCTGTTGTTCCATGCTTCTATATCAATGGAACTCACTTTTGAGGGCAAAATTTCATCAGGACCTGGCCTATACGTTCTTTCTCACCCTCATCCAGGGCACCAAACCTTTCCTGATTTCAAATTGAGGTCTCTCTGTTTCAAACCCAACAGTGGGCTTTGTTTCACTTCACTTTTTGTCCATTGTTTTTTTTTTTTTTTTTAATCCAGACGTGCTTTTACGCACAACTGAACATTGTTTTTAACCCATCATCAAATCATCCATGGTATTCCATTGCTTTTTAAAATTCTTTTCAGAAATCCACCACCAACTCACTTGTTTGACTAATTGAAGAATTAATGAATTACACGTACTGCCCACTGGCAGCAGTGCTCCATTGTTTTTGCCCTGAAGGAGGGTCACTGGACTAGAAATGTCAACTCTGCTTTCTCTCCTCAGATGCTGCCAACCTGAGTTCCTCCAGCAATTTCTGTTTTGTTTCAGATTTCCAGTGTCCGCAATTCTTAGTTTTATTATACCATGTAATTTTATTGACAGTTGTATATGCAAAAACCCTTTATATATCACGATACCCTGATTTACCAATAACCTCCAAGCTTGTTACTAATGCCCCTGTTACAGGAGTTAAAAGCCCCAGGCTCCTTATTTTACCAATACCTCTGGTATACATGTGATACTGCTACATCACATGCTCTAATAACAATGATAATGGGTGAAAAGTTACAGGGACCTAAACGACACGGGCTACGTTGAGACTGAGACATGGCAGGGTTGTGCGAGATAGCCAGTGAGGGCTTTCTCAACATCAGGAGCAACTTGCCGCATTTTTTAATGGGGTGTTACTTACTAGGCAGCAATAAGTTGTGAATTAAGGGGAACTATAACTTGTTAATTACTTTAACATCGCAGGGCACAATCTATGGCCCCGGCTATACGCATCGCTCATCCATAGACCTTGGTATCTGACATTTGCTAACCTTTCAGGATCCTCATGGCATCCCTTCAATCCACTGGCAGGACACCGAGGAAGCAAAAATCTGCATTATGCCTCAGAGCTACTCAATTGCTCTCTTAATGCTCAATCACCTACATGCTCATAGCATTTATGCCACACCATGTCCATTACAGTATGCCACTTCGGCCAAAGCCTAAAGGCTATCAGTACTGCCATATCGACCAATTCCTTTGCGATTGTCAGTAGAAATCTACTGTCCGGTGGGAAAGGACATCTTGCTCCATGACACACCACGCTGTCAATCAAACACCTACACCATGTAACAGATACCCGCATGGCAAACACAGTACGCATTTATACAACCATGTTGGAGAGTGCGTGGAAAATACTCTCCAGTCCAGTCAAGTGGGGATGCTACCGTCCGGGGTGGATGCCGAATCCTTCATTCACAGGCATAGTTTGCGCACAATCCAGGAGCTCTGTCACGGTTTTTTGTTTGCTTGGGCTGGGCGTGGTCGGGGGATCTGTCAAACTACACTCTGGGGAGTAGGTAAGAGTCAGCCCTGTAGGGCTATCACAGGCACTTAGGGGAATCACATATCGTTAGTTGGGGATAACCAGGTGTGGAGCTGGATGAACACAGCAGGCCAGGCAGCATCTGAGGAGCAGGAAACCTGACGTTTCGGGTCTAGACCCTTCCTCAGAAGACTCCAGCCTCAGCAGTTCCTACTATCTCCTTGTTAGTTGGGGAACTGCACTGACAGTAACCTGGAGTCTGGCTACTCACATCTAGTGGCTGCTTGTCAGAAGTCAGTCAAAGGTCTTGGGCAGATACAATCCTGGAAGTCCATGCAGTGAACTTTGAGGAGGATGCAAGAAGGACATCTAGGGGCAGTGGGAAGATTACTAGCAAAAGAGGTGGGGGAGTCAATGCTTGGAGGGGGCAGCGAGCAGAGGTGGGAACAAGGGAGGTGACATGGGAAACTTAAGGTGTATGGAGATGGGTTGATATACCAGCATGGTAGCTATGGGAAATGGAATTATTAGGAACTATTACCACAATTTGCAGGGGGAGTCTACAGGACCAGGTTAGACATCACCACCCTGGCATGCCACACCATCCTGGCGTGCTGTGCTCTGTACAACTGAAGCAGGCAACGCGGGTATATGATAACTGTTGAAGAACTGGGAGAATGGGAGCAGTCTTCTCAAGAGGATGATGAGGATACTGCAAAGGAGAAATCTCCCTCAACCTAAGACATAGCTTAGGTGTGTCAGAATCCATAAGACAAACAGGACGTGATCGAAACCCAGTTTCAGTAGATGAGATCCGGGTACAACAGACCATCAACTATAAAATGACTGTAGCCGTTGGTCATCATGTGGACATTTGGTGGGGGTGAACTGCAGCCTCCATTTGTTTCATTTGTGTTCCCGTTCTGCTAGCTGTAAATAAAAGCCAGTGTTTGAAATTGTCCAATTGTTTGCCTGTATATGATGTTCCCCTACTCGGCAATGACAAACTGTGAATCTCCTGTGAGCATTGGGAACAGAGTAGCATTGACTTTGGGGTGTTCAGATGGGATAGCTGAACTGTGGCCTTGTGGTGAAATAGCAACCAGGGTGAGACAATGGGGTTATCAGTGCGAAGGAGTATCAGCTATGTTCTTATGTGCTATCAGCAATGTGACATTATGGTCGCTGTGCCATTTTGTTACCAGCGAGGGGCAATGCTGGATTGCGAATGCTTATCTGAGTGCACAGCAGCTTGTAAAGATTGGCTCAAGGGATGGCAGCCCTTTATTGGATATCTGTGGAGTGGCAAGTTGTTCTGGAAACAGTGCATGGTAAAATGGAGCTGGAATTGGGCAGAAGGACACCATAAGGACAGGGTAAGTCGTTAAATTGGTGAGTTTGGTAAGATGTGGTGATAAACTTTGCTATGCCTTGCAGCAGAAAACCCTCCAAAAAGCTGGATGCAAACAACGCTTAGCCGAGAAATGCAAAGTTCAGCCCAATATCCCTGTCTACCACAATCTATTTCACTATTTACCTCTTATACAAGTAATACTCTGTTACATCACTAATATTCCAATTATACTGCACAATCACAGATGTACTTGATATATCATTAATACCATTTTACCAGTATGACCCATTACATCACTAATATGCCTCTTATAATGCAAACTGCCCATGATTTCACTGATGCTTTATTGTACTGTTAATGTCCCATTATATCATAAATGTTCTGTTATAACAGTAACACGTGAAAACACTGATGTTCTTGTCATACCTATAACATCATGTTATATTACCACTATACCTGTCACAACATGAATAACACAATGGTATGGCTATAATGCCCACATTATATCAGAATTGATTATTGAATACCCTGCTTCTTTTGGTATAATCCTGTTAACTTGCATTCATATAGTTTTTTTTTCGTGAGCCTCATGACTGTTGTGTTATTTTTAAATGTTGTGTTGCTTTAAGAACCGATATGCCTGCGCACCAAGGACAATTTTGTAACTTGGCAAACTTCAAAAGGTGATGCAGTATTGCACTTCAGAGAAGATGGTATTCCATCAATTTATCCTCCCAGAAAATATGGTGCTCACATACACGAGCAGATTAAGACTGAGCTGGATGAAATGGAACATAATGGTTTAAGGTATCACATACATCAATACACAGACAGGTTCAGTTCTATTATGTACATGTTGAAGGAAGATGACACAAATCAGTGTATGTTTTGACCCAAGACACCTGAATCTTTTTCTGAAGAGATGCACAAGGAGAATTTAAAAATCAGAGAAACTGAATCCCAAATTCACAAGAGCTAAATTCTCCAAGATGGATGTCAAATACTGATAGTGAAGGTCACTAGGCAAAGGAACCTCAAAAAAAAGTCACTACTTTCAGAACATTATTTGGAAGATATTGGTTCCTGAGGTTACCTTTTGGTCTGTCAGTCAAGATGTGTTCCATCAGCATTTGGGCAGTATTACAGAAAGTGTTCCTGGATGTGTTTGTTTACTGATAATATCACAGTGGTGGGCAAAACCAAAGAAGAGCATGCCCGAAATCTACACTCAGTAATGGCAGCAGCTCATTGTGAAGGACTTAATCTTCAACAGCAAGAAGTGCCAGGTGAATGTAGGTCATATCATTTTGCTTTGGCTCTGTTCTATTTCAGTTATGAGATCCATACTGACCCAGGCAAATCTGAAGATGCAAAGCACATGTCTATTCCTCGAGAGAAAGGAGGCATGCAGAGATATCAAGAATATTTTAGTTTCCTGGCATCATATGTACAAACCTTTCCTGACAAAGCATCGTTAAGAAAACTCTTCAGGAAAGATGTACCCAAAGGTACGGCAAGAGGACAGACATCATACCTTTGAATTACTCAAACAAGGACTGTCAGCAGAAATGTGCATCCTACAGTACCGTGATCCAAGGAAGAAGACTACTTTAGAAGTCGATGCATCTCAGAAAGGGCTAGGAGGTGCAGCATGCAAGATGGCAAACCAGATGCATTTATAATCTAATGGTCATTCCCAATGTCAATCTGATTTTTCCAACATTAAGCATGAAACACTTGCTCTAGTGTTTGATATGACAAGATTCTATACCATGTTTCCTAGTTTACCAAGCTTCCAAAAATCGAAGCCGATGTGTCAGCACACTGATTGGCACGTGCAGAACCTCCCAAACACCATGGCACTTTAAGGGAATGTTGTTCCATACAACCTATTCAGTTAGCAATTCACCATGGATAGAGATCACAAACCATTGGGAATTATTTGGCACAAACCACTGACAAGTGCACCAACTAAACTACAATGACTACCAGTAAAGTTACAGGGATATATCACTTTGATACCTGTTACAAACTTGGTACCAAAATAGCTATAGCTTTGGATATGAACTTACTGTAACCAGCAGAAATCACGACTGGAAGATAAATTAGGACAACCCTGCCAAGTCATCACTTGTTTATGCCCTCTGGGATACAGAGGGAGGATGAAGATGATGTGTGACTGAAGTGCAAACAGGGAACTGCCTAATCTGTACAAAGGACAGAAGGTCAGAGTCACTCTGCCCAGGAAGTGTGGTTATCCACAGAGATATCCAAAATGTGCAGTGAGCCTAAATACGGCAAAATAACAACACTGAATGAAGCAACATTGAGGAGAAACAGAAGCTAACTCATGGAACTGTACAATATTCCAATTGTAGACGAACAGACACAAAACTAGCTCTGAGAATACAATCAGGACAACAATCAATATATTAATAACATGCAAGGCTCCAAGGTACCTTCAAGTCAAGAATACTCAATCTCCAGAAGGTTGTGCCATCACATGATCTGGAAGGGTCATCAAATCACCTTAATACCGTATAGACTCTTAGACTCAAAATCTCAAGTTTTTCAATTCTTGTTTCTGTATAAATAGATTTGCAACTGTCCTAATCATCTTAAACATATTTAATTTTCCCTTTGGAAAAAGGGTACGTGGGTTATTGCTTGAAGATCTGTGTTATTTTAAGTATTAGATACAGTAATAAGCCAAGGACCAGGAATGAAATCATATGACCGTCTTGCCCGTGCTGTTCAGAAGCAGCAATGGTAGGTGATTGCATACAGTATCTCACACAGAGTTCTAGTTTGATCTATAAATTGAATGTCCAGGAAATTTCTAAGTACATTGAATCCACTCTACTTAACCTGTTACGTACCAATGACACAAGAAATACAAAGATGTCCCAAATGCCTTCAAGCCAAGTTATTCACTGGGGTAATGTAATTTCACTAATGTCGTTATTTAGATAAGTAACAATCCCAGGTTATGTCACAATGCCCTATTTTACAAGTAATTCCCCATTAGTTGGGTAATGTTTTACCAGTAACAGTATATGATATTTTGACTGCATTTGTTAGGTCAGTAACACCACATTACATATCCAATGTCCCTCATATCAGAGACACTGTTACTTTACTAATGTCCCTTGTTATGTGAGTTACACCATGCCAAAAGAATTAAATATCATAGGAAAAGGAGTAGGAGTCACCCATTCTTGATCAGTTAAGCAATCAAGGGTTATGAGGAAAGCGCAGAAAAGTGAGCTTGAGGGATGTTGGATGAGCCATGATTCTATTTCTTCAAAGGCCCTTTGAGTTTGGTCCACTCATTCAGTAAAATCAGGTCTGAATCTCTACTTCAACTTTATTTTCATGTTCTGTCCTCGTATTGCTGATTCCATTACTCGCCAAAAATCTATCTATTTCAGTCTTAAACATATTCATCGACTGAGGATCAACAGCTCTTTGGGTTAAAGTCCAAGATTCACAAACACTAATTAAAGAAATCTCTGCTCATTTCAGTGCTGAAGGGCCAACCCTTTTTGTGAAACTATGGCACCTAGTTTTAGACCCTTCAGCCAGCGGTAAACAACTTTACGATGTTTATCCTTTAAGAATTTTTTGTTTCAATCAAGCCAGTCTTCTAAACTCCAGAAAATACAGACCCATTCTACGCAATTGTTTGTTATAGTAAAATCCTTTCATTTCAAGAATTAATTGAGTAATTTTGATGCATTGCCTCTAAAGCATGCAATCATTCCTTAGGCTACATAGTATTTCCAGATGTCGTTTCATCACAATCCTAGAGAACTGCAGAAAGATTTCCTTACTCGGAAATTACAACCCCCTTGCAAACAGAGATGAGCAAACCACTTGCTCTTTTTCTTTCTTGATAACTTGCTGTGCTTCTAATACAACACCCAAAAATCCCAACATACTGTTCATGCCACATTTGCTAATCCTGATACCACTCCATCACTACATCAATGCCCCACTTTATGCCAAGATTTGGAGGTGCTGGTATTGGACTGGGCTGGACAAAGTCAGAAATCACACGACACCAGGTTATAGTCCAACACGTTTATTGTGTCCACTACACCTGAAGAAGGACTGAGGCTCCAAAAGCTTGTGTTTTCAAATAAACCTGTTTGTACCAGTAATACAGCACTATTTCACTAATATCAAGTTGTATGAATATTAGCCCCTTACTTCACTAATTCACCCTTGACCCCTTTATTAGAAACGTCCCCGCTATTATTACAAATGTCCCACATATTTCACTGATAATTGTCTCTGATTAAATCTCGCTGATATTCTTTGCTGTCATTACTATTTACCCTATGATCAGCACAAAGAAAACAAATGTGCCAGCCTGCTGCGGGAAGACACTATCTTGAACTCAAGTTTTTAGACAAAGGCCAGAACCTCTCAACAGTGGAAAGGTTCACATAACACACACTCTCCAGCTGTTTAGATTGATGACGACACATGCAAAAATTACCAAGACAAGCGTATCCTTTGGCAGACTTCAAAAATCTGGAACTAAAAATTAATAAATCCCCTTTTCAGACCACAGTAGTTTAAGATGGCAGCCACCACTGCCTTCCCAAGAAGGGCAGCTAGGGATGAGCAGTAAATGTTGGCCCACATCCATGAATGAATAGTCACAAAATAAAACTGAAATTCTATACAGCAATAGTCTTGCCCTTTCTACTCTATGTAGCAAAACCTGTACTAAGCACCAGCCTCAGAACACAGCAACTTATACTTCTGCTCCCTTTGGAAGCTTCTGAAGATCAGCTTGCAGTACAACATACCAGATACTGAGATGCTGACCTGAGCTGGCAGGTCTAGCGTCCACAACGTAATGAGACAGTCACCGAATTGGGTTGGTCTGACACTGACTTACCAAAGCATATTTTCTGAGGAGAGTTTGAATCAGAGGTTTGGTCTGAGGGATTCAAAGACCAGGCTACAAGGGTACTGAAGGCTTCACTCTGGAGTTTTGATATCAACCTGGGGGACGATCACTCCAGGCCGAACACCTTGTGCAACCAAATAACAAAAATGGTGTGGTCTGATTTGTCAGCCAGTACGTATCAGAGGCTGAGAAAATCTCAAGCCAACAACTCATCTAAAAATCAATTTCCTATGGTATCCTGTCCTATCTGCAGTAGCACCCCTCAGACAATGATCAGACTGAGCTGTCATCCAAACACCCCAGAAGATGAAACATGGTTGCCTAAAGCTCATAGGATTTTTTTTTATATATCCACTCACAGAATGTGGCCGTTTCTAGATAGGCCAGCATTTATGCCCAGAGGGCAGTTAAGAGTCAACCACATTGCTGTGGGTTTTGAGTCACATGTAGGCCTGACCAGGTAAGGAGAACAGATTTCATTCCCTAAAGGACGTTATTGAATTGAATTAAATTGCATTGAATCATTTATTGTCACATGTATTCGATGTAAAAATAGTGAAAAGTCATCTTGTCAGAAAGGACATTAGTGAACTAGGGTGGTTTTTCCAACAATCACCAATCGGTTTCATGGTCATCATTAGGCCCTTAACCCTTAACTCCAGATTCTTAAAGAAGAGGAGTTAGCAAAGATGATGTAGATCTTGAACTCATTGCCTAAAGAAATGACAGAGGCACAAATCCTCACTGCGTTTAAACTGTAACCTGCAGGACTAAGGATGAGGAACAGGAAAAGTGGGATTAGGCAGCAGGGGCAAAATTTGCCGAACGGACTCATTCTACGAATAACAAGGTGTAGAGCTGGATGAACACAGCCGGCCAAGCAGCATCAGAGGAGCAGGAAAGCTGACGTGTCGGGCCTAGACCCTTCTTCATAAACCCGAAACGTCAGCTTTCCTGCCCCTATGATGCTGCTGGGCCTGCTGTGTTCATCCAGCCCCACACCTTGTTACCTCAGATTCTCCAGCATCTACAGTTCCTAGTATCAAGGACTCATTCTACGATTCTCCGCAGCCCCGTGCTGTGCCATGAATGTTGTCTGTGAGTGTGCATAACATACGTGTGTGTGTGTGTGTGTGTGAGAGAGACGCCCGGCCGGCCCTGGGAAACAGTGATGGCCATTTCTCAGCTGGTACCTACCTGCCCGGTTCCGGCTGCTCCGTTGTGGCGGGCGGGGTCAGCGAGAAGCCGTGCTGCCATAGGACGCCGGTTACCGGGCAACCATTGTGTTAGTCTGGTTGCTCGGTTACCGTCAGAACGCGGATGTTAGCTGACGTCACGCACGCTAATGGACAGCGAATCAGACTGGGCTGGAACAACTTGTACTGACCTATATTACATTGTATTGTACAACTCACTACTGGTCAGGGCTGTATGATTCAACACAGTTTAGGGTAGTACAATTCGTTCCACTCTACATCATGGGAGGAAAGCTGACGTTTCTGGCCTAGACCCTTCTTCAGAAATGGGGGAGAGGAAGGGGGTTCTGAAATGAATAGGGAGAGGCGGGGGGAGGCGGATAGAAGATGGATAGAGGAGAAGATTGGTGGAGAGGAGACAGACAGGTCAAAGAAGCCAGGATGGAGCCAGTAAAGGTGAATGTAGGGGGGTGGGGGGGGGAAGGGAAAAGTGCTCCTCTGACGCTGCTTGGCCTGCTGTGTTCATCCAGCTCTGCACCTTGTTATCTCAGATTCTCCAGCATCTGCAGTTCCTACTATCTCTCACTCCATATCGTGTAGTGCAGCATAATTCATTACAACTCACCATAATTCAATATAGTAACATTCAGTTCAACTCCGTATATTTAAGTCCAGTATAATTCAGTACAATTCAATAATAGCTCAGCACAATTTAGTCTCAGCCTCAAGTTCAAGACAACCTAAGTCAGACTCAACCCATCCCAGGGCAATTTCCAGCCATCCTTCCATTAAGATCCACACAGAAATCCTCCTAAGTGTAGGACATTTGCCCCGGTCAGGGAGCCACCTCTCATCTCGAAGCTGATACCAATACAGTTATCCAATCTGTGAGCGGCCATCAAGACACTCCCAAGTATGAGAATCTTCCATGATTGCGGCATCTTTGCTGATATCAAGATCCTTGTAAGGCCACAATCCTTCCGACTTTTCTACTTGGATCTGAAACTTGGACTACACATTGACCCCCACGTCAAGGCCCGTTAGAAGAACCATCAAAGCTATTTGAGATAGATTCTCTTGCATCACTTGGCAGGATGGGTAGACAGTGTGCTTGAAGGAGCAAATAGCACCACCGTCCAGCCATGATCATCTGAAACCAACTTCAACAGGCTAACCACGAGCCTAGGATGCCCCAAGTTCTGACTGGAAAAGCACATCTTCTTCACCCAGCCCACAGAAGGCGCTAGAATGGCAGGAGGACAAAGAAAGAGTTTCAAAGGTTCCCTGAAGGTTTCCCTCAAGACATGCAATGTAGGCGCAACATCAATGTGTGGGAAGACTCTCGTTCAGAAGAAACAAACTTAGAGGAACCTCCTTTATAGTCAGACACAATTCTTCGAGAACACCAGTCGGCAAGAGGAAAAGAAATGAGAGAAAAGAAGGCCAGTAATCTCAAAGGCCAAGGATGACTTCCACTTCCTGGAAACATCTACCAAATATGTGGTTGGAGATGTGGCTCTAGGATTACGCTCATCAGCCATGCAAGAATCCGCAGAACCCAATGACCAGTGACACAGAATTTCCTGTGTGGACAATCTCACTTGTTAGTGAGTGATTGTCAATGATGAGTTCAATGCAGTAATTCCATTTAAAACAGTTTAGTGCAGTACAATTCTGTACAACCCAATACAATGCTGTACTGAAATACATTGAGTTGTATTGTATAATTCAAAACAACTCAATAGTTTAGTACAGTATGAATCAGTAGAGGTCAATACAGTTCAGCTTGGTGTAATATGGAGCAATGCACTTTAGCACAATAGAGTGTACAATTTAGTAGAGTTCTGTTCATGGCAATTCAATACAAAATTCAATACAATTCATACAAGTTCAGTGCAGTATAATTTAGGTGTTCTGTGCAGTATTCACTTCTATTCATATTGCCTTGTCAAATGTAATTCATTACACGGTGCAACTCATGCCTTTGCAAGTGAACTTCAGCATAGGATGTCATCATGTATAACCTAGGGTAGATGAGTGATGCTAGGGTCTGCAATCTGGCCACAGCAACATGAACAAAGATCTCCTCTACATGCTTAATACAGATGCCACTGTAATTGTTACTGTCAATTTAATGTAGTTTGCATTTTCACAAGGTGACTATTGTTGCATCACGCATGTCTTGAGACAATTCAATCAGCAGATATATAGAATTAAATATTACAGGATACTTGACTTTCATAAGTGGCAGGCAAACTGGAGCAGATGGGGTAGTCCTGGTAATAAAGTTTCAGACAGACTGTAGAGAAAAAAAGTGTTCTGAAATAATCAAACGTAGACCATCGCAGCCCCAGAAAATTTCTGCCCAAGTTCCCCAGTGTTCTTTCCTAGCCTCAACCATCTTCAGCATGACCTCCCTCCATCATGAAGTCAGAAGTGTGGATGATCATTGACGATAGTAAACTGTTCAGCCTCATTCGTGACCCCTCAGATGCTGAATCAGTTCATATCCATATGCAGCAAGACCTGTACAAAATCCAACCTTGAGCTGACAAGTGGCAAATAACATTTGTACCACAAGTGCCAGGCAATGACCATCTTCAATAAAAGAGAATCTAAGCATTTTCCCTTTCGTGGCATTGTCATCACTAAATCCTCTACCATCAACATCCTGCAGGTTATCTCTGCCCAGAAACTGAACTGGGCCGGACCAGTCATATAAATACTGTGATTACAAAAGCAGGTCTGTCCACCATTTATAAGGCACAAGTCATAAATATGATAGATCATGCTCCACTTGCCTGGATGCATGCAGATCTAACAAGAAGCATGACATTACGCAGGACAAAGCTGCTTGCTTGATTGGCAAGCCATCCATCAGATTTAACATTCATTCCCTTCACCACCAACATACAGTAGCAGCAGCATGTACCATTGACAAAATGCTCAGCATCAACTCACTGAGGTTGCCCCATCAGCACCTTTGAAATCCATGATCTCTACCAAAAGGGAAGCAGAGGCAATGGCAGCTTCATCACCTGTAGGTTCCTCTCAAGCCACATACCATCCGATTAGGAACTATGTTGCCATTTCTTCATTGTCACTGGGTGAAAATCCTGGTAACTCCTTTCCTGAGAGCACTTACACTCGAAGGACTACAGTGGTTTGTGAAGGCAGCTCACCACCAGTTTTTCCAAGGCACTTAGGGATGGGTAATAAATACTGGCCTCACCTGCAACACCCGCATTCTGACAACAAAACCTTAAATCATTTTAGATGGAGCTAAGAAACACAGGGCAGAAAAATATGATGGTAATAAATCAAAAGCTCCTTAACAGTAATAGTGGCATCATCCAGAGTCTAAACATGTAATTAGGGGACCCTCTTCTTACAATTTCAGGTTGCCTTGTCTAAGAAGATCGAACATCTGTGATTACGGCACAAATGTGTCAAGATGAGTTCATGGAATGTTTTCAAAAATGTTCACTGGGTAAGTATGTTGAAGAACTAACTACAGAACAGAATATTTTAGTATTGTATTGGTAATGTGCATTGTTACAGGGTTAATTCATAACCTTGTCATAAAAGAACCTCTGGGGACAAATAATCGTAATGAGATTTTTTATTTGGAGTTTGAAAGTGATTTAGTTAAGCCTTAATTGTGAAAGAAGGAAATTACATAATATAAAAGATAACGTGAATAAGGTTAATTAGGCAACTGAATTGAAAGGTATAAAAGACAAATAAACAATGATAAACCACTGACAAAAAATTCATAATTTGTGACATTAAATAACATCACATGCAGTCAGAGTGATGCCAACAATTCAGGTTTGATTGCCATTCCAGCTGGGGTAAACTTGTTAGCTGCATCTTCACTCAGCCCTGGATTGGAGAACAATGGAACATGACTACAACAAAAAGGGGCAAGAAAACAGCTCAGGATGAACCATTATCAGGTATTGAGCCAAGGACCTACCGGCAAGGGAGACCATATGCTTGAGATAATGATCTCATGAACGTTAGGAATGAAAGCCCCATGAGAAGTATGGTCCAACCACGGTCAATAAAAAGTTAAAAATAGTCATAAAGGAAGAGGCTGAGAGTATTGCCAAAAAGTGGAGGATATAACAAGAAAATTAAGAGAAAAACAGAGGAGAATACAGATAAAAATAATGGGGGGGGGGGCAAAGAAAACATGTTCTATGCCAAGAAAGGTCTTGCCTATATCCAGACCTCCGTTTATTATGCCATCTAGCTTCTTGAAAAGGTAGCAAAAATCTCACAGCAAAAAGGTTGTGTGTTACAATCATAAACGCAACATTAGGGCACAAGCCTACAACTTGTAAAGCAATTGTTTTTAAACCTACAACAGGGGAGAAAAAAGTGAAGTCAACACAAAATAAATAAACCATAATACCATAATATTGACTTTCATTCTAACATTTTTAAAGAGAGAAAAGCAGAAGGAATGGAAAGCAACATCTGAACATAGACCAACAATCCAGTGGCATTTTATTTGAATTTCAGTTACTTAAAGAGAGAATGAGTCTTCACTTCATAGATCAACAGTTAACTGATAAAGAAAGTTAGACATTTCAAAACTCTTATATCCTTCGGGCGATAAAGTATTTTGGGAGATGATCACAAACATCCTGACAAAATGTTCCAATTTTCAAAAGATCAGCTTATGGTACACATCAACCACAGGATTCACAGGCTCAAGTTCATGTCATACCATCAACATCCTGGTGAAAATATCAACCAATTCATAGGCAGGCATCAAGGCGAAAGTATGGAATGTGATTTTACCAATGCTAACTTAGTCGTAAGGCTGGTAGAACTGATAATTGCTTCTATACCTATCAAACCTCTTTACTCAGAGAGTAGTAAGGGCATGGAATGCCTTGCCTGCAGCAGTTGTAGACTCGCCAACTTAAAGGGCATTTAAATGGTCGTTGGATAAACATATGGATGATAATGGATTAGTGTAGGTGAGATGGGCTTCAGATTGGTTTCACAGGTTGGCTCAACATCAAGGGCCGAAGGGCCTGTACTGCACTGTAATGTTCTATGTTCTAAATGTTTCCAGAAAGGTACTACTGGACAAATCTAAAAATCTAAAGTATTTACATGTATTTTGAAAGGCAAGGACTGATTAGGGATTGTCAACACAGCTTTGTGCTTGGGAAATTGTGACTCACTAACTTGATTGTTACTTTTTCAAAAAATTCAAAGAGGATTGATGAAAGCAGAGTGATGGACGTGATCTATATGGAGTTCATCAAGGCGTTTGACAAGGTTCCTCACGGTAGACTGGTTACCAAGGTTAGATCACACGGAATACAGGAATAACTAGCCATCTGGATACGGAACTGACTCAAAGGTGGAAGACAAAAGGGTGTTGGGTGGAGGGTTTCTTTTCAGACTGGAGACCTGTGACCAATATTGTGCCACAAGGATCAGTGCTGGGTCCATTGCTTTTCATCATTTATATTAATGATTTGGATGTGAACATAGAAAGTATAGTTAGTAAGTTTGCAGATGACACCAAAATTGGAGGTGTAGTGCACAGTGAAGAAGGTTACCTCAGAGTACAATGGGACAATGATCAGATGGGCCAATGGGCTGAGGAGTGACAGATGGCATTTAATTTAGATAAATGCGAGGTGCTGCATTTTGGGAAGGCAAATCAGGGCAGGACTTATACACTTAATGGTAAGGTCCTGGGGAGTGTTGCTGAACAAAGAGACCTTGGAGTGCGGGTTCATAGTTCCTTGAAAGTGGAATTGCAGGTAGATAAGATAGTGAAGAATGCATTTGGTACACTTGCCTTTATTTGTCAATGCTTTGAGTACAGGAGTTGGGAGGTCATGTTGCAGCTGCGCAGTGCATTGGTTAGGCCACTTTTGGAGTATTGTGTGTAATTCTGATCTCCCTGCTATAGGAAGGCTGGATTCAGAAAAGATTTAGGAGGACGTTGCCAGGGTTGGAGGTTTGAGCTGTACGGGGAAGCTGAATAGGGTAGGGTTATTCTCCCTGGAGTGTCAGAGGCTGAGGGGTGACCTTATAGAGGTTATAAAATCATGAGGGGCATCGATAGGTTAAATAGCCAAGGTTATATAGCTGGGGAAGTCCAAAACTAGAGGGACTAGATTTAAGGTGAGAAGGGAAAGATTTAAAAGGGACCTAAGGGAAACCTTTTTCACTTAGATGGTGGTGCATATATGGAATGAGCTGCCAGAGGAAGTGGAGGAGGCTGGTACGATGACAACGTTTAAAAGGCATCTGGATGGATATATGAATAGGAGGAATTTAGAGGGATATGGGCCTAATGCTGGCAAATGGGACTAGATTTATTTAGGACATCTGGTCAGCATGAACAAGTTGGACCGAAGGGCCTGGTTCCGTAACGTACAGCTCTATGACTCCATTAAGCAAGCCACTGATGCACTAAGTGCATTAACAATTTAGCAGAACTGCAGATCTGGAGGGTCTTGTCTTTGCAGCAACTATTGTAACATACCTCGGGTCAGTAAAATATCCAAATCTTGTACAAGATGTACATCCACCAAAACACTGCAGCATTTTGTGACACGGTCAGCTGTATTCTTAAAGCAGACATTGAGCTAAAATTTGCAAGAAAACCAAGTGTTTGGAGAAACCCAAAGTGCAACACATGGAAAGGCCAAATCATTGAACAATGTCAGATGTATTTCCAAACTTCCATCCATGGCTAGCAATCACGTCAATGAAGTCCACAAGGTAACTGCAATGTTGCAGCGTACAGACCCAAGTCAAACAGTACATGAGGTTAAAGTGATAGATTACATTGGTGCCATCAGAAAGGCTGAAGTCTTTACATGCATCCTAGTGATAGATCCCAAAAGGAAGGGCAACATGCACTAAATGATAATATTGACACTGGTGCGAGTGCAAATGTTAACTCTTTATGCATCTTAGATCTAAATGTCAATATTTCTTCTCAGGATGGATATCGGAAACTTTTCTGTCATTGACAAGGAGACCTTGTATCGTTGGTCTATCAGCATGTACTCAGCAATGTATCATCACATTCCACAAGCTAACCGATATGGCAATCCAACACCAGACCGTGATGAAATCTACCAATGACCGGAGCAAACTCTACACAGAGCCATTTGATTCTATTAGCAACTTTAAAGGCAGCATGACATCTAAAAGAAGATGCCCAATCCGGCATTGGCCCTCCTCATAAATCAGCATTCACATTAAGACTAAGCTCACACTGGAATTGGGTTCCATGGTTTAAAAACATCATTTGCAAAGCTGACAATCACACTGTTTAGTGAATTCTCATCATGTGTTTTGAAGAAAGATGGTACTCCATGAATATGTTTAGATCCAGGGTGACTAAACTGTGCACTAATAAGATGTCCATACAAAGTTCTCCCCAAAAATAACTTTTTTTTTTATTATTCATTCACAGGATGAGTGTGTTGCTGGCCAGGCAGCATTTATTGTCCAGAGGGCAGTTAAGAGTCAACCACATTTCTGATGAAGGGTCTAGGCCCGAAACGTCAAGCTTTCCTGCTCCCATGATGCTGCTTGGCCTGCTGCGTTCATCCAGCTCCACACCTTGTTATCTTGGATTCTCCAGCATCTGCAGTTCCTATTATTTCAGGTAAGGATAGCAGTTTCTTTCCCTAAAGGACATAAGTGAACCAGATGGGTACTTTCCCCAATAATTAACCTATTGTCTATGGTCGTCATTTGATTCTTAATTCCAGATTTTTACTAAATTCAAATTTAACCATCTGCCATAGTGGTATTTGAACCCGGGTCCCAGAATATTTACTGGGTTTTGGGTTGAAAGACACCAGTGATAATACCACTAGACCATTGCCTCCCCATCATCACTTAATCCCAAGTTTTGAGGTATGAAGCGTTATCCAAATTTGATGCCTTGAATGGATATTGGTCTATGCATGTTTCGACAGACAGCTTTCGCAACACCTTTCAATTGATATTGTTTTCTAACTTTTAACTTTTAGATTATCTGTCAACTGGGATATATTCTAACAACGTATGGACTGCATCATAGAGAATCCAGCAGCCTCTATATCACTGATGGCAATGGAGATCTCTGGAAAATTAAACATGAGCATGACACAAACCTGCATGAGCTCACAGAAGCTGAAGAGTCTTGCTTTCAACAGCAAGAAGTGCCAGTATATCAATATAAACGTCTTTGGTCCAGTCTACACCTCAAATACTGTTAGACCTGATCCTATCCAAAACAGAAGATGTATGAAAGATAGCTTTCATACTGCAAAACAAAAGTGGTTTACAAAGGTGCTCAGCTTTTTCAACTGCTTATTCCCATATATTCCAGATTTTGTGACCAAAATATCTCTGATATGAGATTTGCTCTGCAAAGACACACCCTGTGGGAGAAAGATTGCCAACATAACCTTCAGTTTATCAAAAATGCTTCATCTTCTAGCTGATGTATCTCTAGTTTTATGAGCACTCCAGACTTACCATGCTGGACGTAGATGCATCCCAGAAAGGCTTGGAGCAAGCCTATTTCAGAATGACAAGTCTATTGTGCATGGTTCTACACTCCTTATGACAGCTCAGACACTACTCTAATATTGAAAGGGAACCTCTAGCTTTAGTTTTCTGAAAGTTCCACACAGGAGTAAGCACTTCATTGTTCATACTGACCACAAACCATCGGAAATGATTTGTTGAAAACCTCTTACAATTGCACCTCCACGACTACAATAACTAGTTATGAAGATCCAAGGATACAATTTTAAAGTACAGTACAAACCAGGCTCACAAATGACTACTCCTGTGAGCTAGCAGACTTCCAAATCCCACTAACAGGAAAAATATTCCATGAGACCTACAAGGGGATATTGTCAATTCCAAGTTGAAAGATGGTCTCCACATCAATCTCATTTATTTCAGTCAAAACCAAGCAGAGCAGATTCAGCAAGCTACATGTGATGATGTCCAGTTGCAAAAACCCAAAACAATCATGATCAGTAGGTGGACTGAACACATTCAACAGGTTCCTGAGCAAGCACATTCTTTCTGGTTACTCAAAGACAAACTAGGACTTTCTAGGAATGCAAGTTTTGAAGGTAAACAAGTGATTAATGCATAAGCTCTATATTAAGACATGCTTCACCATATGAACAAAGGTTACACGAATGCAAAAAAAACCTCAAAGTATTGGCACGTGAATCTACCTATTGGCCCAGCATCAATAAAGACATCGAACAACTGATCAAATTGTGTGAAACATGTCAACTCCATCAACCTCAACAACTGAAGCTCTCATTCTGCCCAAAATTCCTTCTGAACTATGATGCACAATTACAACTCATAATTCCCACGTCCAAGGGCATGATCACATTCTGATGACTGACTATTTCACCAAATATCCTTTTATGAACTGAATCAATGATACTAGTAGTGCATGATAATTGCCATCTTAAGCATGTTTGGTGTTCCTCGGTAAATTTTGTCTGATAGCTGTCCACAGCACAATATTGCAACTTTCCAAGACACATACAGGAAATGAGGTACTCAGCACATTACCTCCTCCCCTCATAATCCTCAACTGAATAGTCTCATAGAGAGGAGGTCATTGATGAAGTAGCTGAAGTTGGTTGGACCTAGGACACTACCCTGATGAACTCCTGCAGAGATGTCCTGAAGTGAAGATAATTGACCTCCAATAACCACAACCATTTTCTGACATGCCAGGTTTTACACCAAACATCGGAGAGTTTGGTTCCAGATATCCATTGACTCTGGTTTTGCTAGGGCTCCTTGATACTACACTCGGTTGAATGCAGCCTTGATGTCTAGGACTGCCACTCTCACCTCACCTCTGGAATTCAGCTCTTCTGTCCGTGATTGAACCAAGACTGTAGGTAGGTCAGCAGCTTAGTGGCTCTGGCAGATCCCAAACTGAGCAGGTCCTGCTCAATAGCACTGTTGATGACATCTTCCATCACTTTACTGATAATCGAGAGACTGATGGGGCAGTAATAGGCTGGGTCAGATCTGTCCTGTTTTGTGTCTATGGGACATACTTGGACAATTTTCCACATTGTTGGGCAGATGCCAGTGTTGTAGATGTACTAGAACAGCTTTGCTAGGGGAGCGATAAGCTCTGGAGCACAAGTCTTTAATACTATTGCCAGAATGTCATCAGGGCATGTCGCCTTTGCAGTATCCAGTGCCCCCAACAGTCTCTTGCTATCAAGTAGATTGAATTGAATTGGCTAAAGACTGGTATCTGTGATGCTTGGTATAAGACAAACACATTCTGATGTGTGGGCAAGAATCCAGTGAAAATGAAGAACTGACAGGTAGGCATAAAGGTATAGAAATAGAGAAATTAATGGGCCTAAAAGCCAACAAATCCCTTGGTCATAATTGCGGGTCTTACAAGAGGTATTAAGAGATGGTAGGTGCATTGGTTTTGATCTTTCATGAATTCCCTAAATTTCAAAATGATCCCCATAAATTTGTATGTTGTGAATCCTGACTTTAAAAAGGAGAAAAAATATGGTCACGTCCTTCAGCAAGTTTAACATCAGAACTGGAGACGATGCCAGCATATTATTAAGTATGTGGTAACTGGGCACTTAAAATGACAATAATGAATTGATAGAGTTAGCAGTGTTGATTCAGTCAACAGTGTTTCATAAATCTACTGAGCTTTTCTAAGATCTTAAGGAGTAATAAAGATAAGCGGTCAATATATTGATGTAGTACATTTGTATTTTCACAAAGTATTGATAGAAAGTTTTAAATTTAATTAGCACCTTTCATGAGCACAGAACACTGCAAAGCATTTTCTAGCCTATGAATGTAGTCACTAGTGTACTATAGGAAATGTCATAGCCAAATTGAACTCAGCAAACTCTCACAAAGAGCACAGTAATGATAACCAGCCAGAGAGAGATAATTTTTGGCTAGAATATTGTATATCTTCCCCGATCTTTTTCAAAATATTGTGATGGGATGGCCAGTAGGGCAGCCAAGATATTTGTTTAACATCTCATCCGAAAGATGACACATTCAACCTTATAACAGTACTCACTGGATTACCATCCTTGATTTCAGTGCTCCAGCCCGACATAAGTCTTAAATCCATAATTATCTGACTCAGAGACTACAGCACTACAGTAACATGGCTCATTTAAAAAATGCCACATAATAGGCTATTATTCAAAATTAGGGCTCATGGGATTAAGGAATACTCAAGATAGAAAAAGGGTGTAACAATAAATGGTTCATCTTCAAGTTAGAAATTGCATCTATTGGGGAACTACAAATTTGAACTTCAGTCATTTACAGTCTATCAATGGCTTTGATAAGGGGACCAAGTGTAAAGTCTAAAGACTTGTGGACAATACAAAGTTAGGTAGTAAAGAAATTAGGCTTTGGTGAAGATGCAAGTCATCTACCAAATGATATAGGCAAGTAAAGTAAAAGAGCAAGATGATGGTAGGTGGAATATAACAAGGATAACATCAAGAGATAACAAGGTGTAGAGCTGGATGAACACAGCAGGCCAAGCAGCATCAGGAGCAGCAGGAAAGCTGAAGTTTCAGGTCCGGACCCTTCTCCAGGATAACATCAAGGATAACATCAAATTATCCACTTTGGCAGGAAAAGAAAAAAGAATATCTGTTAAACAGTAACAAACTATGACAAATAGATGTTATGGTTTAGGAATCCTTGTCTGTAAATTATCAAGTAGGTATTGTAAGCAATTTGGAATGCAAATTATATATTAGCCTTTATCACAATGGGATAAAGTAAGAGTATAAATAAGTCTTACTGGAATTATATGGTGACTTGGTGGGAGCACAGTTGATCAATTGTAGTTTTGCACTGTATGTAATTTACATGTCTGAAAACAAGTTCAACAAAAGTTCATTCAAATAATGGTGAGAACTTGCCCTACACAGGAATATTGAGTAGACTAGGCCTATATTCCTTGCAGTCAAATAAAACCAAATAATTGTAGATACTGAAGATCTGAAATAAAAACAAAGTGCTGAAGAAACTCAGCAAATCTTGCAGCATCTGCAGAATGAGGAGGCTAGTCAATGTTTGAACTGCGATAATTTTCTTCCTTGGAACAGAACTTTGGTTCCAAGGAAGTTATATTGGACTCAAAACATCTAGATGCTGCCAGATCTACTATTGCCAGCACTTTCTATTTTTATTCCTTTCAGTTAAAATAATTTGACAAAATAACTCATTACATACAAGCATCAAGACATACCTCTATTTTTGGTGAGAAAGGCCTTTCTTGTCAGATCCTTCGTGCACACCTAGAGTCTCACAATATTGTGCCCTGCCATTAAAGTGGCTGTTGCAGCTTTACCACACAGGTATGGAGATGCAGTAGTTTTTATTGAGATTCACACTGATTCAATACCCTCAGTGTAGGTCCCTAGAAGCAATCTCAGTGGAACATTAACTGCTGCTGGAGCTCCATAAACTTGGTGAGATGCTCATTGGTTTGTCCATGGCCTTTCAGTGCAAACAGCTGTTGATGAGTGTTGCAGATTAACATGCCAGGATGTAAGCCCACATTCAGTGATGCAACGAAGCTTAGAGCACCGTGAAGAATCAGTGGAAAAGTCCACAATGCCCTCCTGTTGGAGTATACTGAAGTGCTAGAAGCACGGAAAAACCATTGGGATGTATGAAGCAGAGGATGTTTGACATGAAATATAACTATATTGTAAACACCACTTCTTATTGTAATGGTACATTGAAAAATCCCTGTACTTAAGAAGAATGAGATGGCCTAACTGAAACGTTAATAAAAAGGGGTTTTCACATATATCTGTGGAATGTCAAGAACTGAGAGCAGTCTCAGGATAAAGAGACAGCTATGTGAGACTGAAAAAATTTCTTCACATGATTGAGAATACTTGTAATCTCTAACCCAGCAAGCTGTGGATGTGCAGTCATTTAATGTGCTCAAGACAAAGACCAATGTATTTTTAGATGAAGTAATCAAAAGAAACATGCATGACGTAGGAACGACAAATAGGGGTAGACCATAAGCCATAACTTAGTTGTTATATAAGGGTGTAATGTTTCTGTTAAAGGATGTTAGTGAGACCAGATCTCAAATACGGCATACATTTTTCATCTCCTTACACAAATGAAAGGGGTGGTTCAGATGAGGTTAACTAGATTCGTACCTGGAATGAGAAGGCTGCCTTATGAGTAAAGTTTGGACAGGGTGGGCTTATTTTTCATTAGATATCATAAGAACGAGAGGTGAGATTTGATTGAAGTTTAAAAGATCCCGAATGGTCTCAAAATTTATATGCTTGTAAGCCTAGCAATATCAAAACAGAAAATGCTGGAGAAATTCAGCAAATCTGGCAGCATTTGTGGAGAGAGAAACAAAGTTAACATTTCAAATCTAATTGAACCCAAAACATTAACTTTCTCTCTACATAAGAGGCTCGTCCTGGTGGGTTTCTCCAGCATTTGACAAACCTGCTTAGTGCATCTATTAATGAATCAGCCAGGTAAAGGCTCAAGCTTAAAAATCATTTTCACAGTAAAATTCTCAATCATGAAGGCAGAGGGGTTACTAAATGACTGTATTAATTGGAATCGAGTCTAAATTGGTGAACATTCACACTTATCCAGGCAAAATGCTTGGGTAGTTTTCCATACCAAGCAGAAAAATGCAGAAATGTATTCATGTTAGATAGATACTTTTGAGTGGCATGGGCTTGCTTAATGGGCCAAAAGACATTTTATTGTGCTGTAGATCTCTAATGACATGGCCCCAAAGCATTTCCCACCACAGCTGGAGCCATTTTGGAAATAATGTTATATCAAGCAAGCAAATGTATCCAGATTGCCTACCATTTCTCACTAACCACAGTCCCTCTAACAATCACAGCATGATTTTTATCCCTACAGTAGGATGGCCTTTCAGCTGGAAAGCACGTATTGAAGTAAAAACTGTCTGGAGAGATAGATTTTCCCAAGCAAAATTAAATTGTCTGATTCGGAGATCACCAGCAACTCGTTTGTGTGGCATCAGGTAAGTTTTATTCCATAATATCTTGGAGTAATCACTTTTTTTAAAAAAAATCATGGCCCAGTGGCTAAAGCAATGTTGGTAGATTTTTCCCATTCCCTGGCAACTATTCATGGCCTGTTAACTTGGCACACATCATGGATTGAATGCAGGCTTTTGATCTCATTTTTAAAAAAATCTTACATCTTATGGGTGTCACTGCGAAGGCTGACATTTATATTGTTCATTCCCCAGTTGCCTCTAGAAGACACTGCCAGCTTGTGGGAAGTTGCTACAGTTAGGAAATATGCTCAGAAATATAAATGACTGAATGCCAAAAAATCCTTTAATTTTAAACTGAGCAAGATCAATAAACCAAAGTGATCTTACTAAGCAGGAAGCAGTATACACTTAGAGATAAAAGGTACTGCAGATGCTGGAGAATCCGAGATAACAAGCATGGGGCTGGATGAACACAGCAGGTCAAGCAGCATCATAGGAGCAGGAAAACTTGACGTTTCGGGCCTAAACCCTTCATCAGAAATTCATTTCTGAT
>JAHRHZ010000029.1:12812017-12884137 GCA_024137785.1 Ginglymostoma cirratum
GCTGCTGCTTGACCTGCTGTGTTCATCCAGCCCCATGCTTGTTATAAGCAGTATACACTTAATTAGTTCTTAACTAAGAATCAGCATCATTGTGGCATGCTACGTGTAGATTCTATTCCCTGCAAGTGCTCATCCAGTTTTCTTTTGAAATTGTTAATTGTCTCCAGTTTAATTAACATTGTAGGTGCTGCATAAAATAGTTCTTCCTTACTTCCCACGCATCTTACTCAAAACCTTAAATCTATGGACCTAGCACTTACATGACAAGCCAACAAAAACAGGTTTCCTTTGCACAGTTTATCAAAACCTGTCATGATCTTTTATGCTTCCAACAAATCTCACCAGAACCTCTGTTACTCCAAGGAGAACAAGGCCATCTTCTCCAAACTACCCTTGCAGCCAAAATCCCTCATCCTTAGAAACATTCTAATAAATCCCCTCTGCACCCTTTCAATGATGCTCACATCATTCCAAAATTATTTCATATGTCTTTTGGGTGGGGTGGGGAAGAGACAGGGGAGGGCATTACAAAAGTGTCACTTATATTACCCTGGCTATAGTCTTTCAACAGTGCATGTTCTATACTTGTATTTCAAAAGGCATTTGATTAGGTACCACATAAGCCAATGCTAAAGCAAGCACTGTCACTATGACAATGAGTAGAAGGCTTGATGATCTTCCAACCAGTTTAATAACAGTCTATTAAATAAGTGCAGAAGTAGATTCTAGGGCTCTTCGAGCCTGTGCTGCTATGCAATATGATCATGTCTGATTTTATACTTTAAGATCACTTTCCTGTGTTTTCCCCAAAGAAGTAGTGACAACAGTAGAAAAGTGTACCTGATACAATTTCAGGAGTAAGACACTAGATGAAACTTAAAATTTTGAGAAATGGTAGGCAAAATTATGGGAGAATTTAAAAATATACATTGTTAAAACATTAAAAAGTACAGGAAATGTTTGGGGTTCAAAATGCACACAGCTGTAGAGGTGAAAAAATTGACAGCCGTTGAACAGAATACCATATCCAAATTTTGCAAATTGGAGGGCAAAATCAGAAGTGATGTTTAGCCTATATAAATACTACTACTTAAGTCAGTCAGGATAATGTGTCCAATTTGGGTCTCTAACAGGAACTCAATAAAATGACACCAGGAATTTACGTGCAAAGGTGAAAACATACATCTCCTTTCATGAAAGGAAATGAGGACATCTGCTAAAAGTGCTAAAGAGAGGGTTCATGATGAGATTAATTGGCAAAAACAAGATCCTGAAATTGGTTAGTCAGTAACTAGAGAATATGTACAAAAACTGGAATGATGAAAGAAATGCTCTGCCTTGTATTTCTAAAGACACAATTTACTCATTATGAGATGACTTTGCAAAACAGAAATCATGCTAAATATAACAGTTTTCTTCAAGCTTTTCCATTAAATTAATGTAAATGTGAACATGTATTTAAACTGGCAGAGGTAGCTATTCAAACCCACTGAGCAATGCTTGGTCTGGACGACAGCATCTGCTGCATGTTTCCATCAACTTTTCCCTTGTGTTTCAGGTCAAAAATTAAAACATTGCAGCTCAGGTGGTCATTCAGCCCACTGGCCCTGCACTAATGCCAATTCAACTACAATCTCTTAGTGTTCCTATTGCTATCCTAGAATTTGATACCACAGTTAGCACATTCAAAATGAAATAAACTTCGATTACAAACACCATACTTATTGATAAGCTACATGACTTCTAACTTGTCATGTATGTCTTCCGATGGACCAACTTATTGATCAGAAAGTTTATTAAAATCACTTTTGGCTAGTTTATGCTCAATTATTAATTTCAATCCGATAGTCTAGTGGTTAGAATTCGGCGCTCTCACTGCCGCAGCCCCGGTTCAATTCCTAGTCAGGGAATGCAAGTTCGTCTCTGCTAGTTTTAGGGTGGCACGGTGGCTCAGTGGTTAGCATTGCTGCCTCTCAGCGCCAGGGACCAGGTTCAATTCCAGCCTCGGGGGATTGTCCGTGTGGAGTTTGCACGTTCTCCATGTATCTGAGTGGGTTTCCTCTGGTTTCCACCCACAGTCCAAAGATGTGCAGGTGAGATGGATTGGCTGTTAAATTGCCCATAGTGTCTATGGTGGGAAATGCAGGGACACGATAAGGGGTGGGTCTGGGTGGGATGCTCTTTGGAGGGTCAGTGTGGACTTGATGGGCCAAATGGCCGGCTTCCACGCTGTAAGGATTCTATGATCTATGAACAAGTATATTCCTGGGTGAACAGGGAGAAAGTCAGACATGCCGTTTGAATTAACCAGTAACCCTGCTGGAACTGCATAAGAAAGAATGTGAGTGAGGAGAGAAAAAATTATGCAGAGTAACGGCCTATTATTTGGTCTTAAGGCAGACGTCTTGTTATATACTGCAAAGTGGGGTGCAAATAGAGAAAGCATCTGTGACACATCATAATATTAAAGATTTTATGATACCATCCTAAATGTCACCTTTGTAAATACAAAATTTTTCCAGAATAGTTTAATATCTGTATTAAAATGTTAAAATAAAAATTACATTTACAGTTGACAATTCAGTACATCCCAGAAGTCATCTTCATTTGTTCACCAGTGCTGAGGTCTGCTTTCTTTGATCAGATGGAAAAATCATTCCAATCCAGAGACAAAATAGCAACTGGACAAATTTTCAGAGATCAGCAACATCCGCAAACATTATATTGCGGACACATGCTTATTGGAAGCATAACAAAATTATGGAAGCTAAAACAGTTCACCCCCCCCCAACCCCTGCTCAAAAACACTATGGTAACAGCTCCTCGCCTCACTAAACCCTCCCAACTGCTATCATAAGGAAAAGCAATGAAGACCAAAACTTGCACTGACAATTATTTCAATTAGATTTATACTCATGCAGTTCTGAATTGAGAAGAAAGCCCATGACCAAACAGGATAAAGCAATTCCGTGCAAACAGCAAAAGGGTGAACCTGCTCTTTACTGCATGAACTCACTTTTCAATTGTTTACACCTTCAAGACAAGTTGTTTTGAAATCAGGAAACTGACACTGATATTGCCCTTAAGAAAAGAACTAAGTTCACAATAGTGACATTTGTTGAAAAGTCAGTAGTCAGATTGATAGAGCACTCGCTTGCTGACTGGGAATTTTAAATCGGAATCTCAATGTTAGATGACACTTACCCTGAGCCTCCAACAGAGGCTAGACTAAGCAGCTGGTTCTGAAATTCAAGTCTGCTGTAATGGTCAAGGAAGATCTGAACTAAGAAAAGGAGTAATCCCTTTTCAAAAGGCTTGTCTCTTTCTGGCTGATAATTAAACCACGTAGTGCATAAATCTGAAGGTGCTGGGGTTGATCCACAGAAAACAAAAGTTTGTCTGAGAGGAAGTAAATTTGGACTGTTAGCCTTTACCATGGACTTTGTCATTTTTGAAATGTTAACTTGTCAGTGTTGCAAGATTTTGTTAGTACTGGATACTTACTGCAGCCATGCTGCATAATATGGTTGCACACAATTGCAGTCACAAGTTTAAATCAGCTGCACTGTACAATATTTAAGAAACAAGTTTTCATTATTTGATAATATGTCATCCTTTCACTAGTAGCTGTAATGAAAATAAAGTTTATAGATCAAACAATAGCTTGTGTAAACATGCTACTTCTGCAGATTCTTTTAAAGTATATAATATCAAAATAAGTTGAATATTATCAAATTTGACAAAACTGCATTAACTAGTGCCCACATCTAGCCAACATCAGATTTCATCACCTAGTGATACATAGCTTTAAAATGACAAATTGTTTTTAAGCATATGTATTAGCAATAAAGTTCAAACTGAAATGTTCTCTCTCTCTCTCACACACATTTGGTCTTATGCAAAATATACCATAGTCGACAACCAGTAAAGGCAGTATCACCAGCTGCTCAGCATTATATTCTGCAGAATATAAACTCAATGAACACTCTGATTCACAGTGCTTGACATTTATGGAATGAAGATGATGATTGCTAAAAATCAGATTTCTGAAAAACTTTAATCTAAGTGTTGACACCACAAATTACTAGGTTGTAAATCTCTGCCTCAGCTAGACAGCGTGAATCTCAACCATAAGTGTACTTTACACTGCTGAAAAGACAGCAAGTGAACAAGTTAAATGAAGGTATGGCGAAAGAGACCCTAAAACAGAGGTGTTTTAGAATTACATCTGCAACAGATCGCAAGGAGATTTTAAGATGAACAATACATTGTTGCCAAATATAATCAACCTACAAAAAACATCTTTTGAGGTATTACTGGTATAACACACCACTATAGACTGCAATTCTGCAGATCTCAAAGGATTTTCTTCCAAATAAATTTTGAAATTGTCATGTTATTTAAGTTTGACTATTGCATGAAGATGACGAATCATACGGAGAACTTTAACTGTTGCGATTCCTGCGCAGGTTTGTTTTGCTTTTCCCTGTTTAAGAGTTATTTTATTTCAGAGTATTAAAACACCAGTCAATATGAACATTTCTTTTAAAAAAGTGAGCTCATGAAGTCTTCAAACACATCTTCACTGTATTGCTTCTGTGCCACTGTCACTCCCAAAACGTAGGACAACAGTTCAAATAAAGTGATGACTACATTTAATAAATTAATATACATATTTTAAGATTTACAATGCACATTCATTTATCTTTAAGGGGCTCAGAATGTTCATTCTATTTACACATATACAGTTATCATCATCAGCACTGGGGAAGAAAACAGGACCAAGTGGGGCCTTTTTTTTTGCTGGACCTTAGCAAAAATTGCATGGGAAGATGGGAGGAGAAGAAAAGTAGAAGGAAAAGGGCGGGCACATAGGAGGGATGGCAGGGTCAATCAACACCCACTACTCTTCAGAAGGTGATGGTGCCGTCATGGTTTGTTTACCCGTCCTTCGCTCATAGTTAACAAGCCGTTGACCAACGAGATATCTAGGTTTTAGATAAAAGAAAAAAGGACACAAACATTACCATAAAGCAAGTAATGTTTTTAACTAATAACGTAACACTTAAGGTACATTTCTGAAGATACTGATAAAAATATTTAGCCACATAGTTAACTGAGTTAGCCACGTGTGACATAAATGACAAGCTGGTTTACATATAGTGTGCATTAGAGAAATCCAGCCCACCCCTTCTCTTCTTACAACTTCTAGACTTGCAGACTTAAAAATGACCATTTTACAAACAAAACAACTTTGTGCTTCTCAACAACACAGGATAACAGTTAAAGAAGATACAATGTCCGGACGGGCACGAGATACTGACACTCATTCTGATTGCCATCTAGGATGGAATCATTCCAGAAATAGACTCATCTTTCATTTAATGAACCCTGGGAGGCATCACAGTCATAGTTATACAGTTATGCAGTATGGAAACAGACCCTTCAGTCCAACAAGTCCATGCCAACCATGTTCCCAAACTAATCTAGTCCCATCTGCCTGTGCTTGGCCCACATCCCTCCAAACCATTCCTATTCATCAAGTTATCCAAGTGACTTTTAAACACTAACTGTACCCACATCCACCAGTTCCTCTGGCAGTTCATTCCACACACGAACCACTGTGTAAAAAAAAAAAGTTGTCCCTCATGTCATTTTTAAATCCTTCTCCTCTTGGAATATGCCCCTTAGTTTTGAGCTCCCCCACTCTAGGGAAAAGACCCTTGTTATTCACCTTATCTATGCCCCTCATGATTTTATAAACCTCAATAAGGTCACCCAGGTACCTCCTACACACCAGTGAAAGACATCCCAGTCCACTTGTATAACTCAAACCCTCCATTCCTGGCAACATCCTGGTAAATCTTTTCTGAACTCCCTGAGGTTTAACAATATCCTTCCTATAACAGGGCGACCAGAATTGCACAACAGTACTCTAGAAGAGGCCTCAAGATCCTGTACAACCTCAACATGACATCCCAACTCCTGTCCTCACAGGACCGAGCAATGAAGATAAGCGGGTCAAATACCTTCTTAACCACCCTGTCTGTATGTGATGCAAATTTCAAAGAATTATGCACTTTACATTTATCAGGCACCTCAAAACCCAGCCATCCTTAATGGAAATAAGTCATAAAGACAGATTCATACAGCACGGAAACAGACGTTTCGGCCCAACTCATCCAGGTTTCCAAAACTAAACTAGTCCCATTTGCTTCTTCAAACCCAACAGACTGCCTGAGGCAGTGGTTAATTTGTATCCGTGTTACTTTCCAAATGGATTCAAAACACCTATCCCCAATCAGAATGACCCAAAGTTGGAACATAACAAATAATTCAATTACACACTGAGGTTGCTACAAAAACACTCAACATGTGGCGCATCTGTTTAAGCAGCTTTAAGGCCTTTTCCAGACAATGGGGTCTAACCAGTAGCAATTTCTGCTAACTTTTGTTGGGACCCTCAAGGTGAAACATCTGTATTGCATCATGACAATTTTACAACAGAACGCATCCACTAGCATATTTTGTTGTATAGCTGCCTGAGAAGTGTTTCAGTCTCTGCAGGCAATTTCCCCGCAAAGCTTCCCAACAAATTCACTTGAAAATGCCTTTCCTCTTCATGCTTGCAACGTTTTGCCCACTAACGTTTCTGTGCCATGTGGTGGTGCCGATAGCTCAGCTGCTTTACTTTTCAGCTCGTGGCTCCCTCCTTATGTTGGTTAGAAGCTGTCAATGCAGACAGACTGGGGCAGAAATTGCTTCCACGAAGTATTAGCAGGTTAACTGACACCCACTATTATATATGGGTAAATGATGCAGCAAATTCAGCCAAGAGGCAAATGAATATCAGTTTTAAACAAACTAGTGAAGACAAGAAAGCAATACCCTTTTGCTCTCATTATTGAGCAGCACACAGATGCACTGTACAAGTGATGGTGTTCCACTCCAACAGCAGTTTCACTGCTCATTTCTCCACACTTCAATAGGCTGCACTCTCCTCTTCATGTGCTTTAAATTATTTCCATGCTCACAAATATGAATGGGAAAAGGAATACATGGTGCAGTTTCTTGGTTGTTTCCTCACGCTCAAGGAACCGCAAGTCACTTTTTTGAAGTGTATACTGCCTGTAGGAAGTTGTTATACTTTGAGGTTTTAACACCTTAGTCATCACTACCAAAAATGCTCCATTGGCCATGGCTCCCAATCTTGAACAAAGATCCTTCCCGTGATGGCATGAAAATGGGATGGCACAACTGAGGTCTCAAATGACCCAGTTACTCAAAAGTTACAACATGCACTGCCAAATCAAAAACCTATGAAAAGCTCATTTAAATTTTCACAAATGAGTGTGAAAGGCCATAATCTAATCACAAGAACAGATGAAATTTCTATGTAGGTTTATATTAAAATTCCATTAGTGAGTTAACACACCTTTGAATTCAATCCTAAGTATCCATTAAACCACATCTGGATCTTTGATTGAACGGACATTCATGTTGAGAAAATAATAGAAATGTTTTACTATTTTTATTCTCTCGTCAATAGTAAGCTGTTCAGTAAAATACCTACTTGTCATTTTTAATGTGTTCATAGAGACGCTTGAACTGGCGGATTTGGAAGGACAGGACTCCCATTAGTATCACAACCATGAGGAGCAAAGGATAAATTCGACGCTGGACTAGGTTCTGCATCTCAGTAGTTACACCTATATATGGCAGTGGGAACAAAGAGCAACATAAAATTTATACTGAATATATTGTGTACACAAAAATTGGGAAAACAAAGCAATTCATTTCTGAGTTATGATTCAAAATCACTGGCAAAGTGTGAAACAACAGATTCTGTACTCAAAATTTAAAAAATGAACTATGGATGCTGGAGATTTGAAGTACACAAAAGCAGAAACAGTTCGGGAAACTCAGGTTTGGCAACATCTGTAGAGAGAAAGAACATTGATCTGAAATCACTCTGGAGTGGGGCGGGAGGGCATTGGACTCAAAACAGTAGTTCTGTATTCTATCCATCAATGATGTCAGGCCTGCCGCGTTTCTCCAGCAATTTCTACTTTTGTGTGTTTCAGATTCTTTACTCAAACATTTTAATCATGTCCGTTAATTCAGTTTTTTTCAATATTTCAAAGCAGAAGCTGTCTATCATAGTGATAAAGCTAAGTAATTTGTCTGTCCCATGCAAACATGTGAACCATTACACTTTCAGAACTTTGGATAACCAACCAGGCAACTTGATAAGATATACATGAAGATTATAAATGTTTAGATAAAAAGGATTTACTTATACTGTCTTATCTGGAGATGATTTCAACTATTACAATATCTATTATATTTATCCAACAAAAATAGTGAAGTCACCGTTATCTTCAATATGATAATTCCTAAGAAAACTGTCACCCCTTGGAGGGAGTACATTACACGTTAACAATTCACACTCCATTTTTGAACTTCATTATCGAAATAAAGAAAACCTCAGACAGCAAGTTCTCAAGCAGAACAGTGTATCAATAAACACAATGTCAAGCAAGCAACCATTCTCATAAATTGTTTGGAAAAAAGCATCCTCAGGCAGATGGTTCAGTACCTACCCAGTAGGGGTATAATTCCAGCAGCTATGACGTACGGCAGGCAGAGTGATAGCAGCAGCACTGCAATAACCGGTGCTGCAAGTTTGCAAATTATAAAATGCAAATCAATATTTCGAATTCCATTTGCATAGACCTAAAAAATGGAAAAGTTTATGCTGAATTTATACGTTCACACACAAGCAGCACTGTATTACTTTGACTACTTAGGAACATAATTTATTGTAAACAAGTATGAAAACTTCTTTGCGCAGGATAGGTATGCTGTGACTTCAAGGTAATTAACTGGCAACATCTGATTTCCTAGCCTTAGCAAAGAGGGGTCAAGAACAACAGAACACAAGTTAAGAGGCATTCTAATCAGTGATGCCGACCCGTGTATAAAGTGACAACTGGCAAAAATTTGGGGATGTAGTCTATCCTTCTAGGAATTTCCAGAAAAAGCTTGCACATGTTGTAGTGAAATCAGAGTAGGTCACAGTGATAACTCAAAATAATCTGAGCTTGAATATATAAATTCTACTTTATAAAAGCACTACTTCAGCATCCCTGCAATGATGACCTCCATCTAAACAAATTAAAATCAATCAAACTGCAAATACTTTTTAAAAATTTAAATGAAGAATCAGCTCCTTTGGTACCCAACAGTAACAATGGAAAACTCTTTACCTTTTCACAAGTTTCTATCAATACTGGTAATTTAGTTTCAATTGAGACATTGCGATCAGTTGCTGACTTGGAAAATAATTGAGAATTGAAAGCAACATAGCAATCATGTCCTCTACAATTTCTATACATATTTTAAGCTTTTTCTCCCCCCAGTTGTACCTGCTCAATGACAGTTTTCAGCCACCACTGAGGTCCCATCAGTGTTATAGCAGCAATTATTTTAGCATGGAGAACACCAAGAGCCCAATCCTGTTACAAAAACAAAACATCAGGATCCAAAGAAGTGGAACAACAGATAGTTATATATTTAACTAGAATGCTTATCCTCTCACAAACTGCTTTCCCGAATAGAACAGCTTCAAAACCTGAACATGACCCATACCTACTGGATGATGTTCTCTGAACAGGAGTAACCAAGAGCATAATCGACTGAAGACTTGCCATTTTCAATGTATGCAAGTAACAAATGGTTTATAAAACTTTACATATCTAAGTGTTGGTTACCCTGTAGAGAACTCTTGGAAAAGCTCAGCGCTTCTGGCTCAGAATTTCTCTTCACAGTTGCCGCCAGACCCACTGAGATTTTCCAAGAGTTGTTAATTTTTAGCTCATGATTTTACCAGAAAAATCACAGATGCGCAGGTGCTACAAGTGGAGTTGCGTTGCAGCACAATCCTCCACAGCCTTATCAGCCATTGCACCTATGAGCCAGACTTGCACATAAAGGAAGACCAACTAATGGAATGATTGTGCAATGTTAGAACTTTTTGTTCTAGAAACAGCCCTGGCAGTTTAATGCATCCTTGAATAGTTTCCAAAACATTTTAGCTTAATTCAACTGGTAGGAGTCCAGACTGCCCAGTGCACCAATGAAGAAACAGTGCCTTATCACAAGTGCAGATCTCTTGAATGAGACATTAAAATAGAAATTCCCGCTAGTCCATTTGGTCAAATGGTAAAACACCATAACATCTTTCGAAAAACCAAAGTTGACCAGATGTTCCTTTTCATTACATCCTCAAACAATGCTAGAAACAGATAAACTTGAATTTGACTGTATGGCATGAAACACTTTAAAATGCAAGCTGCATGTGACTCCAAAACTAATCAAAACCATCAAAACTAATGCACTGGTTACAAAGTGCACAGCAATGAAAACTGCACATTTCTGGAGCCTGCAGAGGAGGCAAAGAAGAAATGCAAGTTCTTTTCCTGTGACACTGCACTTTCCGCCTAAAGTAGCTTCTCACGATAGGAGTCCAGAAATTAATTTGGACGCTATGCCGAAAGAAACCAAAATAACTTGACTGACATTGAGAAATAGCAGACGGAGCTTAATTTAGGTAAATGTGAGGTGTTGCATTGTGGCAAACCAGGGCAGGACTTATACAGCTAACGGTAGGGCCCTGGGAAGTGTTGCCGAACAAAGAGGCCTAGGAGTGCAGGTGCACATTCCTTGAAAGTTAATTCTTAGGTAGACAGGGTCGTGAAGGTTTAACACACTTGCCTTCATTGGCCAGAACATTGAGTAAATGAGTTGGGACATCATTGTGGCTGTACAGGACATTGGTTAGGCAACTTTCAGAATACTGCATGCAATTCTGGTTGCCTTTCTATAGGAAGGATGTTGTTAAACTTGAGATGGTGCAGAAAAGAGTTACAAGGATGTTGCTGGGACTGGAAGGTTTGAGTTACAGGGCGAGGTTGAATAAGCTGGGGATTTTTCCCCCTGAAACATTGGAGGCTGAGAGGTGACCTTACAGAGGTTTATAAAATTACTAAGGGCACGGATAGGGTGAATAGTCAAGGTCTTTTTCCTAGGGTGGGGAGTCCAAAACTAGAGGGCATAGATTTGAGGCGAGAGGGAAATGATTTAAAAAGGATTGAGGGATAACTTCTTCACGCAGAGGACTGTCTCTGCATGGAATGAGCTTCCAGAGGAAGTGGTAGAGGCTGTTACAATTACGACATTTAAAAGGCATCTGGGCCTGTATACGAATACGAAGGGTTTGTAGGGATATGGGCCAAATCCTGGAAAATAGACTGGGTCAAATTGCTATGTCTGGTCGGCATGGATAAGTCGAACCTAAGGCTCTGTTTCCGTGCTGTATGACTCTGAATATGACATTTCTTTTCATTCGCCATGCAAACTACTGATTATCTAATAGAGGTTTAATCATAAAGAGTTGTTCACAGAATTAATTTTTCTCATTTGGAGCATACGACCAAGATGGGCCTGATGATATTTACGTAAGAAATTATAAACCAGCAGCAAACTAGAGTCAAAAAATAATTAAATGAACTATACATCCAGGATCAGAAAGCTCCAAGCTCTATTCAGCACCCACTTAACGGATGTTTTAGTATTTGATGTAGGGATTACAATAACAGATTTCCTTGTCGTTAGCACCAGAACAATGCGCAAAAATAAAAGGAAGTCCTTGCCATGACTTTCAATAATGAATCAAAACTTGCATTTGTATAGCACCACATATAACTTCAGGATGCCCCAAAGTACATTTTTTTAGCAGATGAAATACTTTTGAAGTCTCCAGCGTTACAGAAAAGACAACAGACATTTTCAAGGTCCTACACACAGTAAGGTTTTAAATCAGGCTCAATACAAATGAGCAGATAAGGTTGCTTTACTTTAGTGCGTAACAAAAGTGCTTAGAAAATCTTATGAACAGGGTTCTACAAGTTTCCATCCTGTTTCTTGTATGTCTAATGAAAATATAAATTATGTTAGCCTTAAACTGATATCAATTTGATTATTTCCAAAGTTCCTCTGCCAATATGTTTTGTGGAATGCACAAGTTATTTTGTGTAGGCAACATTATAAAGAATACACTCAAGACATGTCACATACCTGCCATGGGTAAAAGAGTGGTGTCTGATCCAGAGGAACCCTCAAAGGGGCAACAATAACCAGTTCAAACAAGAGTCCTAAAAGAAGAGGTACCATTCCAGCTAGAAGCAAAGCCACGACTAATGTTTTCACTATCTGCAGAGAAAACAAAGCAAACTATTTCAGAGATAGTAGGAACTGCAGATGCTGGAGAATCTGAGATAACAAGGTGCAGAGCTGGATGAACACAGCAGGCCAAGCAGCATCAGAGGAGGAGAGCTGACGTTTCGGGCCTAGACCCTTCTTCAGAAAATTTTCGAAACGTCAGCTTTCCTGCTCTTCTGATGCTGCTTGGCCTGCTGTGTTGATCCAGCTCTGCACCTTGTTATCTCGTAAAGCAAACTATTCATGCATTTTCAGTCATATTCTTCTTCAATTGTCAGCTACAAACGTGCTAGAGGAAATACACTAGTGGTATTACTGCTGGTCTAGTAATGCAGAGATCCAGGCAAAGTTCCATGGAGCCGGGTTCAAATCCCACCACAGTAGATGGTGGAAACAGAATCAATAAAAACCTGGAAGCAAAAGTTTATTGGCGACCATGAAACTGTTGCTGATTGTTGTTGAAACCCAAATGGTTCACTAATGTCCAGATGAACGGTAATGTGGCTGACCATATTGAACTGCCTTCTAAAATGGCCTAAAAAGTTATATGGACTGGTAGGGAGCCTCAAAAAAGAAAGAAAGAAACTGGACAGATCTCCTGGTGTCAACTTTGGCACTGAGAATGACCCATCGATGCTGCAAAGTCCTCCTGACCAATATCTGGGGGCCAGTTGCAAAATTGGGAAAGCTATCTCACAGACTACATAAGCAACAGCTTGACTTGGACGTAGCTCAATATCTGAGACAGCAACAACATCCATGGCACAGCAGACCCAGCAAAGGTGGCAGCACAGTGGTATATAGTAGGGAGGGAGTTGCACTGGGAGTCCTTAACGTTCACTCCAGACCCTATAAGGTCTGATGGCATAAAGTCAAACACGGGCAAGGAAACTTTGCAATTACTGCAGGGTCACTCAGCTCCTCATCTCATTACAGTCTTGATTCAAACATGGACAAATAAGTTGAACTCCAATGGTGATGTGCGAGTGATCAGCCTTCACATCAAGGCTGCCTTACAGTGCGGTATCAAGAAGCCTGAGCAAAACTATAAGTAATGGGAAACAGAGGGAAACTCTCCACTGGTAAGAGCCATACCTAACACAATGGAAGATGGTGTTGCAGCTATTGGAGATCAGTCACCTTAGCTTATTTTTGAATTATTATTTGTTTGAATAGGAGATTTAACATACTACTTTTAAAAATTGCTTCTGATTTCCACAATATGTGCCGCAATTAGAGCAAAGTTAGCATTCTACAGTACTCCATGCGTCTGAATATTTACTTAGTAAGCAAAAACAGGAACAATTTAAATTCAACAGGTGAAGTGACTCACCATGAGGGACCATTCTTTAAGTTTCTGAAAAATAACATCGCGCCCCTGTGGCATCCATGCTGCTAACACTGTAATTGCTCGTATAGTCAACCAGCAGATATACAATCCACAGGCAGCTGTATATAGCTCGTGGATTTTGGCACTGCCAGTCCAAAATGACATAATCCAACGGCCTGCTGAAACTGGAAACAAAATAAGTGCCAAGAGGGTGTGATTGTTTAAATGGAAAAAACAAGTAATTTAAAACATGATAAAATTAACTACATTTCAGGCTGACAAGAAACTAAAGGCTTAGAAACATCTTTCAAAAGCCAATATTAATTTGTGTACTGAAGGATTCAACTAGAGCCTTTAAAACTTTGATGCTTGGGTCACAATTCACCCAAACTAGTTCCCACATTCTGAATGTCTGCAGAGGCATTAGTTCCAGTTTGCCTGGAAGATAAGTTTAAACAAACATTTACAATGTTGAGCAAAACGAAACGTTATTATTTTGTTATTTTAAATTGATTGAATCTTGTTACTCTAATCTTAATTAATATAGCGTCCAATCAATATCATTTTAATATTCCATTTTAAAACCCAATTAACTCTTGTTAATCATGTACTCTCCACAATTTTAATTACTTTAATCTTTCTTCACAGTCTTGTGGACATACACCCACTCTTGTTGATCTTCCAAATCCATTCCTAATGTGTTAATGTTAATTTTGGAAGGGTGACCCACACTGAGGTGGCTCAAGATCTTGAACATTTATTACCATCTACAAGCACATGCCTGAAACTTGAAATCCATACTATTATACGTGGCCATGACTATTAAAGAAGAACTATTTACGTATGACCATTGTTCATTGCTCCCTGAACTCCCAACACTTAAACATATGGCTGTGTTTTAAGGAATGTAATAAATACAATATTCTCTATACAAATAAAAATACATAAAAGGACTACCAAGAAAGAATACTTATTCTGGAAAAGTTTAATGATAAAATCTAAGTATGCTTGTAAGAGTTATACAAAATGACATTAAATACTCACGTACCTGGTAACGTGAGACAGATGAGACTGGCAATCAACAATGTCACACACATGAAAATTACCAACAGTAGAATCTAGATGAAATAAGGAACAACTTTGACTAAACTACATACCAATACAAAAAAAAAATTTAATTCCAAGCCAATGAGTATGCTTGCATCCAAGTTACTTAATGGTATAGCCTTGGCTTGAAAGCAAATTACAATATTTTCATCAGAACTCTTATGTATACCTCTGAAACATCAATTATGGAGGGCAGGCCAAGTTTTATTGATAGCTTACTGACACAAAAATTCAGTTCTTGGGTTACAGTTTTTGTGCTGGACACAACTGAGAAATTGTCAAACTAGAGTTCAAGTTTCTGATTAAAAAGTATTTGCATAATCACAAATGCAAAATCTTACATTTACCAGTACAGTGAAATGGAATAATTTGTTTTCTCCTTTCCATTGAAATGTATTCACTGTTACATTTAAGAGTGGTAGCCTAGCTCAAATTTTATTATAATAGAAAATGGATTAAATTCAATAATAATTTTTCTTTTGTTGTGTCCAATCCTCGATCAGAGCAAACAAGTTTTGCAATCACTGAAAATAACTCTCAAAAGCTATACTGGGCAAGTTACTACTTTCATTGGCATCCACCAGTTTCCTAGAAAATTAAATAATTGGTAGTGCTACTGCATCCTAAAGAAAATCACAGGCTCTGAATCAGCAGAATTGCGTGATGCTGACTATCAAGCTTTCAAAAATGACTTGTTAAGTATAGAACACTATGGATTTATTAACTTGATAAAGGTTAATCAGAGTCGACTAACTCAGTCTTCTGAACAGCTTGTTTGTGATGCAGAGTGATGCCAACAGTTCAATTCCTGCACCAGCTGAGATTATCATGAATCTGATGCATAGTGACCCTCAGGTTAAACTCCCCACCAGTCGTTTTTCTGAATCTCTAATGACAACACAGCCCTGTGGACCTCTGGGATTTAGGCAACCTTACGAGCACAAATTCGCATGAGAAATATACTCAGGTATTGCTTTCTTTTGAAATGGTTTTTCGCACATATTTTCAAATATGCACGACAAGTGAATGTATTTATTCACTTCCCAAAGAATAACAAATAAACATTAATCTTAAAAAAATTACCTCCCAACATGTGGTTTGAGACCATGATTTTGGGCATAAAGCCAATTATTTATTAACTGAAGTAGGTGAGAAATTCCTACACAAGGCTTTTCCACTTGGCACATCTGCAATGCATTGAGAAGTCAAATTTACCCACAAAGCAAAGCAGGAATCTGAAGTGAGATTTGGCAGCCACAAGCAGCCTACATCTCGGATACTCATGCTAACAAACTGGAAAGACATCAGGATCGGGTGCGCCGGCACCAGCAGCATCAGTTAGGGCGAGAGGACATGCTCAACAGTTCCTGATGCTTTCTGATTCGTAGTGGAATTAGGTAATTAATTCAGAAGGAATTATCGTCAATGCTGACACTTTCTTTATTAGAACATAGGAACGTGCCCTTCAGGCCCACCAAGTCTGTGCTGACCATGATGCCATCTGCCTATACATCGCCCACACCCCTCCATTTCCTACCTGTTTGATTGTCTAAACGCCGCAAACTTTGCTATCATATATGCCTCTACTAACTCCCCTGGTAGTGTGTTCCAGGCACCTATGACCCTCTGTGTAAAAAAAAAAAAAAAAAACTTGCCTTGCACATTGCCTCAATACTTTCCCCTCCAAAATGACCTAACTAAAGCTTTATACAGCTGCCACGCAATTTGCCAGCTTCTTTAGTCAATGCCCTGACCAATGAAGGCAAGCATATCGCATGCCTTCTATCCCACCTTATCCACCTGTGTCATCACTTCCAGGGAGTCATGGACTTGCATTCACAGATCTCTCTGAACAGTAATGCTCCTAACAGTCCTGCCGTTTACTGTATACTTTCTTCTTGCATTTGACCTCATAAAATGCATCACCTCCGACTTGTCCAGATTAAATTCCATCTGTCAATTCTCTGCCCAACAATCCAACTGATCTATATCCCTGATAACAAGCATAGGGCTGGATGAACACAGCAGGTCAAGCAGCATCATAGGAGCAGGAAAACTCGACGTTTCGGGCCTAAACCCTTCATCAGAAAATCTCTGATCTATATCCCTGCTCTATCCTTTGAGACAAAACGTTCCCTGCACAAAGGCGTGCTGACTATCCCTAATGAGTCCATTCCTTTCTAAATGCGAGTAAATTATGTCCCTAAGAATCTTCAATATCATCCCCATCACTAATGCAAGACTCACCAGCCTATAGTTTCCTGGATTATCACTGTGCCCTTCTTAAGCAAGGGGACAACATTGGCTATTCTCCAGTTTTCTGAGACCTCACCTGTGGTTAAAAAGGACACAAAGGTCTCTGTCAAGGTATGTGGTATAGATCCCATGAGGGTCTAGGGATTTATCTACTTGAAAATTGTCCATGATACCCAACACCATCTCCTTCCGAATATTAACATGCCCCTGAATAACATATCCATCCCTAATTTTACCATTGTCCATGTGCTTCTCCTCGGTGAATATCGATGAAAAGTACACATTTAGGGCCTCACCCACTTCCTCTGGCTCTACACATCAATTCTCTCCTTCGTACTTAAGTAGGCCTACCCTGTTCTAGCTACTTTCTTGCTCCTAATACATGTACGAAGTGCCTTGAGATTCTCCTTAATCCTACTTGCCATGGACATTTCATGACCTCTTTTACAGGTCTTTCCTATTTCCTTTATTTCCCTCAAAGGCCTTGTTAAATTTCAGCTTCCCAAACATTACATATGCTTCCTTTTCGACTCATTTTTCAAGAACTCATCATCCAGGGTTCCTGAATTTTGCCATCCTTATCTTTCTTCCTCACAGGAAGATGCTGATCCTGAACTCTAATTAACTGGCTTTAAAAGACTTCCACATATCAGATGTAGACTGACCCTCAAACAGCCACCCCCAATCAAGTTTCTCCATTTCCTACTTAATACTAGTGTAATACCACCAATTTAGCACTTTTAGCTAAGGACCAATCTTAAGTTTAAAGATAGCTCTGGATAAAGGTAAGGTTAATATGATGATTATGATCACTGTTCCTAAAATGCTACGCCATTGTTACTTCAATCACCTAGCCACGTTCATTGCTCAATGCAAGGCCTGGTACGGCCCTCCGTTAGTTGGATTATTTACATTTTGCTTCAAGAAATCCTCCTGGATGCACCAAACAATTTCTGCCCAATCTAAGACCCTGGCACTAAGGAAGCCCCAGTCAATACTGGGGAAGTTAAAATCACTCACATTTTTCCGTGATTTGCTCAAATAGCTTTTCCTCTATCTCCCACTGGCTATTGGGAGGACTGTTGTTCAACCCCATCACAGTGACTGCACCTTTCTTATTCATAAGTTCTACCCATATTGTTGTATCTCTTCTTCAAAACTACAGTAGAAATGTACTCCACAATCCTGCAAGTGGGCAAACTAAATACTATCAGTCCTTTTTAAAAGAGGGAATATGCTCTTAAAGCATTATGATCTTGTAACACACAGACACACAAAATTTACACATGCCTATGTTGGTAGAAAGTTGACAATAATTTTAAAAAAAGCATTGAAATTTTAGAAGTCACTTACTCTAAGAGGAAACTGTAAAGGTTTCCGATAAGGTTGAAAGCCTACGGGCCCACCCTGTTGCAGTATGGCCTGGTGAGCTGCGTGAAGTCCTTCCCCTACTACAGGAATGGCATTGTTATTACGAGCTTGTTGGTTATTGTTCACCTGTTGGTTGGCATTGTTCTCATTTTCCTCCTGGTCGCCAAGCAAGTATGAATGGAGGTCCCTGTCAGCATGAGGAAAATGCATTCAAGATATTAAATAATGAGAAGTCCTAAAGTTTTATATGACCTGTTTTTCAGCAAACTGATTTATTCAGTACTTACTGCAGATAATGGTATTCATTCTGCTGAACTTATTCTTAAAGATGTCTAGCTATCAATGATAACGAAGATCAGATATTCTACATCAAAACAGCATGGTTATTATTGCACCTCTGAAACTGAAAGCTGTGGAATCCGCATACTCGCAGTTAAGTGTGTTAGTCCAGAGATTGCTGTTGCTGATTCTATGTTTCTTCTGAGAGTATGCTGTTTTTTTTAAAAAACGTTTTTACAATTAACTTCTACCATAGTCTGATATGTATACCACGATCTGTTCATCAAGTAACATTTAAAATTAAATGCAAAGGGACACAGCTGTTTTTAATTCTGGTTTGCTGTCTGCATGAATAAAGTTATTAGCTGCCCGTTGGATAACCACATGGTTGCTGGGTGCAAAGAAATTCTCTCAACTTGCAGCTAGATTTCGACTGATCTTGTGAAAGGAGAAACACGTGGCAGCAATCACTAGATCAACGTGTGCAGCTTCCCACAAGCACAGCAGCAAGCACCAAAACTGTGTGGTTGGCGTTTTGCGATCATCACACAGCAATTAAATCTAATCTAATTTGTAAGATAATGAGTAAAAGATTCCTTCTGTCCTTTGAAATTGAAGTGTTATCACTTTGAAAATCCACATTTAAAGGAATTGGTTATAAGGGAACAATATCATTACATTAGATTGTTCAATTATAGCAAATATTTCCTACTGCTGACAACGTATTTTCCTAAACACTTAGATGTGTGCCTGCATGAAACTGTTACGTACAGGGCCTAAAGTAGAGTTCAAGGGCTTACCTACTTTTTATTATCAAAATGTTGGAATTACTTACAGCAAATATCCAGCTGAGACCGTCCAAGCTCGGACCAGACCCTTCAACCATTGCCGAGTATGTCCTTGCTCCAGTAAAGCTGGCAATACAACTTGAAGTAGCAGAAGCTCTAGAGACAGTTCACTGACTGGGGCATCACTGTAGAGAGGCCAAAAAAGCCAATTCTAAACAGTTGATACATGTTGTTTTAACAAGATTGCAAATTAGAACACAAAAAGATAGAAACCTTTCGTATCAGCGTAGAGCCAAGAATTTTCCCTTCTCTTCAAGCCCCTGGATATCACTTTTCTCTACTATACAAACAATGATTATTGGGCCCTAATCAGTAGCAAAATTTGATGGTATGGTCTGGGTTTATAACACTTTCTAAACTCACTGCAGTGTCTTGATCACATGAATCCATCATAAAAGGGAAGGTGAACAAGAAAGTAAAGATTGCAATTAGATACCAATTTCATACTACTGAATATAGATGGTATTGTTAATCTGTGACTGCATCATCAAATAAATGAACCAGAGAATGCAAAAGCAGCTTTTGAAAATCAGAAAAATTGCCAGTGACAAAAACTCAAAAGAAACCTTCAAAAGAACTGATCCCTGCTATCACAGAACTTTCAATGAAGCGTGCAAACAGGCTACTAATTATTATGCCTGCAAGTATCTATAAGACCAGGTATTACCTGTAAAGCATTACATTGTACGGTAGAAAATCAGGGAGTACAGTCTTAATAATACGAATTGGCAACCAAAGCATAAGGAGGACAATAGATCCAAAGACAATCTGCAAAGAATAAGATAAGAATCTTAATGAAATTATACATGAAAAACTAAAATAAACATTTTTGAAGATTTACGTAATTTCAAATTACAACACTCAGATTGTTTCTGATATTTGTCAACCTATTTATGTGAAACTTTTGTGCAAGCATAGTTGTCAGTTTACAGAGATTTTCAAGGACTCAGTATTTGAACAAAAAAAACGCTTCCATTTCATTAACTTTCAAAATGCTTGATTGTAATTCATTTGTTGAAAAGTAGTGATCAACTACGATAAAATCACCCCATGGAATTAGAAGCTTCACTCATTTCCTTAGTGGATCTCCATCGAGTCTTACAATGTCAATTTAAAGAAAAAATTGAAATATTTAGAAGCTCAACATTCACACATCATTCCACCATGTATACTCGATGGATGCACACTCACCTGAATGCTGCCACATTCTGAGTTTCCAAACAGAAACTCTTCCTGATCCAGAGGTTGCTCATCCCTTTTTAACCTGGTATATCTGCCCATTCAATTGTACAAGGCTACTATTTCCTATTGTGCATTCTTAGGTTAAATTCTCTCTTCGTAATAAAAGAATTTAATTTCAAGAGTAATCAAACGTTGACACCGTACTTACCACAGATAGTATAAAACGTCTGAAATGCCTGTAAATAGGTAGGTGAATCATCTCTTGGACTGGATTAAAATCTGGATCATTCAGATTTCGCAAAAACCATAAGACACCTGGTCTTAACACCTGAAACAAAACATTAAACATTGCTCATAGGAGCATCTATGAAGCAGTACAAGAGGTGTTTTACATCAAAACAATTGAGTTAAGGAGAAAAATTTAAAAACTTGTCAATTACGTCTAATAGTTCTGCTAGCAGATTGTGGCTTCTTTAGCTGTATGGCTGATCAGGCTTCCCCAGCTCAGGAACAGCTAAGTTTCTGAATTTTAATCACTCTGGACTACCCACATCCATTATACTACTGCAAAGTATCAACAGTATTTAACATGATCCTTTTAAATAATATATTTGAAAGTGCAAACACTAACTCAAACAAAAAGCAAAATCTGCAAATGCTCAAAATCTGAAACAAAAACACAACTTGTCCATTTTAAATGGTCAATCTAAACTGCATAATTTAATAGGCTTGTTCCCTTTCCTGCTACTTCAATCTCATTGCTCAGAACCAGCCCTAACAATACTTCCTCCCCCATAAGGCTGGAAACATGCCAAAAAGGTTCTCATGAACAGACCAGAAATTTTTCATCTGCTCTGCATTTCCATGATTAAGTTTCTTCTGTATTGAGAGAAGCCAATTTTTAAAAAACAATTATTGTGTACAGTTTGAATACCTATGCAAATTTCCCTGAAAATTTGTTTCTCAGAATCCATTTAACTAGCTGGAAATGAACATAACACACCCAGTAGTATAGCGGTACCTGTAATGTTTGTTAACTTTAATCAAATACATTATTGTGAATAACCGCTCCAGGAGACATCCTTTCTTTACAGCGCAACATTATCTTTAATCAATATTACCAATGTTTCACTTTGCTTTCTTTCCTTCTGCATCTTTCCTGGACATGTTGCATTCAAGAAAGTCAAATACCCAATCACACTCTGTTTGGCCCATGTCTGCATTATCACAGCATCTTCCCATGTTGTGTCAGCAATTTGCCAACCTGATTTACAATGATTCATGCATATTCACACACGCACTGAAATGGTCTTAGATATTTAAAAGCATTCCATCTTACATTCATCATGACACTGCATATGGAATACCGAAGGAGAATGTAATTTTAAAATGTGTTGACTGGTTCCCAAGTAGGCTTTGATCAATAAGTGTGTTGTCTTGAAGAATTCACCAGTTAATGAAGACAGATCATTAACTACCAAGATTTGTTCAAGTTTCAAACCAGGGAAGATCAACTCAGATTGGTCACAACATTGCCCCAATAAATTAACCAGACAATTTTTTTTTCTGTTGAAGCAGGCAGGATGTATACATGTTCTACTAACTGCAAAGAACAGGGCCCTGCACGTTATCTATGTCACTTCCAACATACACAAGTGCGCCATATTGCAAGCCTGACTGAAAATCCTATCCTACAATCATTTGAAGACAAAAAAAAGTGTCTTTTTATAGCAATATTCAAGTCTTGGAACACCTTCCTGTATTCAGTTGATGCCTCCAAATACCATACTATTTCTTAAAGTGGTACTCGCCAACTCTCCTAATCCACATTTACATTTTGTTTCTGCTTTCTAACTGTGCAACCACTTGGCAAATTAGCTTAGGCTCTGCCCAATAGCACTAGTGAACCTTTAAGTGAATGACTAGCTCAAAAAACAAGAACGAGATTTTGTTCAACTAGCAGGATAAATCTCAATGCATGATTTATCTAAAGGCAAGAAGAATGTTGCAATACAGCCATAGCTGACTGATACAAAAAAGCTTGACACACCATAACTTGGCTGAGAACACAAGTTGCAGAATCAAGCTGTTCTCAAATGCTGTAAGCATAACACACTAGAAAGACACAGGAAAGGCACTCAAACACTGAGGCAGAATTGAGAAGTTGTGATGGTGGCCCCTATCAGAGAACTGAGTGCATTGCCATTATATTTCAAACATCTCCTAAAACGGGCGTTGGAATGAATAACTTGATTAAAGAAATCCCGGCAGAACTTTAAGTCTATCAGTAGCTGAACTAAGATCTACCCACCTCTCTGAGTAGAAGAATGAAAGATGCGAAGTAGAACACATAGACCATGCCCACCAGCCAGTGGAGGAACATTGTGGTTCCAGGTGCAGACTGGAAACTCAGCTCTCTGTCTTTCAAAGTAGCATCAAACATTTCCTGCAGCAGATTAAAATCAGCAAGATGTCAAATTGATCATTGCAACTAACTTGCATTTCATGACAGTCCCGTTTTTAAACATACACATATTAATCCAGACAAAAAATTAAAGTTCAATATCCATTTCACTATTAAGAGATGCAAATAAGAACATGACTATTATCAAGTCCTTTTACATATGTGGGTTTTCTTCACTTACAGATGCTAGATTTCTTATAGCTCAGCAAATCTGAAATGAAATTATGAAATCTTACTTCTGGTTTTCTGTAGTCTGCAAAGACCTTAATTTTTGTTAACAGCAGATATTTTTTCCTGGATTAGCAACATGATTCATGCAAGTGTAACAGAATCAGGTTAAATTATACGTTTGTGCATTTACAATATTCTCAGATATACTGAGGAAAAATGGTCATGAGTATTATTCAATTACATATCAGAGATCAAGCAAAAGAAAGTAGCTGTTTACAGTTGTTCATTTATATGACAAGCATCATGAGATAAGCACATCAAGGAGGACTGGATTCAACAAAAGACCTAGTACAGAGTCAGAACAGTCTTGCAGAAGAATCCAGAAAATAGTTTGCTACCCCTCCGAGAAAATACTGAGGCTTCCTGAAAATAATTGAGGTATATCTTAATTCTTTCTACAATGCACTAGAGAAGTACAGGAGAACATAAATAATCACAGACCTGATCTCTCTTACGGGCTCTAAAGCTAGGCCAACCATTCAGTCCATGTCATCTTTTGAAGGAAGCATTTTAAAGATGGGTTCACAGAGTTTCAAACAGTTAATCTTGTCAAAAGTATTACCCCAATACAAAAAAAAATAAAATGGAACAAGAAAATTATGAACATGAGCCTCAACTTAAATGATCCTTGGAAATCTCGCCTCCCCAGTGCTGATTAGCTGATTTTGAGCATATTGAGGAGCTCCTGGAGGTGATCAACTGGTTAAAATGCTCTTCATTCAGATTAACCCAGCTGGATTCAATTTAAGAGCTGGAGAAATGGTCAATCACCACCAGAGAAACATATGGACAAATGGAATGGCCATAGTGCCTGTTACTTTAGAGTAACAGTGTTAAATTTCTGTTAAGATGCTCGTGGATAATTAAGACTGTTGAGACCTCGCATTGGTGGAGACTAAAATCAGGCGAGTTCAAGAGACCAGACCGGTATAGTGTAGAAATGCTGGAATATTGTGGAACCTGGAATACGTTATGGAACAGGAATGGGTGAGGTTACAATAGTATTTGAAAATGAGCATGTACTACAAGTAAATCAAAAACAAAAATGATTAAATCACTTTTTTTAAAATACAGGATGAAAGTTTGATCGAAGTCCCAATGAATCACTGATAAAGCTCCTGAGGACAGAAGCAACTTACTAGTGAACAGATGTCAAGCCACCAGCCGCATATCAGGGGGAAAACACCAATTTCCACAACTACCAGTAAGGACACCTAAATTAAAAAAAAATTAGACCTTGATGTTATGTAAACTACAAAAAGACTCAGAGATAATTGGTTAAACACAATCTCCATCAAGACATTAGACAATTCTACGTTGCACGCTTGACTAAATTTTCTTATTAATTTTAATTCTTTTTGCTGCAACTGTGGGTAATCCAAGATGGAGGACAGGACAGCTGCTTTTTTTTTGAGGTATTTTCAGTGTTGCAACTGAGTTCCTTGAATTCTAGGAGCAGTAGTTAGTTCCATAAGCTGTTACATTGTTTAGGAACTTTTGGGGGAAAAAAGTCAAAATGACATTTTAAAAAGGAGGAAGACAGACAAAGGCAGTGACCACATGGGAACTGAATGAACAGAGAAATAAACCTGCACTGCTGAATCTACACAGCTGACTTCTACTATTTGATTTCAAGTATCTATGCACATTGGAGTTCATCTAAGGAAAATTTACAAACAGTGAAATTCACGCTGACCTTTGAGAGCTCACAGCCGGGAAGCAGCTAAGTGTGTTTTTTTTGAAAAAGTATAACCTTACTATTTTTTGTTCTATCTACAATAGTGAGTAGAGTGGGTTCTTTTTTGTTAATATGCTTTATTGAGATCTGTCTCTTTATTAAACTTTAAACACGTAAAGCATAGGTACCAAGTTATCCTGGAGCAATTTTTTTTGCAGTAGTAATACTGTGCTATTTTCTGGTTCTGCAGATTGTTAAGGTGCAAAGAGGGCCTTTAGTAAAGTGATGCGCTCTTCCTGTTGGATTTGGGAGATTAAGGAGAGTTTCTATGTTGCTGATGATTGTGTTTCGACGAAGTGTGTTTGGTTGCGAATCCTATCGGATCGCATGGATTGGGTGAAATGACAGTTAACGGCATGGAGGAATTCACATGTGATGGATGACAGTTGCAGGAAAGGAACTAAACCGAAGCCACAGTCAGGTAAGATGGGTGACCTCTAGGAAACGTGGGAGACAGAGGCAGGTTGTGCAGGAGTCTCCTGTGGCCATCCCCATCTCAAACAAGTATGCTGTTTTGGAAAATGTAGCAGATGATGGACTCTCAAGGGAATGTAGCACTGACAGCTAGGTTTCCTATACCGAGACTGGCTCTGATGCAACGAAGTGTAAGACAGGTTCCAAGCAATCGATTGTGACAGGGGACTCTCTAGTCAGAAGCACAGACAGATGTTTCTGCGGTCAACAATGAGACATCAGAATCGTGTGTTGCCTCCCTGGTGCCAGGATCAAGGTACCTGAGAGGGTGCAGAATATTCTCAAGGGGGAGTGAGAACAGCAGGAAGTCGTTGTACACATTACGACTAACGACACAGGAACAGAAAAAGATGAGATTCTGAGGAGAGGACATAGAAAGTTAGGTAGGAATTTAAAAAATGAGGTCCGAGAGTAAGAATATCTGGATTACTCCCGGTGCCACAAGCTAGTGATGGTAAGAATAGCAGGTTAGAGCAGATGAATGTGTGGCTGAGGAGCTAGTGGAGGGGAGAACAATTCACACTTTTGGATCATTGGAATATCTTCAGGGGTAGAAGTGACCTGTGTAAGAAGGGTGGATTGCACCTGAATTGGAAGGGGACTAATATACTAGCGGGGAGATTTGCTCGAGCTGTTCAGGAGGTGTTAAAACAATAAGGACAGAGGGACCCAGGGAGATAGTGAGGCAAAAGGTATAGACCGGTATAGTTGGGAAAAGGAGCAAGTCAACCAGTCAGAGCAGGCAGGAACAAAGCAGAGAGCAAGGTCGTGACTTTATTTATTTCAATGCAAAAGGTCTAACAGGTAAGGCAGATGAACTCAAGGCATGGTTGAGAACATGGGACTGGGATATCTTAGCAATTGCAGAGACATGGCTCAGAGATGGACAGGACTGGCAGCTCAATGTTCAGGTATAGCTGCTATAGGAAGGATCGAAAGATGGGCATGTTAGGAGGGGGAAATGGTGTTTTTGATTAGGGATGCTTAGGGAGGATATTCCTGGGAGAATGACCACATAAGTTACTTGGGTGGAACTGAGAAGAAAGAAAGGGATGATCACCTTATTGGGATTGTACTATAACCCCCCCAGTAGGCAGCGGGAAATTGAGCAAAAACATTTTTAAAGGAGATCTTGGGTATCTGTAAGAATAATACGGTGGCTATGGTAGAGGATTTTAACTTTCTACAGACTCGGATTGCTACAGTGTTAAGGGCTTGGATGGAGGGGAATTTGTTAAGTGCGTACAAGAAAAATTTCTGATTCAGTATGTGGATTTACCTACTACAGAAGCTGCAAAATGTGACCTACGCTTGGGAAATAAGGCAGGACAAGTGACTAAGATGTCAACAGGGGAGTACTTTGGGGCCAGTGACCACAATTCTACTGGTTTTGAAATTGTGATGGAAAAGGATAGACTGAATTACATTGTTCTAAATTGGAGGAAGGCCAATTTTGACGGTATTAGGTAAGAACTTACAAAAGTTGATTGGGGGTGGATGTTTGCAGGTAAAGAGAATGCTGGAAAATGGGAAGCTTTCAAAAATTAGACAACAAGAGTCCAGAGACAGTATGTTCTTGTTAGGGTGAAGGGCAAGGCTGGCAGGTGTAGATGACTACAGAAATTGAGGTTTTGGTCAAGAAAAGAAGGAAATGTGTGTCAGGATACACACCACAGAATGAGTGATTCCCTAGAAGAGAATAAAGGCTGTAGGAGTATACTTAAGAGGGAAATCAGGAGGGCAAAAAGGGGAGATGAGATAGCTTTGGCAAATAGGATCCCTTTGGATTCACCTTAACCCTATGAATACATTAAGGACAAAAGGGTATTCAGGCAGAGAATTAGGCCACCTATGTGTGGAGCCGCAGGAGATGGGGGAACATGAGTATTTTGCATCAGCGTTTACTATGGAGAAGGATATGGAAGATATAGAATGTGGGGAAATAAATAGTGACATTTTGAAAACTGTCCATATTACAGAGGTGGTGATGCTGGATGTCTTAAAATGCATAAAGGTGGATAAATCCCTGGGAACTTGAACTCTGTGGGAAGCTAGGGAAGTGACAGCTGGGCTCCTTGTTGAAATATTTACATCAATAGATACAGTGAGGGACCAGAAGACTGGAGGTTGGCTAATGTAGCATCGCTACTTAAAAAAGGCGGCAAGGAAAAGCCAGGGAACTACAGGCCGGTGAGCCTGACACCAGTGGTGAGCAAGTAGTTGGAGGGAATCCCAAGGGACAGGATTTACTTGTATTTGAAAAGGCAAGGACTGATTAGGGATAGTCAACATGCTTTGTGCAACAGGAAGTTGTGCCTCAACAATTTAGTTGTTTTTGAAGTAACGCACAAGATTAATGAGGGAAATGAGGCACACGTGATCTATATGGACTTCAGTAAGGCCTTAGATGAAGTTCCTCACGGTAAACTGGTTAGCAAGGTTAGACCACATGGAATACAGGGAGAACTAGCCATTTGGATACAGAAATGGCTCACAGGTAGATGACAGAGGATAGTGGTGGAGGACTGCTTTTCAGACTGGAGGCCAGTGACTAGCAGTGTGCCACAAGGATTGGTGTTGGGTCCACTGCTTTTTGTCACTTATATAAATGGTTTGGATATGAATATGGGAGGTATGGTTAGTAAATTTGTAGGTTACAACAAAATTGGTGGTGTAGTGGATAGCGAAGGTGGTTACCTCAGAGTATGATGGGATCTTGATCAGATGGGCCAATGCACTGACGAGTGGCAGATGAAGTTTAATTTAGATAAATGAGAGATGCTGCATTTTGGAAAGGCAAATCAGGGCAGGACTTATACACTTAATGGGTAGGTCCTGGAGAGTGTTGCTGAACAAGAGACTTTGGAGTGCAAGTTCACAGTGCCTTGAAAGTGGAGTCACAGGTAGATAGGACAGTGAAGACGGCATTTGGTTTGCTTGTCTTTAATGATCAGTGCATTGAGTACAGGAGTTGGGAGGTCATGTTGAGGCTTTACAGGACACTGGTTTGGCCATTTTCGGAATACTGCATTCAATTCTGGTCTCCCTGCTATGGGAAGGATGTTGTGAAACTTGAGAGGGTTCAGGAAAGATTTACAAGAATGTTGCCAGGGTTGAAGGGTTTGAGCTATAGGGAGAGGCTGAATAGGCTGTGGTTATTTTCCCTGGACCGTCAAAGGCTGAGGACTGACCTTTACAGAGGTTTATAAAACCATGAGGAGCCTTGATAGGTTAAACAGACAAAATCCAACATCAGTGCTTTTGACCAGGGTGGGGGGAGTCTAAAACTAAAGGTCATAGGTTTAAAGTGAGAGGGGAAAGATTTGAAAGGGACCTAAGCGGCAGCTTTTTCACACAGAGGGTGGTGCTTGAAGGAAATGAGCTGCCAGAGGAAGTGGTGGCGGCTGATACAATTACAACATTTAAAAGCCATCTAAATCTAGATGGGTATATGAATACGAAGGGTTTAGAGGGATATGGGTCAAATGCTGGCAAATGGGCCGAAATAACTTTAGGATATCTGGTCGGCATAGATGAATTGCACTGAAAAGTCTGTTTCCATGCTCTACATCCCTATGATTCTATAACTGAGGTGCATTCAGGTAGCCAAATACAGCGCCAGGAATGAAAAAAGCAAACTTGAAACCAAAAATCAGTCGAATTTCTGAACTCACTCAAGCTATGCATAAAAGCATTGAAAGAATTCCTAGTGTATTTCTACATGGGCAAGAAAATTAGGGCTAAATTGTTTGGTCTCCAGATTGAGAGAAACTGGACATGTATCTTAAGATAGGTTTTGGGAAATCTGTGGATGTCCTGATGGATGGATCCACCAAAAGTTTCAATGTTTGATGGACAATCTCTCCCATTCCCTAAGATCATCTGTGATCATCTCAGTCAAAATTGGAGACTTGCCATAGTTTAGCTGTACTTACCTAGGTAGTTACTTGAGGAGTGCTCAAACAAATTGAAACCTGGCATAAAACCCGAGTAATTATGGAATTGACCTCTCCAATGACACCCTGCTCCTCCAAAAGATGCCACTGCCTGACTACCCACTGACAAAGTAGAACATAGTAGATTTCACTGGAGTCAATTAATTACCAATAACAAAAGCAAATTCAATGGGAAAATATCTTGTACCAGAAGCCAAAAGCAAAATAAATCAACAGTGGAAATGGAAATAAAAGCAGACATGATGGAAATGCTCAGCAAGTTGGATCATATTTGAGAACAATTAACATTTTAGTTTGATGATCTTTCATTTGCATTTACAGATGTAAAACATTTTAAAGCAATTGAAAAGAAAAGAACAAACAAGTGCCTGTAATAGTGTGGAAAGCTCTCAGCTCACCGAATTCAGGTTCTTGAGGTGTTCCAATGAAGCACAATGTTCGCTTGAAGAACGGCACCTCCTCATTTGTTTAGGCACTTTGCAGCCTACTAGCCTCAACACAATTCAACAATTTTTGACCATAACTTTTGCCAACTATTCCTTCTTTTTGGCTTCGCTTTTGCTAATTGTGTTTATTTTTGCTGTCAAACAACAGCTGTTCATCATTTGGTCATTTACAGCTCCTCTAGACCCATCCTTTGTTTCTTTACATGTTATAGCATCTCTCCTTTGGCCTTGCGCTATCAACCCTTGTTAATCAGTCTTTCCTGTTTTCCAGTCTATCCAGGCCTTTTATTCTTTTTCTCCAATCTCTCCGTTCACTTGTTTACAACCAAAGACATTTTTTTTTTTACCCCCCCCAGTGCTAATGAAAGGTCAACCCAAAATACCATTTCTCTGTCCACAGATTCTGACAAACCTACTGAGCATCTTCAGCACTGTTGTATTTTGCATCAAATCTTTTCATTGTGGAGTTTCAATAAAAAGCTGTTTTTGAAACCTCCAAAAAAATTACAAACATAGAATCATAAGAGGAGACAGTAATTCTGAGGTTAAAATTTATGGCTGAGATTTGTTTACCAGCATGCAAAAAAAAGACCCAAGACAAAACACATTGATAGTCACAACAATACCTTCACAACAATATAACAAACGCCCAATAAACGTCGAGATCGTTGGAACTTCACCAGCGCAGCCAAACCCTGTGCACAGTTAAGTTAAACAAAAGCAACAAAATACTGCCTTGTGTAAACAATATAACGAGAACAGCCAATATCAGAGTGGCAATCCTGAATGCTGTGTAGTCAATAGTACTCTTATTCATTTTGGTTCTGCAACAATTATATTTTTGTTTAATAGGGTGCTGAATTCTGTAGGTGGCGCTAAAGGTTGAACAACCCCAAGCATGACAGACTAGGCGACTGCTGGTCAATGACCAATTTTGCAAGGCAGCCATAAACAAGGCATTTATTCTTGCAAGGGAACTAAGCCAAGTTTAGGCATCCATCTGGAATGCCTGCATAACCATCCTTACTGATTACGGAGCTGTCTTTAAAGCAGTGCAGGGAGGACAGAGGTCATTGTACCCTGACCTAACCTGGTTCTACCCTGATGCATGAAGGTAAAGACCAGGCTCCTGGAGTAATTCAACTACATTTGCACACTTGAAAGATGTGAACCATCACTGCTTTAAAAGGCTTTTCTGAAGAGTTCAATCTGTTAGTCCAGTGCACTTGGTAAAGTTCACTGCAGCATTAACTGGCGTATAACACTCCATATTTTGTTTATTCGCTCATAGGGTGCATGTTGCTGGCCCGGCCAGCATTTATTGACCATCCCTAGTTGCCCTTGAGAAGATGACGGTGAGCTGCCTTCCTGAACTGCTAAATTCCATGTACTGTAGGTAGACACAGTGCAGTTAGTGAGGGAGTTCTAGCACATTCACCAAGTGACACTGCAGGATCAGCAATATATTTCATGTCAGGATGGTGAGTGGCTTGGAGGGGAACTTACAGGTGGTGGTATTCCCATGGATCTGCTGCCCTTGTCCTTCTAAGTGGTGGAAAAGTTCATAGGTTTGGAAGGTTCTGTGAGAGCAGCATCGGTGAATTTCTACAGTGCATCTTGTAGATGGCACACACCGTTGCTACTGAGTGACAGCGGTTGAGGAAGTGATGGGCTGCCAATCAAACAGGGTACTGTGTAGTGGATGATATCAGACTTCGAGTTCTTGAACTGTTACCATCTAGTTATGAAGACAGCATTATTACTTGGGAGTTCACAAATAATAAAAAGGATACGTGACAGATTATCAGAGTCATAGCCAAGAGTACGTAGCCCACTATGGTTGTTATCAAGCCTTCAAAATGCGAAGCTTGAACCTGAAAAAAGAATGCCGATTGGTACAGTGCTCAATAAAAGTTACTAAAAGATCAAAAATCATCGGATCTTTTGTTGACGATCATTGTCTTTACATAAGAAAGCATCTGTCTTTAATTCTAAGTCTAAGGCTAGATTGTTAAGATTCATTACAGTTCTGTAATTGTGGCATTACCATTCATCAGAGCACCAACTTATTTCAATCATTTCTTACTGAATTAACAATAATTAACATAACACTCAATTTACTCAAAATATAGTGGAAATACTTATATAAATTTATGTCATTAGGAAAATGCAACTATGTAGTAATTCAAGAATGAGCCAAACACAAACACTTATAAAACAGAATATAAATCAGATCTTTTCAGTTCTGTGTTTTCAGAAATACAGTACTCATGATAGCAGAATGCAGTGAACAACACAGGGGAGGGAAGTCCAAGTTAAATCTCTGGTTTGTGCTCAGGTAGCTAATGTTAACTGGGATACTAGTAGGAATGAAAGGTATCTGGGATAAGAAGAAAAATAATAATGAGATTGATTGGGCAAGGGAGAAGGCAGGAACATTGAACCCAAGATAGAGCACAGTCTCTGTGACACTGATTATTATGGGATGCTCCTGCTCGATGTTCATTTCTACTGGCAGCATTGTTTGTAATAACTCAATGGTATGAAAGGTCAAAATGACAGCCTTTAGCAAGTTGGTCATTAGTTTCCTCCCAGACAATCTCCTGGAAGACTGAAGTGCATTTTTAAAAAAATACTTATTTTAAATAAAGCTATTCAAATAGCAAGTGCAGCGTGGAAAATAATCACTGTACTCGGATGTGTCACCAAACTCCTCAAAATACTTTGGCTTTTTGGTAAGCAAAAATTCCCAACAATTCGCAACTGTTTTTTTAAAATTGGGAGGCCAATCACAATTGTGACTTACCACGGCATACAATATAAAGAATTACAATCACAGGAACAAATTTACACAATAGAAATACATTTACAAACGATACTGAGACATTGGTAATAGTTAGTTATTCTAATTTCATACAAAGTTTTCTCAAAGGGCACGCACCGTATCATTAGTACTTACATACTCCTCAAAACCCAAACCAACAACCGAGAAGTGTCCAATATGGTATGGACAAAATGCTGAAACATACAACAGCATTAATATTACAATCACAGCATATTGACAGAATTCTACTTTTGGTAAGTCACACAAAGTATAGACAAAAGTAGTATTAACACAGCAGTACAAATCCTTCTACGCTTTTTCACAGCCTTCCAAACTTCTGTATGTAGTCTTGGTTCTCAGTTGTATGTATCTGACACTGTCTCAATCATTTTATTTTCATTTCCTTCTCCTTTTTCATGCAGGCAGCTCTGGATTGGTTTACTCTCCTTTTCTCCTTTGAGGGAATATGCTTGGACTGAACCATCTCCTCTTTGAAGGTACTCCACTGTTCAACTACAGGTCTTTCCAACTTTTTATTCCCCTCCATCTTGCCCAGCTCTGATTCTGTCTCATTCAAGTAGACTTCTCCGACAGTTAATTAGACAATCTAGACTAAGAACATGTTCTCTTCTATCGTCACTCTAAACCTTACAATATAATGATCGCAGATTTCCTAAATGCTTCTTCACTGATACTTGATTAGCTTTGTCCACACAATTTCCAAGAACTAGGTCCCGCAGTGCATCCTTTTAAATGAGACTGAATACACACTACTGTACGAGGTTTTCCTGAACACAATCCAAAACATTTACTTGTCTCCATTGTTACCGATACCACTGTCCTAGGGTACATGCAGGTCTTTAACATCCCCACTTGTAACCCTCTATAAATGTTGGCGCATCTAATTTCCCTTATCCTCTACATCCTTTCTGCTAGCTGTCAGTTTATACTCTACACTGAACATGTAATTGAACTCGTTTGTTCCTCAGCTCCAGCAAGATTGATTCTGCCTTTACACCCTTTGGGATACCCAGTTTCACCATTATTGCAATGGTCTCCTTTTCCGAACACTCTGTGGCCAGGAATATTTAGCATCCAGTACTACTAGCCTTTCTTGAGCTAACTTTCCTATCCCCACGGCAATCTATGCCTATAACGTCCCAATATTATTTACCATACGAACAAACATGAACAGTACCCTGGACTCAGGCTTCATTAATTTCTCCCTTCCAATTGACTTTCTGTTCTCTATACTGGTGCCATCTGTCTCTCCAAGTATTGTGTGCATCCCAGTAATCCTCTAATATTCCTTCTTTTCTCCCCACATTCATGTTAAGTTAGTTTAAGATTTTGTGACAACACTAGCAAAATGCCCCATAAGAAACTCAGGTCAGCTCTGCTCAGGGCAACCAATTCAGTCTGTATAGGTGCCACTGTTTCCCCAAAGCTAGAACCAGTGTCCCAGGAATCTAAAGATCTATCTTCTGCACCAGTCATCCAGCCACATGTTCATCTCCCTTATTCCTGTCGCCCTGTATTCACTTGCATATGACAGTGTAATCTACCAATTACTACATTTGAGACCCCGCTTGTTTATTTTTCTACTTAGCTCCTTCACTTCTGATTGCAGAACCACATCTCCCATCCTATCAAAGTCACTGGTACCATTATACACCTGACCTTTGGCTGTTCACACAATTAGCTGGGTAACACGGACCAGAAAGGTTTAGTGCTGTGTTCTCAACTTGTGTTGAATAAGACGATTTCAATCAAGGCATAGGCCATGAGATAATTGCTCTGCACACACTTTCTATAATGGAGCAGAAACAATGTACCAGGAATCCTAATTGTTGTGCAGCAAACCCCCTTGATAACAAATTTGGGAGAGGATGAAATAAAATTTAGTTGTGTTGGCCTTATAGTTAGAGCAGTAGAAAATCATTAATCACAAGAAAAATACAAAAGAAAGCCTGTGGCACACAAGTGCACTCTCTATGGAGGAGACACTAAAACTGGGCAAGAAAAAAGACAAGTTATTTTTGCGTTCATTTGTTATTTAATTCCTGTTTTAAGAGTTTTGGTGGACTCCAAGCCAAAATACCTTCAATGTATATGTTCATGGTTCTTTAATAACTGTGTCTTATCTCTCAAGGTATCTATGCCGAAAAGGTTTGTAATCAATCCGATCTGAGGACAGATGGTCAGGCAAACTTAAGCTATAATCTGTCATGAGGACTCTCCAATCATTCAGTAAGTCAAATAGCTTATTCAATACTTTCAAAATTAAAACATTTTTACCACAGCATTACTCAATTCAATGTGGGTTTCTCATTGTCCAGTAAACATGACTAATGCTAAAAACTCAATTTTCAACGTGTGGTGTGACATCACCAGTGTTACTGCTCATCCTTGTTTGACGACATTATTTTAGAAGATGTTTGTGATAATTAGGGTAACAATGCCCTTTGAATGTATTCAACACCATAAACCCATATCCCAAGAACTGCTGCAGCTTAAAACACAGCACAAAAAACTGGCAACTCTTTGGCACAATTATTTACACACTTGTAGAAATGAAATTTTTTCTAATACTTTAGAACAATGCATTAGTACAAAGGAAAGCTGATGGCATCCCTTCCAGGATTGTATTTTGAATCAATGATTCAGTTTTTGAGAATGTAATAGAAATCCATAAATTAATACTTTTGTACTTTTTGCCTGGACTATTAACCGGGAAATGTTCTGGGGTGCTGCCAGTACCGCTATTGCAATCCCATAGGTGGATGTGTACCTAAAACAAACTCTATTCTCAACATGAAATTCAAGATTTTATAATTAGATCCAAGAACTCTAGATCAAGGGGCACTTACCAAACACAAGAATAAATAGCGTATTTAATGAAACCACCCAGAAAACATGCTCCTGTCAGAAAAATACATAGATGTCAGTTAGAAATACAAGAATGACAGCTTTACTCCCAAAAGAGCTTTTAAAAAGCATGATCTTTAAACTCTCTCTGTTTAAGCTATCACATTTAAACAGTAAAGTTTATTATCGAGTTAATACTTACAGGGCTAAATGGACTTTTTTTCTGATGAAGGGGGCCATGTTCTTCATTGACCCTCTTCTGACCAGGCTAGCCTTTTATAAAATAACTACCAAATAGCTTTAAGCCAGCTAAGCTTAAGAAATGTTCAGTTTTAACCACAAAACAAATTCTTCTGTATATGTATATAGGTTGTAAATGGGTTAACAGCACTAACAAGTACAGCAAATGTTGTTTTGACTAGCGCCTAATGAATCAGTGCTCTTGATAAACCAGCAAAATAGTATCCCTGAAATACCAGAAGTTTACTGTATCATCACAATCTCCGCAATGTTTGAGTAGTCAATTAATGGAGCGACTGAGAAGGCTGTCAGTAAATTTTACTTAAATTATTAATTTAAGTGATTTATGCTGTCAGTAAAGTATAACAGTGACATGTATACTCCCTGCATTACATTTCTATTGCTGGTGTGTGTTTTCACATTGATTATGTGGACCTCTTGATCCAGAATACTTAATCAATTGGTGCACGCTTGGTCCCATAGATGCTGATTAATAAAAAAACTTCCTGTACATCAAATGCAGTGTTCTCTTCCAGTTTTGAATGCATACAGATGACTTATTTTAGAAATACTGGAACTGCCTTTAAAACTCACCAGGAATACAAGCGAACCATCCAACCCTAGCATCTATGAAACAAAAATGAGTGAATTTAAACAGTACACATTTTAGTCACAACTACTCTTGATTATTTGAATTTATTTTAACCACTCACGTAAACTTTATTTTGAATTTACCAATAATTCAAATTAACAAAGTGCATTTATGCAGCACAATACGACACCATTAACTGACCAATAATTTGAATTAAGCACCTTCAAATTAGATAGCATACAAGACCTTATTCAAATTGCAATATTCATTTTAAAATGTCATAGCATCTTCAAGAAAACATTAGAAAACAGCACAGACTTGATGGACTGAATAGCCTCAGTTTGCGCTGCAATGACTTGGTGTTGACAGTTAGCCACATTAGTGATGGCTAAATGTGGCAACGTTATCAATGATAAACTTTATAATACTAACAAAATAAACAATTATAACATAGTTCATTCAAAACATCTCCTACAATTGCAGACTGCTGCTCAAATGTCATCATGGAGCACCTCAGCTCTCATTACACTCACCTGCAACCATCAAGGTACTTATAAGAAAAATGGATAATTAGGATGACTTAGAAACTATTACTCCAAACAAGTTACAGCTATTCCAAAATTCTGTTCACCAGAGCACCTTATAACTTCCATCCCAATTCAGAAATAAACTACATTTCATTGCAACACAGTTGCATTCTCAGTAACTTGGCTCCATACACAGACATTTCAGCTCAATATGTTGTTCATACTGCATCCCAAGTTAACTTTACTTCAGCTCGAGTTACACCAAAGCCCTGACCAAACCATTTTACTGAGCAGTTAAACATCCTTGGCCCACTTTCCCTTTCACAGAACCTCACAATGTGAACAAGACTTCTTATAAGAGATTAGTCATGTCTAACCACAGTAAACCAATGATATCGATCGATTAGTCTTGATTTACATATCCTGAACATCTGAAAATTCATGCTATGAGTCAACTTAAAGGCTCTGAACATCTTTTGTCACCAAGACAGTTTGCCAACAAACAAAAAAGTAGAATACAGCATCACGCTACAGTCAACTACAGGACGGTGCAGTCATATATGAGGACCAATGCAATCTAAAACATTCAGAACAGAGGTGCATGAATCACCTCTAACAGATTTTATCTTGCAGTACGACCCTGTGCATGGGTATATACGGAAAGATGACTTGATAAGAACTGGCCTGTTTGAATCAGTATAGTCAACTAGTTTTTTCAAATAAAATTCTTCTACTTTGGAAGAGAACTTCCAACTGTTCATAAAGAATGACTACCCTTCTGCAGATCTGGCGAACGTATACTACAGGTCCACCTTCAGATGCTCATCATTACAAATAGGTACTGCAACCTTCCCAGGCCTAAAAAACAATCCAAGTGCTTCAATGAACTTCATGATTCAGAACTAACTGGGTTTTCTATTTTAGGTGGGGAGGTCAAGGGAAAGTTGCATTTTTAAATGAAAAAATATCCTTGCCACCTACCCCTACTGTGAAAGCAATGGTTTATTTTAATTTAATTGCATTTTTTTAAAAAAGCACTGATGAAAGTCAGCTTTAACTTGAAAAATCTCTACAGCAAAAAAGCTGAAGTAGACTCTGATCACATACCCGTTCCCACGTAAGCTCTTCTGCAGCTCTGTCCCATTCCAATGCGTTCCAGTTCATATCATCTGGAGACAGAAAAAGAGCTTTAAGCCACTTATTGCCAGTATCTTGAACCTAGCTCATTTGTACAGCGATCTCCTTCAGCACTGAAGCCATCTACCAGCTGCTTTGACAAGAGATTTGTCATTAATGATGATATGGAGAAAAGAGTTGGGAAGTTGTAATGTTGGGAGGAGGTGGGGGCAAAAGTAATTTCTGAAGCTGATCAAACATCAACTCAAACAAAACCAAGACAATTAGTTGGTGATTCAGAGTGCATCGACAATTCCAATCAACATGTTTCATGGAAGAATAGAAACAAAGTTGATCAGGTTTGATTATACAGATGTGCTAACGAGATTGTAAGCAACAAAGTACAAGCCGAACAACTGTAGAAAGATTCAGATTGGATGACTGGCCTTGGAAAGTGCGGTGTATAATTTCAAGCAAATAAAATGTAGTGTAATGAGATTCAGTACATGGAAATAAGCTGAGAGAATTTCAAGATGATTCACAATAACTCCAGAAGACAGGACTGGCTGAAAGCTTGTTAATTTTTTTTTCCATCTGAGGGATGCAGACTCGATTAACCGGATTAACATTTAGTGCCCATCTCTAGTTGCCCTAGAGGCAATGGTAGTGAGCCTTCTTGAACCACTCCAATCCATTTGGTGTGGGTAGACACACTATTTAGGGAAGGAATTTGAGGAGTTTGTTTCTTCACAGTCGTTGGGTCAACATTAAGTGTCCAAGTCAGGATTTTGAGAGAGTTGAAGGCAAACTTATAACTGGTGGGGTATCTGATGCCCTTTTTTTTCTAGATGGCAGTGGTCATGCATCACACTCTTGGCAATGACATTTGACCAATTCAGCTTCTGGTCAATGGTAACCCCTGTGGTGGGAATTTTGCAATGGTAATGTCTTTCAATGTCAAGGGACGATGGTTCAATTCTTTTATTGAAAAAGTTATTTGCCTGGCACTTGTTAATACAAGTCTGGATACTGCCTTGTTCTTTACGCACATGGACATTAACTGTTTCAGTACCTAATGGAGCTGGACAATCATGGTGTAGACAGTTGGGACGAGGGCACTACCCTGAGAAACCTCTACAAAGATGTCCAGCAGCCACAATGATTTGCTTTTGTTACAGATCTGACTGACCAGTAGAGAGTTTTTCCAAATTCCCTGTCTCTAGTTTTGCTTGGGCTCCTTTGTGCCACTGTGGAATGTGGCCTTAATATCAAGGCCAGTAACAGTCACTCTACTCTGGAATTCAGTACTTTTGTCCATGTTTGAACAAAGGTTTTAATAAGGTCAGAAATTGACTGGCCCTGGCACAAGCCAAAGTGAGCATCAGTAAGCAGATGACTGCTAAGCAAGTGCTGTTTCACAGAGCTGCTGTCATGACTTGTGAAGTGTGACAATGATCATGCCCCACTGTTCCACAAGCTGTCACAAAATGTACAAATGTATAAAGTTCAATGAGACAAAAATGACCAATTTAAATTTTATTCGTTCTTGTGACGTAGTCAGCACTGGCTAGGCAAGTATTTATCACTTATCGTCGTTGCCCTTGAATCAAGTTACTTGCTTGCAAATTTCAGACAGCAATTTAGAGTCAACTACACTGCTGTGGGTCTGGACTCAAGGAGTCTACACTAGGCAAGGATGGCAGATTTCCTTCCCTAAAAGGACATTAATGGACCAGACAGGTATTTACAACAGTTGGCAAAAGTTATACAGTCACCATAAGACGAGATTTTAATTCTAGATGTTGTTTTAATTCAATTCATATGCCATGGGAGAATTGAAACTCATGACCAAGAACTGCGATTTTGAATTATTCGCCCAGTGACATTACCACCACACAATGCCTTCTCATTTGCCTGACTGACTTCTACGCAGGTCAACATCAGGTTGCATCATTAGCAAAATGTAGTTGTTTACTGCAATACAATTTTAATAGGAGCAGAAAACAAAAAAGATTTCTAATCTTGTGCAACTTAAACCATACTCCTGTGAAACCCCAGATAAACACAATCCTATAGACAAAAGACAAAGCAGTTTAACATATTCGAGTGGAAAATGAACACGGTAAACAAAATTCCAAAAATCAGAAGCTCATACGACAAGGTGGAATGTCATATTTCTCAGACTCCTTGTAGTTTTTGCAATGATTATGCATTGTCGTCTGAAGAACAATGGCTGATCTTTGACTCAAATGGTTGATCAGGAGAATTTAGGTCTTGTACAATTTTTTCTGACAACCTCCTGTTTTTCTGCCGTTTTGTCCCCAAGTAGACTGAAAGAGAGACGGATGCTTTTTCCCCACAGACTGTGTATGGTTGTTTCATTCTGCACTACTCGGGTCACTTACAGCTCCTGAATATTCTGTAGCACGATGAATCAGAGAGCAGTTGTCAGGCAGAATTTCCTTAACTTGAAATATTCTGTGCTCTTCAAGCTCAAATTCTCCTTCTGCCAGCTTCTAAAAAACATTTTATTGCATGGCTCAACAGTATACAACATGATTTTCAAATTGCAAAATCTTCCTGGGATTTTAGTCAGAGCAGTTCAACTTCCATTTCATATATAGTCCCAAAAGAGAAAATGTGTGTGCCCTTACACTACTGATGCCCTCTTTCATCATTTTACTGATGATTGAGAGTAGAATAATGGGTGCTATTTAACCTGTTGGATTTGACCTGCTTAATTGTAAATGGCATACCGGGGTAATTTTTCACTAGGTTGGGTAAACAGTCTTTTAGCTGTACTGGAACAACTTAGCTAGGGGTGTGGCAGTGTCTGCAATGCATGTCTTCAATTACCAGAATGCTGTCAGGGCCCATAGCCTTCACAGTATCAAATGTCTCCAGCCCTTTCTTAATACCTTGTAAAATGAATTAATTTGCTGAAGTCTGGCATCTGTGATACCGTGGACCCAAGACCGAGGTGGATCATACACTTAGTCTTTCCATTGAAGATTATTGCAAATGCTTCAGCTCTGTCATGTACACTGATGTGCTGGGCTCTATCATTGAAGATGAGGATATTTGTGGGGAAGCTTCTTCTCTTGAATTGTTTAATTGCTCACCACAACTGGATATGGCAGGACTGCAGAGTTTAGATATGATCCATTTATTGAGGCATCACTTAGATCTATCTTTTGTAGCTTCTGCCGTTTGTGATGCAGTCATATGTTGCAGCTTCACCAGACTGACAGCTCATTTTCAGGACTGCTTGGTGCTGCTCCTGATGTGCCCTCCTGCATGCTCCATTGAGCCAGGATTGTTTGCACTCTTGATAGCATATACCAAACCATGAAGTTGCAGAATGTGTTAGAAGTAGAATTCTGCTGCCGCTGACGGCCCAGTGCTGCTAAACCTGTTCCAAATCTACCCCATTTAGCATGTTAGTTTAACACAACATCATCAACGGCATCCTGAATGTAAAAAAAGGGACTCTGTCTCCACAAGGACCGTGCACTGGTTGCTCTTATTAGTACTGTCACAGACACAGATGCATTTGTAGCAGGCAGACTGGTGAGGATGAGACGGAGTACACTCTTCTTTCTTGTTGTTTGCTTCGCCACCTGCCACAGACCCAATCTAGCAACTGTGCTCTTTAGGATTTGGTCAGCTGGATCAGTAGTGGTCCTGCTGAGATACTGAAAGGCATTGAATTCCCAACCCAGAGGACGTTATGCCCTTGCAACACTGTTTCCTCCATGTGATGCCCAACGTACAATACTGATTCATCAGCGGAAGGGCACAGTATGTGCTTATCAGCAAGTCATTTCCGTTCCCATATTTGACCTGATGCCTCAAGATATCATGGGGTTCAGAATCAACGCTGAGGACTCCCAGGATAAATCTCTCCCGAACACTGCAGCACCACCGTTCATGAGCCCATCCTGCTGGTGGGCCACAACATACTCAGAAAAAGTGATGGCAAAGTCGGAGACATTTTTTGTACAGTACAATTCCGAGAGTATAGTTGTAAGGCTGTTGCTTGACTAGTCAGAGACAATCCTTCCAATTTTGGTACTAAACCCAGATATTAGTCGAAAGAATAGAGTTTGACATTGCGATTTCAATGACAGTTGATCTGTTCTTTTTTGAGGCTTAAGCTGTTAGATACGACAGAGTGGCAAACTTGGCCATTTCACAAGGCAGTGAAGACTGCCGTGGGCCTGGAGTCAGTTTGGAGCTTTGCATAACCGTTGACAACAAACTACTGGGGCATTTTGGAAAGCGGGACAGAATGAACGTTTGAGGAAGGATAAAGAACTTACTCAAAGTACTTGTTCATCCCCACTTGGTGATTCTAATGTGGCATTTGGGTATATAGAAACATTGGCATTAGACAAGATACAGAAGGCAACAAAAACTACTGTCCACAGTTGGGCTAATGGCATGCAAAAGCAGGCACTTGTAGTCATCACAGTTTTTAGACAGACACCGATCGTATGAACGGATTTATAGGTCTGCCTTTTGACTGATCTGTTACCCATATAAACTATTCTTCTTTGACTTGGGAGAGAAATGTTATGCACCAAATTAATTTAAAAAGTCACAAACCCCTAGCCGAGACCACTGATATACCCATAATACCTTGAGCACCATTGTTGGCATCAGCTCCATCTTCTACTACAGCATCATCTTCATCATCATTTTCATCGTCTTCATTCTCGCCCTCATCTACCCTAACGTTGGCATTATCTGCTGCTGCAGGAGCTGCCCCAGCAGCAGCTGCTGGGTTTTCTGCTGCCTGATTTGCTGGTTGAGCAGCTTGGGGGTTCTCTGCTGCAGCATTGGGAGCTGCTGGAGGCTACAGGATTGAAAAATGCAAATCAGTTACACAAAATTGAATAATTAAACATTTGAATTAACATTATTGTTTTGCTCCAAATATTTCAGGTCAGTTGGGAAGGAGTAGAAAGGTCGAAAACCAAAACATAATTCTCAACTTTGTATATCTCATTAAGCTTGGATACAGACTAAAGCACAAGAGAAAGTGGGCAGCTAAATTCACTATTCACTACACTAACTTTGTTGCTGAGACATTTCCAATACGGTCAGGAGAGAAATATTTACTTGTCTAATTAATATTACTCAAAGTCTGTACCTATATGATGCAGTTTATTGCAGTCTAGAACCTCTCAACTCCGTTACTATAACAAATTTGCCAAACAATTGATGCTTCTGAATTTGCTGTACTATGTTGCTAGCTGGCATTACAACGAGCAATGTCACAGTGCAGCAGACAAGGTCTTGATCATGATTCATGTTTTGACCACCAAGCACTTTGCTGATGGATAACTGCATGGAAAAACATTGTAAAAACCTGAAATGATTATGTTTAAAAATAAATATATAAAATAAGCTGATATTTAAAAGCATAGAAGATCAATTTGTTTTTAATCCCTAAACTATATAACATGGACAACACAAGGACACTAACAATAAAATGCAAACATGTATGCAGGAGGAAGCACATCTAAAAGGTTGAAATACATTGCCAATCATCTTCCTTGTTACTTGCAGCAAAAATTAAAACTTTTATTTCCAAAGCTCCTACCTCATTTTGCCCAACTCCATTGGGTGGTTGGGCCTGGTTTTGTTCCAGCCACTGTGGAGCTCCACCATGTACAATTTGCTCTCGCAACCAGACAAGGCTAATGAACGCACAGAGCGTGCATGTTACCACGAAACAACCTTGCAAAGAGTCTGCCAGCAGATTCTCTCTGGAAGCATATAGAGCAGAAATTAAAATATGCAGAATCAGTTCTATATAAGGGATTTGAAATTTTAATGCATGACGTACAACTGAGCAAATCTGTACATATCATGTGGCTCAAACAAAATGATGTGAAGCGTATAATTCAAAACCCACAGCTCCATATTTGAATTAAAAGGAATCTTCCCCACATATGGGTAAATTTAGAAATAAACAAACAATCAAGTTCAAAATAAGCTAACTTTGGACAAAACTAATATTTGAACCCGAAATGCTCTCTTAAGGGAGGCCTAAAAAGTGCCATTGTTAAGTTCAGCAAAACATCAGAACTTGTTTAAAAACCAGAGTTTAACTTGTACAGATTACCAGAATTCAGCCACAAACCTTCTGATCTTGATTTCGCAGAACCAAATTGAAATTGCTGACAGAAGGGAGATTTTTGAATCTGAATGGTGCACAGGGTGAGAAAATAAAATTGAATTTGTTTGAAAATAACAAGCATCACCAACAGGTGAATGACTACAGCTGCATGTGACAAGTCAGCAATGCAGAGTTATTCCCTTGGAAGCACATATGACAAAAGGAATGAAACATAGCACTACCACACTGGTGTGATAGAGCAAAAACTGTTGTGTTAATGGTACTTGTGTTTCAGACTAGAAATCCATTAGACTGTACAGGGAAACAAAGCTCAGCACTTTGGGCTGGCAGTCACCAGAACCAAAGAACACTGCAGAATGAAGTACGGGACACATTTCTTTCAAAAGCTTTGTATCATACCGGTAATCCTCTCACCGATGCACAACTAGGTTTACATCATTGGGAAATGCTGAATCTAATCACTGTACATTAACTACGAAGAGTAAAGTTTTACTTGATGAATCAGTCTGCAGGCCAGAAAAGAGTAGTACAGTATTGACCTGCTCGCAACACAATTCCTTGCTCTGATAGTTCATTTCACATGTATGACTCCCTTTTACATTAATATACTTCTTTTGTTGTTTACAGAGAACAGGGTTAATTAATTCCTTATTCTGTCCCAGCCAACATTTCCTTTCCACCCAGCATCACAAAAGTTTACTCATGAAATGATCTTTTTGCACATGGGATTCCACTGTGTAAAAGTCAATTGCTGTGTTTCCCCAGACCAGAGGTGACTAAATTTCAAGAGAACTTAACTGGTGAAGTATTTTGAGACATCTCGATGTGAAGAAAATGTATTGACATAAAATAAAACTCTGAACAGGTTTAACAGAAAGAAAAGCCTGAATAAACGCCAGCTTTTAATGTACAGAATGATTCAGGAAGCATATAAAAGATGGAACAGAAAAGCCTATGTTACCATATATTCAAGAATATTCCAAAATTCAAATCAGTTAATGAATGGAGACCAAAAACATTTAAAGCCTCAATATACTGAAGATCCAGATATCTTCACTACTCATGCTGTTACATAAAGCTACTTTTGAAAAAAGTACAAACTTACGTGGATAACATATCTAGTGGCAGTGTCAACAGCGAGCTCACAGAGCCAGTAAACAAGCATTTGTAGATACGGCCTAAACAGGGGAAAAGGGGGACGTGAAATGTCATGAGCTATAGTTGTCTGATGGCACTCTCATCACTTTGCATATATACGTATAGACATAAACACACACACAAATGTATATCTCAAAATGATGGCCATATGACGATCTCAGCACATTTCCAAATGTGATTCCAAAACTGTAGAAGAAATTATGCACAATTGACATGTCAAATATTAGTGAAGAGGCCAATCAAATCTGCAATACGTGCCAAAGACCCAGCGCAAACCAGACCATAGCACTGGGGAAACTTCACCTTGAGGAAATAAAAATATATACACACATTAGCATTTTTCCTTTAGGCATGATAATAGATTTCCCAAAGATTAGAGGGAGAGGGCAATTAGGGGAATGGAGACCAGCAGTAGAAATTTTCAAGACTGACAGGCTACATTAAATCAACCATTTTCAGGTTCGCGTGCAGATGTAGAATAAATCTGCTATTTTGCAGTCAGTCATTTTCACAATCCAAGCAAAGTCATAATTAGTTGTTAGCTATGGGCATTTCTTGCATTGAGGAACTGATCAATTTAGACAACTATATTTTGTCTAAGATCTTTACATCAAGCACACAATATCCACAATCTATTTATGTTTTCTGGATTTAAACTTCGCATCCAAATCACTGAAGTGCTCAAAGTGGAATAGTCATCAGCATCATAGTAATGTGATCCCAGACCCACCACACACTGAAGCTATGATCGCTTCAATGAAGGCCATGGTGGAGACTAGGGAGTGAAAGCATTTCTAATAGTTTCTACAAAACAGGAGCCATAGCCGAATTAAGAACAAATGAAGTTTTCATCAAAAATAATGGACAATGTCCAAATCCTGTCAGATAGATGTGAACAATCTAACGGATTAAATCAGGATGCAATGAGGGAAATTATTTTATAACATTTCAAAATAGTTCAATATTTATTAAGACTTGTTTATTTAGTAGAACAGGTACAAGCTGGAAGTTAATCACCACATTAATTAGGATAAGATAAATGAAATAAAATTAATTTTATTTTCTCAAAACGCCTTCAATTGCAACGTGTTTCATCAACTTCTATAAGGCTCCAGGCTCAAAGCAAATACTGAAGAACTATTAAAAGCAATAGGAAAGTACAATTTAAAAATGTTCTTTTTGAAAGGCTAAAATTGAAGAACCAATTTCCTAAGAAGAACTAGTTAGTTTATCAACGAACTTGGCAGAGACATGATGGGTCAGAGTACCTTTAACACTGTATCATTAAAAATTTTATTGTACCTCTCTATGTAATTTAAATTGACCAATTTAGTCTTAAATTTAATGTGAGTTTAAAACTTTCAGGTCGGAACTAATTGCGAGTCTTAAGAGGAAACAGAAAACAAAATCAATTGGTCCAACATTATTCAAGAATACAGAAATGCATGTTGCATTATCATGCCACCTGTAGATCTCAATAATGATTTAAAACTAGATTAAATGCTATAAAACATAGTTTAATGCTTACATGCTGTGAGGGGTACAACTCCCAGCCATGCAAAGGCCACCAATGTGTAATGGAACCAGTATCTTATTGCTGTACCAATACTCGTAACCAGTCCTGCAAAAATATCCTGAATTGGAAGTCTGGATGGCATATCTGGAGAATAAACTGGAGAAGGAAACATGTTTCTCATAAACAAACTTATATTTATCCGAAATAATTTTAAAAGACAATTATTTAGAACGCCTAACATCTTTTAAAACATGTTTAGCTATGAAGTGCAACATTGTAAAGTATTCAGGAAAGTGATAGCTTGAAAATCCATTTCCAGAAAATGGAGTTTCACATGCTGCAACTTTCTTTTAAACGCGAATAATTTATGAAGTTTAACCTGCTGCATCATTTGTGTCTGTGGCAATCAAACTCAAAGTGAAGCTAGCAGCTTTCGATACATACATTGACACTACTATATTAACTGGCTCACAATGTTAAAATAGAACAAATGTGAAGCAGCGACTTATTGTAGTTATAAAACACAATTATAATCCCTGACACTAAGTAGTATATTTAAAGCTGAGAAAAAGCATAGTAATAGAATTAGATTAGACAGCACCAAGCAAGACATTGCATAATTGGGTGAATGGGCTGCGCCATAATTTGTATGATTCTATCCTTGCTGAATAATTTTACAAAAACTGAAATCAAACTCAAATGGTAAATGTGCTGTCCTTTCTTTTCTGCACACAACATGCATACCCAGTCTTGCTTCAATGAGATGAAGCATTCTGGCTAAAGCTGACATCCTGGATAGGAGGAGTCAAAAAATCTTACAGATTTGCTTATAATGATTTTGGCACAAAGTGAGCACTTGCAAGTGACCTCGAAGAAACTGACCCACAAGAATACAGCAAATTCTTATGTGAATTTCACTTTTCTCAATGTTAAAGAAATCTGAAGCCAAGTCAAGGGATCTACAAATTTCTAGTAAAGGGAATAACAAAGCAGGGCTAGCAACCATCGCATTTAAGAATTCTCAGACAGCAAACCATAAAGTAAACCTTACTAATTGATCTTCATTTTTTTCAAATTGTCCATTAAGTGGACAAGCAGGACAAAGATATTAGAAACACAATATAAGTATGAAACATACTTGGAAAAAATCCCTGGAATTCATCATAGTTGACATTACACAAAAATAAGTTGTCCACGGCCAGATAAGTCATTCAGCCCTGTGTTACCACACTATTTAAAAACCAAATTATTTTCAATAATAAGGTGAAACTTCTGGAGATCTTTAAATGCTATGACAATCAAATTCCTCGATATAGCATGAAAGACTTGGGCTTTGATGGTTTGTGTAAAAATAATTTATTTCAAGTTGTCAACATTGATTTGTTTCTTTAAGATTATGTTTTAAAAGATTATTTTTAAACAAAGCTTCCTCCAAATCACATTACTGGTAACAGTAGACCCTTGCTGAGGCCATTCTTGAACAGTGACTAGCTTGGAGAAAGTTTTTCTTTTATGTGGTTTAGACGGAGGGAAGTCTTTTAAGAACAAGATGCCAGCTGATTTCTCCCATTTCTGAAAACAATTGTTTTTGGAAAGAGTGATTGAGGAAAAAATCTCAAGATTTTAATTTCCTGAAGAAGCTTCACCTGCAAGATTTCAGAAATATCAGTGTGCGATTAATGACATGACCACATGGAGCTAAACATCAGAGCAACAGACTCAGGAACGTTTGACGATTTATTCTTTTGTCTTCAAGGATATTCCACTGACCAAAAGTACTTTTATTCAAGAAAGTCAACGTTCACGCAGGAAACAGGTTGAAATTTAGAGCTAATGCAAGTTTTGTTCTGTATTCCTGCGGAAGTACAATATATACATGAAATCTTGGTACAATAAACATGAGCCAAAAAAAAAAAAAAGTGTCAGATTGAGGTAGCATAAGGGTTGCATCAACCCACGTCAGAAATAGTAATTTAGAAGTTCAGTACAGTTGAATGTTAATTGAAATGAACTTCCGTGTTACACAATGTTCTGGCAAAATTAAGATGGCCACTTTTAAACATACATCAGCATTTCAAATTAAAATTTCGAACTAAAACTACAAGGTAATTTGCTAGGTTCTCGAGATCTCTCACTGGCAATTAGCAGCCAAGCCTCTTCACCTCTGAAACCTAGATTGGCTGGATATACTCTATTGTTTGATATATTTATTCCAGAAAACATTTACGCAAATTTTAAAAACAACAGCTCTGTATAAAATGGAAGAAGCTGATGTTAAATGGGACATTTTGTGCTGTAATTCTATTCAAAAAAAGTTATCTACCTGAAAAACCAATTCTTTTCTGACCAATACAGTACAAATGCAATAATGGCAGAAGTATCTGAATGTGTTAAATTGGTCAGTTCACAGACTTTCAAAAATAAAACTGAAGAGGTTGCTGTCAGATAAAGATTCATTAACTTCCTACAGTTAAAATTCAATTCTCCTCATAGCTAACATATGCAGCAATATTTAGTCGTATTTTACTAGCCTAACCACCGTCAAAACTCTAGCTCTGGCTGGCAAAAAGCAAATTCAATCTTCATTATAGACAAACCCAACACAAGGATGAAATAAGAATCCAGGGCTTAGTTTAAAAAAAAGTAAGATATATTTGCTGGAACTTGCTTCCACTCAAAATAGTAATGAGGTCAAAATGGAAGACCTGATTAGTCAGCTCAGATTTGATAAAGTAAGAAGCACTACCTGATTGAAATATGAATGGCAAAGCAGTTATAAATTATGTAGATCTGCCGCATTAATGGGTATGACTACAATGAATCTAAAAATCAACAGCTGGGTGGATCGCCCAGGCCTTAGCAACTGATCAGATGGATAAGTTTCACAAAGGTCCTGAGAAACCACATTCTCAGATCTTGCCTTGAGATGAAGGAACTGAACAGAAAATATTGAAGTATTTTCGATTGCAAGAGAGATATTGATAAGCAAGCGGGTAAAATGCTGGCATAAACAGTATAATGTGGGAAAATGTGATGTTGTTCATTTGGAAGGGAGGGCAAAAGAAGAGAGTGTAATGTAAATATCAAAAAACTGCATACGGCTGCAACACAAAGGGGCTGTGGGGATCTTGTGCACAAAACACAGCTAGCAGATGGGTAAAGCAGGTAAGCAGGAAGGCTAATGAAATGTTGGCCCTTATTTCAAGGAGTGTGGACTACAATAGTAACAAAATCTCATTGCAACTGTACAAGGCTCTGGTGAGATATTATCTGTAGAACTGTGAACAGTTTTGGTCTTCTTATTTAAAGAAAGATATTTCATTGGAGGCAGTTCAGAGAGGGTTCTTTAAAATGATTCTTGATATGCCTTACGTGCAAAGGTTAAACAGATTGGGACTCCATTCATTGCAATTTAGAAGAATGTGAGGTGCTCATCAAAGCAGGAATTTCTTCTCTCAGATGGTCGAGTTTCTTTGGAACTCCTCGGAAGTTGTTAGGGGCAGAGATCTTACGTATATTTAAGGCACAGATGGATAGATTCTCGATCAGGAGAGGAATCAGGTTTATGGTTAAAGGGCTGGAAAGTAGATGTGAGTAAATGGCAGATCAGTCATGATCCTATTGATTGGCAGAGTAGGCGAAAGGAGCCAAACAGCCTACTCCTGTGCCTATTTCTTATGGTCTTCAGAATTACCATACTGCACAGCAGTACAACATTTTATTTGAGTAAAATTAACACAGGATTATTCATGTCAATATGCCTAAAGGTTGTGTTATAATGTTTATAAATAGCTGTGGATCATTCACTCAATTTGTTGTTAATTAGAAAGCCCCATCTTCCTTTCCGGTTGAATGTACAAAAATCCCACAGCACAATTTGGAAGAGGACTGGCATTGCTCCCAATATCCTGGTTAATATTTATCCCTTAGTCAATACTGAAAACGGGTTAACTGATTGTCAGTTTGCTTTTTGGGGACGTTTGCCAAAGTGATAATTGGTTGCCACGTTTTCTACATTTCAATGATGATTCCACTTCAAAAGTATTTCATTGTCTGCAAAGCACTTTGAAGTGTCCAGGGGCACCAAAAATCACCATATAAATCTACTTTTCTGTTGGCTTTTAATCAACATTGCCATTAGACAATTAATCACTGAACAATCAGGAAAAATTTACCCCGATTTTACAACTAGGAATTACTCCTTCAGACGCAATCCAAATTTTGGGGGAGAAAAATGCAACTGCACATTAGGTATTTTTCAAGAGCTTCCTTGAACACAGTCAGTTTCATACAGCATTTATCAAAATCCTGGTGGCAAAACTACCCACACTCCTGTCGGCCAAACAGTTTTCAAGCAATTATTACATGTTATTGAAAAGAAGTGTCAGTACCACATTTATGATCCACATTTACAAACGGATGGTTCAAGTCACTTTGCACTATTATCCATTTCATTTTTTGAAATATGAAGAAAAGTTCAAAACATTAGTAAAAAAGAAAAACTGGCAGTTTTCCCCAAAACATTAAGTGGTAATCCAGAGTATGGAGTAGTTATAACGTGTAGTTTTTTTTGACACCCCTCCAAGACCCAGAAACTGAATGGACAAATGCAGGGATATCAAGTTTGTCAACTGCTAAGGTCTTAACAGCATCAGTCAACTAAAGCCTTTAATTTTCTTGCAGGTTCATGTTCAAAATAAAGCGACCTCCCCATTAGGACCATTTTTCACCTTGAAATTCACCTTGACATTCACCTTGACATTCACGCAATACGTATCACACGATAAGCCTCTCCTTTAGTCCATGCTTGTGACAGTGCAATTCATGAATTTTGCTTTTACTGTGTTTCTGCATTAATTATTTCTTCCCTTTGTGCTGCATTTTCACAAATGGCCTACCGCACTTCAAACACCATCATGTTATCTCCAGTACAGCAAAGCAGTGCTGTCATGTTAACAGTTTATGTAGCCTTGGACACAAAGGTCCTATGGTGCAGCGGTGGTATCACTATCTCTGGGCCAGAAAATCAGTGTTCAGTTTCACCTGCCAGAGCACAAAAGTAACAAAAAATTGTAGAGTGGAGATTATGCCAGTTGAGGCCAGTGTTGGACACCAACACTTTAGGAAGGATGTGAAGCATGAGACAGGGTGCAAGAACAGATTCACAAGAATAGTTCCAAGGACAAAGTGCTTCAGTTACCTGGATATGTTAGAGGAGCTGAGGCTGTACAGTTTAGAGAAGGTTAAGAGATTTCTTGATGTGATTACGGTCTGAACATGTCCTTCCCTTTCAAAAAAAAAATCTTCAATTCCTCATTTGAAAGGGGAACACAAAACACCAGAAACATGTAGCTAGTTCACTAGAATTTGGAAACATACTGGTTAACTTCAAAACTGATTATTCACTGCACCCAAGTCATAAAACTAACTTCCACTTCCAGATGTTTACCAACCTTACATCATTTTCTGTCCTTGACTTGGATTTCCCCTTCTTCCAAGATCCTTTATTTGAAAAGGATCAGGGTAAACAGCTATTTGATAACAGGGTTACCCACAAACCTTCAACGTTTATGGCAATATTTAAACTTGACTGCACACTCACACCAGGCTTGGTAATTCTGCCCTAGCAGTTTTATAGTAAACAATCTGATCAGATTACATTAACCGTTCTTTTCAACATTTTGAAATGCTGAACCACCTGGGCCTGACATTTGACTGGAATTCTGTGGTTGGGTCTGACTGTCAATTAAAATTTGTCCCACTGAGCAACTATTTGGGAAGAAAATTGACCTCAAAGGATGAAAGAGAAGCAGATCTCATGATGTTTTCAGTTACCCTGCAATGGTAAACACAAGAGAAGTTAAGATCTGAAACAGGTTATCTACCATTAAAATAACTTCCTATGATTCTGACAACCCTTTTGTAGATCCTGGAGCTGGCTCCAAAAGCTTTAAGATCATCAGATATACATGTTGCTCATTCTGCGTTGGACTACAGGCACTAGGAAGAGACTTTGCCTCTTTTGAATGCAGTACTCTTAGGCCAACTCCCAATCTATCTCCTCTCCAATGTAGCACTAGATTCATCTCTTCACCCTGATGCCCAAATGCGGAATTGAGAATGGGAGCAATTACAACTGCTGTGCAAAAGGTCAAAATCAGCACAGGGATCAGTAGCATTCTGTGCCAGCAGAACACACATTTTCTAGGTTCAGCTAGTGTCATCAATCTTAATGATTGTTGGAACTATTGTGATCTACATTGAAAAGAAATCCCCAATCTTTTATTGGTGTATTTTCAATACGAAGTTGCACAGAGACAAAACTTTGCACCAACTTAAGCAGCTTTCTTATTTTATATTCATATCCGTTATTCAAAGGATAATAGGCTATTCCTCTTTTGATCACTCACATCAAGATAAGCTAGTTAAAAGGGAAGGTGGCAGGTGGTGAGGAGAGCTACCTCCCAATTTGGAGATGGGGGTTGGGATGAAAGTTGGCGTGACGCACTCCAGAAATTTAAGCCAAAGCCTTCTGGGAAACCCACAACCGGGATAGAGTTTTAGCATTAGCAAAATAAGTTTGCAGATGGGGGCACAGATGGACAACAAAGTGGCATTTATATCTGAGTAAATGAAGTCCAGTACAGCAAGTTAAATTATCTTAAAAGATGCGAAATCAATTAAGTGTTTCAAGATGTTTCACAGGAACATTATACAACCTCAGGATTCAGAAGCACAAGATGTGTCAAATACATCAAATCAGAATACAAATGAGGGTTTTAGCAAATTCCAAGGTAAAAGTTTATACGTAGTCGCTTTCCTAATTTATCTATCTAAAGACAGAAACACAAAGTATTCTGCATAAATTAGAAAAGGTAATTATACCTGTAACTGCACTAAGCCATTAGTGAAATTTTAAAAGAATCTGCTAAAAACAAAAAGGTCCTGAGAAACAAAGGGCAATCTGTGAGGAAATCTCAAGAGGCCTTGAAAAAATTTTGAATCTGTTAATGACACCTTAAACTAATAAAGTGGGGCTAAAACAACATCCTGAAATTCATCAATTTAGCATCACCTTGGGAGCACCATCACCAAGGTAGCAGTCAACCAAGCCATTTTTATAACAATTATTCTTTTCAAAGGATCTGAACATTGCGAGCTAGGCAAACGTTTTATTGTTAATCTTCACAGAGGAAAGGTTTTTATCATTGATTTTGCCCACTCCTTGATGACCAAGGCATGCCGACCACCAAACACTCTGGACTACTCCAACATCTGCAATGAAGTCACCCAGGAGACACAACTTACACTCTGAGTCACAGAATTATACGGCATGGAAACAGACCTTTGGTCCAACTTGCCCATTCCGACCAGATATCCTAAACTAATCTAGTTGCATTTGCCAGAATTTGGCCCATTTCCCTCTAAACCCTTCCTATTCATATATGTCCAGATGCCCTTTAAATGTTCTAATTGTACATACCTGCACCACTTCCTTTAACAGCTCGTTCTATCATTCCACCTACACACATCACTCATCAGGTCCCTTTTAAATCTTTCCCCTTAAACCTATGTCCTCAAGTTTTGGATTTCCCCTACCCTGGGGAAAAAGAACTTGGCTATTCACCCTATACACGCCCCTCACGATTTAATAAACCCGTATACGGTCACTCCTCAGCCTCCGACATTCCAGCCTATTCAGCCTTTCTCCATAACTCAAACCCTCCAATCCTGGCAACATCCCTGCAAATCTTTTGAGACCAAAATTAAAAGGCCGTATTCCAGAAGTGGCTTCACCAAAACCTCTTATTTTTCAGAATGTTTCTCAGAACATCATCTTGTGAAGGATACAGATGCTCTTCGGCTGAGATGGTAATACATAGATGTGGTGCAGAAGTGCGCAAAGTGTTAATTGCACCTCAGTTATCGTCCATGGGGAGATGAGATGCTTCAAGGTCACTACTGGTGACTCAACTGACTTAGAGCCAGTTTTGAGCTACAAGTCTATACCATGCTTGTGGTGGTCTCAGCACCTTTTCCATGCAGTCAGTTCAATTAGTATCCTAAATATTGCCTACGACAACCAACCTGGTTTCTTATAAGACAGTGATTGGAAAAACTACAGATGCTGGAGTCAGAGATAACTCAGTGTCGAGCTGGAGGAACACAGCAGGACAGGCAGCAGAGGAGCAGGAAAGTTGATGTTTCGGGTCAGACCCTTCTTCAGATTTTCTGAAGGGTTCCGAGCTGAAACGTCAAATTACGTGCTTCTCTGCTGCTGCCTAGCCTGCTGTGTTCCTCCACTTCCACACTGTGTTACCTCTTCTTACAAAACAATGATGTTGACACTGAAGAAGGGTCGAGACCAGAAACGTCAGCTTTCCAGCTCCTCTGATGCTGCTTGGCTTGCTGTGTTCATCCAGCTCTACACCTTGTTATCTCTGTTGACACAAAGGTTATGTAGATCATGGTCAGTCAGGACCATTTTACATACACTTGCTGGAGAATGTGGGTTGTCATTCATGCCAGATCCTCACATTCCAGTTTCCAAGCGTAGCCTAGACATGGTTTTAGAAAGCCCAGATTCCCATAACATCTGTACCCAGCCCTTCGCCTCATCGACTGATATCCCAAGGAAAGACAAAAGCCTAAACATCTGGAGCTGAGTTGACTGCAGCAACTGGTGGAATGTGCTAACTTGAAGGAAAACAAACTGCCTGACCAGGACTCCACTCCAGATTTTGAATTTGTTTACTCCCTTAGCCACTATCACTTGGTATTAATGTAGAAATACAATCAAGAGTCCAGATCAAAGACATAGATGTGATCTTGTTCTCCAGATATGCCATTCCCTGGCCCTCCAGGGATACTCTGCCTCTTCATCCTATGGCTGCCAAAGAAACAACCTAGCAAAAAATCCCCCTTAATAGAACACCCATCTTGACAAATTAATAAGCCCTTAAGCAATTTAACTCCATCAGTAAAACCCCACCTCCATAAAAAAACCCTCAATAACAATCTCCCCCACAACTCCTGACTGCATCACTAAATTCCAAGTCTCATCACCAATACGAATCCATCTAAAACATTCATATCATGCCCCTTGAACAAACCTATCCCCCAATGAAGCTTACCACAGCATTAAAATCCAACAAATGCCTCACTACAGAAACAAAAGCCTTTACATCACTAAGGTTCCTAAAAATAACTCACCACAGCAAAATCCCTCCAAAATAAAGGAATGATTCCTCACTATGAACTAAATATAGCTCATTCAGCACTAAACCATGTGGCCTCTGATTAAATCGATGACACTTCTCAGTCACAAGTGGGACCAGCTGGAAACAGTGTCAGGGGCGTGGCATGCAAGAGGGAAGGGCCCCCGCTCAACTCCGAGGGCTAATACAACTCTCCCTTTCCAGGGATTTACCCAGTCCTGCAATCAGGCCTCACACCATGTCAGTCTAGACTGCACTACTGGTAAAAACCCCAATCCCCAAACTCCCACACACTGCCTCGCTCTTTATGCATTGTTATTAGAATGATATGCTTTATGACTATGTACTTGCCGATAAAGATTCCCAATAATCCTGTCCCAAGAATCATTACTGATCTAGGTCAGTCACTCAAAAATGACTGGAATAGGAGTAATGGCATGTTTCCGACCATGGCAATATAATCTAGCAAATATACTTGACTCTCACAGAGCACGAGCTATTCCAGAGCATTTATTACATCAGCAAACCACCCATGTTAACTCCATTTATACTGAATTAGTCTTCCTGCCTCTTGAAAAGAAAGTCAACATCAGGGTCAATGCATGCAACCTCCTAGTAAGCTATTCTCACACGCCAGCTCATGAAATATACATTTTACTACAGGAAATGAAAGGAAGAGTCAGGGAGGAAGAACAGCCAATAAAATATACTAAATATTAATTCTGACTATCCAATCGAGTACAACTCCAGAGAGGTACTGGTGCATTATTTCATTCAGCCCTTGACAAGATTTGAATTGCGATCTAGATTGATGGCTCTCATGAGGACAATCAGGACATTCAAGCATGCCCACTATATCCTCTGTACTGTTCAGTCCAGACTGCCTGCTAAAGTTTCAATCACGGAAGTCAGCCAAAGTACAATAAGCCCAAGCTGATGGAACCCGCAGCAAGTCTGGGTGGGCCAGAAGTTAATGGGTACATGCATGTTCCACAATTTACTGAGACAAAGTCAGAAGGTCAATGCACTACTGACATAATAACGTTTCTCCACTCTGACCAGAAAATTCACTTCTCTACTTTGAATTTCTCAAGAACACGTATCAAGGGAGCAGAAGATTCACCTACTTCCTCATTTGTCGATCATTATTAGCTCAGTCACAACCCACAGTGCAAAGTACAATTGTTATACACAAACTTCCCCAACTCTGCTGCACTGAACTGTCCAAACTCCATGTTTATCCCCACTAACAAAAAAAACCAAGATTCACAACATCTGAAGGCTCCAAAATGAAACCAGCTCGATCCCTTTATCGAACAGCATGTTGTTGCACTGACACATCATGCCATCATCTACATTACTCTTTGTATTTGATATAGAAAACATGGGATAAAAAACACTGAAGTTTGATGGGTTTCCCTCCTAAATAATTTATTTTCATGAACAATTTTGCAGTTTAACAAACAATCCAGAAAAGAAAATTACAAATAGTTTTTAAAGGTTTGTCTCTATGAGTTACAATTAATAAAACGCTTGTAGGAGCCAAGTACATGGTTCCTACCATGAAATCTAGCATTACTTTAAAAATGACAAATTTAGAAAAAAAAGGAAGTTTCAGGGGTAGGTAAGGAATGCAACTTAAGTTACTTAATGTATAAATACACGAATGAAAAACAAAAGTAGGCAACTTGGCTCGTTGAGCCTGCTCTGTCCTTCAATAAGATCAAGCTGATCTGACTGTGGCCTCAAAACCATTTTCCTGCCAATTCTTGATACTCCGACTTGTAGTCAAAAATCAGTGAATAATGTTCAATGACCCTGCTTCTACTGCTCTTTGGGAATGAGTTCCACACACAAAAAACAAGTTTTCCTCGTCGCCATCTTAAATGGGAGACCTCCTAATTTTAATTTGTGTTCCCCAATCCTCGTCTCTTCCACTCAGGAACACCCACCCTATCAAGTCCCATCATGATCTTAATCGTTCCAATAAAATTTCTTCTCATTCTTCCAAATTCCATTGGAAATTTCCAACTGTCAACAAACAAACAAAACAAAATGCCCTCAACCAAGGATCTGTCAAGTGAACCAGACCTGAACTCATTCTAACGCAAGCATGTCTTTTGTAAATAAGGAGGTCAAACCGTATACAAAACTCCAGATGTCCACTCACCAATGTAGCAAAGCTTTCCTAATTTTATGTTCTATTCTCCGTTGCAATAGATGGCAATTCCATTTGCTGTAGAACTGCACGTGAACCCTTTTTCAATCACTTGTGGGGTATGGCTGTCGCTGGCTGGCCAGCATCTATTCCCCATCCCCAGCTGCCCTTGATATGACATGCCATCTTGATAATTCCTTTGTATTTGATAGAGAAAATATTGAAAAAAAGCAGTGAAGTTTGATGAAAATTGAATGAACTGCAGATGCTGCAAGTCAGGAACAAAAACAGGAGTTGCTGGAAAAGCTCAGCAGGTCTGGCAGCATTCATGAAGAAAAATCAGAGTTAATGATTTGGGTCTGGTGACCCTTCCTCAGCGAAGTTTGATAGTTTTTCTTCCTAAAAAATTTAGTCACACATTCAGCCTTTTCATTCAAACCATAAAATGTATATACTCAAAAGTGTTATGGCTTCCAACGTTCGAAATTTAAATCCTGTCGGGACATTCTACCCCATTTCTGCATTTGATGCACAAACATATTGACAAAGCATTGCTATGTTCATGAAGAGAATAAAGACCAGTCATTAGCTTCTAATTCTATTCTGGGCAATTCCAATAACATCTAGTCTATCTTAGTTTCGCTAGAAGACAACATGTACACAATTTCCTGATGCCAATTTGAAACAAGTACAAACCTGTGAAGACTGCAATTCTAAACTGTAATATTTACACAATTTGAACAAGTTTAAAAGACATGATCAAGAATATATAACCTTTTCCATGTATGAGAACCATTGATAATCTATGGTGTCTATATTCATCCTGTTTATGCCATCTAAAGCAAAATACAGTTGTTACGGTTATCAGTTTCCATTGCTGGAACTAGGGACAGCACCAACTAGCACTCCAAGTTAACTTTGATTTGGTCACGAAGTACTGGAAGAAGTGTGAAAATTTGCAAACCCAGCTGTTTAATATGCAAGCACTTTATTCCATCTACATAAGGAAATCTGAATGCTCTATTTCAAACCATGCCTTGAACAAACACTATCAAACAGTGCAAGAGTTGATGATCTACTTTGTCAAATTCTTGATCACAATCATTTTACTACATGGAAGGACACTAAAGCAAATCAATTGACTGACAATAACTGGGCATCAATGGCTCCGAGCAACCTCCTTACTCAACAAACCAGCTGCACTTAATGTGTAGTTTAAGATAATTAGTGATAGACAATCAGCAGAATAGAAAGGATCTCCAAAAGTGCATAAAAACTGAGATATTAGTCATTGTACTTACTTGGTGTGAAAGCAAATCTGTGTTTGCATAGTTCACAATATTCTTTTCTGCTGTGTTTGAGCCACTGAACTAGACTGGAAAAAATTGAAAAATATTAGTACAGTACTGTCAAACATGACATGTACTTTTCTTTTTACAAAAAAAAACACAAGACAATTTCTATCATAGCATAATAAAACACTAGCAGTATTATTCCCACGTGCACTTTTTAATAAAGTTTGTTTAATTTTTGTTCGTTGATTCCTTCACAGTATGCAAATACAGTATGCACTAACTACCATATTCAAGCAGGTATTTAACAGAGTATAATTTAGTTTCATTTCCAGCAGTTGCAACCTCTATAAACAGCTGCATATCATTACTATATCCAAATACCCCCATCTACAAAGCCACCATTGATTTATTTGAGACTGATTTGGTCGCTTGATATCAATTTATTTTTTAAAAATTTGTTCATGGGATACCGGTATAGCTGTACAGGTCAACAATTTTTGCCCATCCCTAATTGCCCTCAAAAGTGATGGTGTGCTATTTTCTTGAATCACTGCTGTCCACATAAGGTAGGCACATGCAGTGCTTTTGGAAAAGGAGTTCAGCTTTTGACCCAGTGATAGTGAAGGAATGGTGACACAGTCATAAATCAGTCTGGTAAACCTTCGCAGCACTCGCTCCACAAGTCGTACATCCTTCCTTTAAAGAGGGACCAAACTGCTCACACTAATCCCAGTGTAGTTTCATCAAAGCTCTAAACAATTTCATTAAGACAACCCAACTCCAATCCTCAAATCCTCTTGCTATGAAGGCAACATATCATTTGCGCTCTTCACCACCTGATGCACCTGCGTGTTTATATTTAATGACTGGTGTACAAGGACACCCAGGTCTTCTTGCACTCCCCTCCCCCCAATCTATCACCATTCAAAAATAATCAGCCTTTCCCTTTACAACCAGATGTGGATAACCTTGCATTTGTCCACATAATGTTTCATGTATTTGCTCACTCACTTAACTTGCCCAAATCACACCAAAGCATCTCTTCACCTTCATCACAGTTCACACTCACACCAGCTTTGGGTTGTCTGCAACCTTGAAATGAAGTTAGGAGCGAAGCAGACTGTAGCAGAACGCAAGAGGAGTGCCAGTGAGTATATTACCAAGTAAGTGCTATTTGATTACACTGTCAAAAAAACCTTCCATTACTTTGATGATGTTCAAGGATGGGTGTACTTGGGCAATTTTTTACGTTGTCTAGGAGCACAGCCAAGCCCGGAGCCCAATCTTCAGTGCTACTGCCAGAATCTTATCAACACCTATGCCTTTGCAGTATTCAGTGCTTTAGTTATCATAAGGAGTGAAACAAATCTGCTAAAGGCTGGTACCTGCGATGCTGTTGCCCTCAGAAGGAAGCCATGATGGGTCATCCACCTGGCACTTCTGGCTAAATATTAATGCAAATATTTCCACCCTGTCTTTTGTGCTGATGTGCTGACTCTCCCATCATTGAGAATGGGTTTATTTGTTGAGTTGCCACCTCTTGTGAGCTGCTTAATTATCTTAGATTTGATCTGCTGGTTAAGGGATCACAGCCCTATCAATTGCATGTTGCTATTACTGTTCGTCACGTAAACAATCCAGTGTTGCACTGTCACCAGATTTTTTTTTGAAAAGGTATGCCTGGTGTTGAAGCTGGCATGTCCTCCTACCCGCTTCATTAAGCCAGGTGTGGCCCCTTTGTGTGATGGTAACAGTAAGGTGGGGGGTATACCAGGTCATGAGGTTAGAGATTGTGGTTGAATACTATTCTGTTAATCGCCCAAACCCCTCATGGGTGCCCAGTTTTTGGTGATGCTAGATCTGATCAAAATCTAATTCATTTAGTCGGTTGTTAATGCCACATAACATGATGAAGGGTATTCGATTGATAAATGGTCTTCATCTCCATCAGGATTGTCAATGGTGACTCTTAACAGAGCTGGCACAGACAAATTTATCAACAATAGGCAGGTTGGTGAAGACACTGTAAAGTCGGTTTTGTCCTCTTGTTAGTCCCACACAACCTTGCACGTATCCCATTGAGCAGCTATGTCCTTTAGGATCTGTCTAGCTTGGTCAGCAGTGGTGCCACCAACACATTCTTGGCAATGGACATATGAAGTTGCTCCACTCCAGAGACCAATATGTGCCCTTATTATACTCAATGCATTTTCCAGTTTGTGTTCAACATGGAGGAGTACTCATTATCAGCTGAGGTGGGCAGTGAGTGGTCAGCCAGAGGTTTCCTTGTCCAAGTTTGGTCTGATGCTTAAGAATTCAGGGGGTTCAGAATTAAAATGTTGTAAACTCCCAGGACAACTCCCTCCTGAAGTACCACAACCTCTGGTGGGTCTACCCGGTCAGTGGTACTGCATATACCCAACGATGGTGATGATAACATTTGGGATATTTTATGTGAGGTGAGATTCCATAAATATGATTATGTTAGGCTGTTGCTTGACTGGTCTGTGGGATGACTCTCCCAATTTTGGCACAACCTTCAAATGTTAGTAAGGAAGACACCGCAAGGTCAGAACAGGAAATGTAAAAGAAAAAACAGGCATTTCTACTTAGAGGAGACATCCCATATTAGTAAGACAGGATCCTAGAAGGTTCAAGAAATAGGATCAAGTTTGGGTGGAGCTAGAAACAGCAAGAGGAAGCCAGTTATTGGTGGGAGTTGTTAACAGAACACTAAACTGCAGTGCTAATGTTTGACACAACTAACTTCAGTACGTAACTTGGGTAAAAAAGAATAATGAACTCAGTCTTTTTTTTTTAACACACACACACACACACACACATACACTGGGTTAACCAATTTTGCACAAGTGCAGTACCGTACAAATTCCTAGAGCGTGCATAAGATGCGTTTCTAGAACCACCTATGGATTGGGCAATTTCGGATTTAGTGTTGAGAAAGGACTAATAGCATTGCTGCAAAGGAACCTTGGGAAATAGTAACCGTATTACAGGAGAATTTTACACAAACGTGGCATTGTTCATTTTGAAACTAGGGTCTTAAACCTGAGCAAAGAAAATTATATCAGGTATGAAGGATAAGTTGGCTATCAATGATTTACAAAGTTGGCAAAGACTTGCCAGTTGACAGGTAATGGCTAGTGTTTGAATAAATTTTACAATGTCTGCAACTAATAACATTTCTCCTAAGCTCAAAAGTGAATCAACAATGGTTTGTGAAATAAGTTCAAGACTGCATTACTTCAAAGGAAGTGGCTTTTAAGAATGCTAGAGATAGCTCAAAACCTGAGGATTAGGAGAAATTTTGGTCCCAAGGACGAAGAAACTGAAACAGTAAGGGAAGAGAAGAATGTAAGCAAAAACACCGTCCAAAAACACTGCATCACTTGACTTGTCATCTTGCACACCATCTTCTTCTCACAGCATCCTACCCACTTAACATCTCGTCCCTCAGCCAGCTGGCTGGCACCCTACTTGCGTAGCATGCAATACTGAGCTAGCACCCTACATACTGGCATTTTATCATTCTCCCCAGCTCCTATATGTACCTCATACACTTACGGCTTGACAGGAGCTGTCAAAGTGACTGCCAGCGCCTTTAAATTTCAGAATACGCAGCTGATTGTCTTGAAAAGGGTCAGAGTTCACTGTCCTCTGTACGAAGAATGAATTGTCAAAATGGAAATACAGCTCTGCGTGAGGTGGCCCTGAGTAAAGTCTCCTCTTAGAAACACAAAACTGTCTTCGCTCATAAAAAAGGGCCAGATTGACAATCCGCTTGAGATTGCCACTCCTCAGAAAATTGGACCCCATTATCTCTTTGTCACTGCTTGCCCCCATCTCCGTTCTCAGCTTGTTTCAGTTTGTAGTATTCCCACTCAAGACTAGAAATTTATAGGTTTACTCTTCCCTACAGGCTTGAGTACATACTCCAGATAGATGCATTAAAGTGGTATTAAGCAAGTGCTACAATGTTAGAGATTGTGACACAGGTATTAACAAACAGTGGAATTTTCTAGCTGGTACCTATTCAGTAGCACAGGTTGTGTTGAATTGCATTCTTATGAATTATCATCATTTTACTTTAGTTTTAAATTAAGTTCTTCCATTTAATGTCAATTATTCAAGTGCTTCAGTCAATAGATAAACACAGAATACTTTGAATCACTTTGGAACCGTCCAATATTCATGTTTTAACTTCCCGGCTCCACTGCAAATGGCTGGGTTTTAATTAACTACACTCATATTTCAAAAAGTTAGGTAGCACAATATAACTGAGATAATGATTTATATGACTGTATTCAAGAGAGCCAATATGGGCAGAAAGTTGTTTCTCGTTGTAATTTTTTTTATACCAAACAGTGTTTTGCAAAACAGTTAAAGCCTATTACACAACATATCAAACTTACCACTCTTGATGGATAAATTTGATACTGCCAGTGCACACACAAGGGTGGTAAAGTGGCTTGTCTGGGGTTCCTTCTGAACGACATACTCGGCATATATCTGTACGGAGAAGAAAGACATTACAGCATTGATGTTTTAGTAAACTCTTACACCATCACTTATTCTGAAAGTTCAAACTGAATGAATTTACTAAGTCACAAATACTGAAGAATCCCAATTAACATTCAAAGTGCAGAAAAATATTGTTTTATAAAAAAACTTATTTAGAATGACTCAAGCAGTGCAGGACATATAGATACGCTGTTGCAGATTTACAGTAACGCTTTTCCAAAACTCATTCTTCCACCTCCAACCACATTCACGTACACCATCACTGCGTAACACTGCCTGAAGTCACTGTGAAATAAAGTATATGTGGGCTAAAGTATGAGAGATTGAAGGTAAATCAAGAAGAAACAAAAGTACTGGATTTCTGTGCTGCCTGCCCATAATGCTCATTCTACTGCACTGTTGATCAAATATGTTGCACAGCTAGTAACAACCAAGTATTACTGATACTTTACACTGTCAAAATATGCCAATTGCAGAGTCTCAGTAAACAGATTAAACAAAGCTCCACTCATCTCTTTTCAGATGCAAGAAAAACATGAAACTATGCTCACTTTCTAATGACACTAGAGTGATGTTGACAGATTGTAACAATAGAAAATGCTTTGAATATAAACTTTACAATAATGAGCTTTACACTACATTGCAATTACATGCCACATAACCGTATCACAAATGTTGATAAGGCTTCTTATTGGATGTGATATAATATCACAGGAAGCAATCTGATCATTGCTTTTGATAGATGAGAATTATGTTGCAATTTCACAGCAGTGATAGCCCAACTGCAGCCTAACACTCAACTGAGCATCACCAGATCACACAATTTTTTCACATATTGCTTCTAAACAACTAAGACGACTTCCTCAATAGCTATCACAACTTCAGTTACTGGATTTAAAACTGTACAACAAGAAAACACCCACCAACACCTGCATTGATCTCTCTTCATCCTGTTGACTTTTCAGATTATAGCTCAGAGGAGCAAAACAAGAAATGGCACAATTTTATGAATTTGAGTTTCATCAGCATTTGTGCTCTAATCCTCAATTCGGTTGTCTTTCTACGTGTTTCTTCTGATTCCTTTCAATTATAAATAACTTCCTTCAGTTTTCATGTCACCTACACAGTTAATCTGTCTCACCTTTTTCTTTGAAATCTTTCCTCCAAGATCACAAGACAGTTTCCACTTAACACGTACCTTTTCCAGACTCTCTACCTTTTTCCAATTACATTCAACAAATTTCTTCGCACATCCTCCAAAGCACTTCATTTGTTACTTTTTCTATTCAGCAGAGCCATCTCATTCTCCTCCAAAGCCACATTTCAAAATTATTTAGGAAACTGATCTCCTTCTGTAAGCTTACATTTCTGCAAAACAACACTCCTGTTCTGAGGAAGGCAGATACTGCCAGACTTGGTTTGTTTCTCCAGCACCTGCTGTTCTTCGAGTTGTTTATTCCGCTTTCCAGTTAGCAAACACCTCCCTTACCAAAGATAACAAGGTTAGAGTTGGATGAACGCAGCAGGCCAAGCAGCATCAGAGGAGCAAGAAAGCTGACGTTTCGGTTCTGGACCCTTCTTCAGAAATGGCCTTACCAAAGATGATCTTTTTTATTGCATATGCCACACGCAGATATTGAGTCTTAAACAACTGATTTCCTGCATTTGTTCTAGCTCTCGTACCTCTGAATCTATGAAAATTCTTGGTGATTCTGAAATGAAGTTAGAACGACGTTGAGGGGAAAAAACAGAGAGGAACAGGGAGGAGCCAAGGATTGAGAGCGAGATGAAATATGACTCACATACACTGATAATGGTGAAACTTAAGGAGCAACCAGTAGATATCACTGCAGTACAACCAACTGCCACATGCTGTTTCATGTATCAAGCATTGTACTGATTAAATGTACAGTCCTTACAAGTGATATTTTTTGTACTTTCAGATCATTGCATCTAGGAAAGCAATGCATTAATTGAAAACTTATCAGGAATAAAGTGAACTTAGTGGATACAACATATGTTGAAATATAATTAGAAGTGACAGAAACAGAATGGGCACAATAGGTTAGTCACAGACCATTCACCCGAGACCTGGGTAAACAGAAACAAAGACTTGAACTTGTACCTTTCATGGCTGCTGGACATCCTAAAACACATTACAGCCAATGATGCCTTTTGGAAGATCAGACATTGTGGTACAGGAAAGCCCAGCAGGTTCTAACCATAATAACGTGGTGAGTTTCAAAGCAGTTGCAAATTTTAAATCAAGAAAGGTGGTTAATCATTCTGCAGTCCTGAAACTGCTGAGCAGATGTAATTATGAGGCATTTTCCATTACAAAAACGTAATGGGAAAATGATGATGGGCTGATATCACACTATTATCACAGTGAAGCAGGTTTTGTAGACTGGAACCTACCTGCAAGAGTAAGTCTTTTTCACGAAGCAGAACAAATGCTAGCAACCAAAAAGGTGCAAGAATCAGAGCACAAATAATTTTCTAGATGCAAATCTGAATAAAACACTTCCAAAACAGAGCAAATCCTAAGGCAATCATTAAGGCAAAAGAGATATGCACTTAAATACAGAGTATCCAAAATGAGAGCATCCTGGATTACTAAGGAGAAAAAACAGAAGAGAAAGGCGGTCACTGATACATACCAGAATAATAGTAGCGATAGAAATCAGGAGAGTGGCTAAAGCTGCAATAAAGAATGGCATGCTGCACTAAAACAAATAGTAACATGTTCTTCAAAAATAGAAGTGAAAGATCAGTGAAGGGTAGAATGACGTCCATAAGGAACAAGCAGGTTAAGCTGCTCACTGAAGCTAAGGGTATAGCAGAGATACAAAATGCGTATTTTACTTATCTTTACCAAATTAGACGATGGCGACAATGGCCTAGTTGAAAATGTGGGCGTTGAGCAAGTGAGTAGTATAGTGACAGACAAAGAGAAGGTTCTAAAAAGACTGGCAACATTCAGGTAGAGAAGTCACCAGGCCCAGTTGGGATGCATCCTAGATTGATGAGGGAGCAAATCGCAGAGCATTGTTATAAATTTTCCAGGCCATCTGAACACAGGATTAGTCTTGGGGTTACTGGAGGATTGAAAATGTGACACCTCTGTTTATGAAATGGGCAATCAATAATCCAGGAAACTACAGACTTGTCAGCTTGACAGTTTGGAAAAACTGATGGAGGCCATAATATGGGGTAAGGTAAAGATATACTTGGAGAAAGTTATTAGACAGCCAGCATGGCAGGTCACGTCAGACAAAATCAATTGAGTTCTTTGACAATGTCTCACAGGCAGTGGATGAAGGTAGTGTTATGGATATTGGAAAACTGGACTTTCAGAAAGCATTTGGTACAATGCCACATGGCAGGAGCAAATCAGAAATGTTTGGGATTGATGGGTCCTTGGCAGCATGTTTTAGCAGTTAGGCAAAAGAAGTAAACAGAGAGTGGGTACAGATGGGAATTTCTCAGATTGGAGAATAGTTGAACGTGGTGTCCCCCCAGGGATCTGTGTTGGGACCGTTGCTTTTTCAGGTTTATATTAACAATTTGATGATGGGTGTTGAGGGCAAAATCTCAACTTACCAATAATGCCAATGCCAAAGAAAATAGCGAATTGCGAGGATGACACTGAGCGACTCAGACGGACAATGACAAGTTGGCCAAATGTCAGGCACTTGGCAGATGAACTTCAATGCAGCGAAAAATAAGGTAATGCTTTTTGGTAGAAGAAACACGGACAGACTATACAGGCTCAATGGTACAACTTTGAGGGGAGTACAGGAGCAGACGGACCTCTGGGATCACATGCATGATTCTCTCCAGGTGGCCAAGCAAGTTGAACAGCTAAGGTGGATTATAAGATCAGTGGGCTTATAAATTGAGGTAGATATTAACAAAGCAAGGAAATAGCGCTACACCTCTACAAATAATCAGTCAGACCACATTCACTTTATTCTGGGCACCTTATTGAAGGATGGCAAAGCAGTAGAGACAGCGTGAAGGAGATTTACTAGAATAATACCAGGTACAAGGAATTTTAGATACAAGGAAAGATTAGAGAAATTGGGTTTATTCATCTTGGAGCGGAGATGATTAAGAGGTAACCTTACCCAGCTGGTCAAAGCTATGAATAATATTGACAGAGTAAAGAAAGATATTCTGTTTCCACTAGTTGATATGTTAGTAACCAGGGGGTCACAACTTCAAGACTGGCAGCGAGAGAGCTAGGAGTGAAATGAGCAGAAACTTCTTTACTCAGAATTGTCAGGATTTGGAATGGGCTGCCTGGGAGAGTGGTAGTGGTGGAGGTGTGATCCATAGGATTTTCCAAAAAAAAAAAAAAAAAAACGCTTGGTATATATTTAAACGTCATAAATTTAGAGGGCGATAGAGATCGGGTCAGAGAATAGAACTAGCTGGGTAGCAAGTACAGGATCAAATGGCTTCCTTCTGGACTGTAAAATTCTGTGATACTATATATTTCTCTCCACAACCAAAAGACATCTCAAAATGATTTACAACCAAACAAGCACTTGAACAGTAGTCACTGCAGCAATGTAGAAAAGTTGTTTCTGTGACCAATGCATGGTGGATTACCGCAATGCATGTTCAATATCAGTGTTGTTCTTAAACACAAATCTAGCCAGACACGATTTATAAATTACCTAATCTTGGATTTGATGTACATGTAACTATAAAACCTCTCATTATAAGGAATCCCAGTCACGTCATCAACCTAAGATTGGTAGAGAAAACGTCAAAATTAAAGTCCATTTTTATCTGAACCCTACAATTTATTAGCAAGCCCAGCAACAGCCATCTTCAATAAAGAAATTGTTTGTTTATATCTCATCTTGTAATGGCTCCTCACAACAGTAGTTGAGTTTTCTTTTAGTCACCATTAGTAACGATGCTACATTAGTCTTGAGATCCCTTTGACAATTCTTACCTTTTATCAGACAAAAAGGCCTTAATGTAAGTAAAGGTAACTTGGGCATTACAACTTTTTGAAAATGCATCTGAATGTTTCACATTAATGGCATCCTAGCACTACTGCAACCCACATTTGTGAATGAATTGCAACAGCCATCTTAAATGGTGGCACATTCCCTGCACTGGAAACAGTGATGTAGAAAACACCAGCCAATTTGCAGAGAGAAAACGCCTACAAAAGTAGTGCGATTACGCTCAGATAATCTACGTGCCTCCAGTTGTTTCAAGCTGTCCAATTGATGCCACTTCTTTATTTTTCTCCATAGTCCTGTAATTGTTTTAACCCTCAAAGTCCTCATTCAATTACTTTTGAATGTTACTATTTAATCTGCTTCCACCACCCTTTCAGCCAGTTCACCCTAGATAATAAAGAATGTTTTCCCATGTCTTATTTCTGGTTGTTTCACTAACCAACTTAAATCTGGGTCTTTTGAGTTGCACAACCTTCTACCACTGGAAATTACTCTTCAGTTCGTTTACCCAACTCAGGAAATGCTCAAAGTCATGACTATTAAATCTTTGTTTTTCCTTTGTTCTTGAGAGGAAAAAAATCCCAATTTGCTAGCTTCTCAACATGAGAGTCCCAAAATCTTAACACACTGGTAACCATAAGTAAACAGTTTTGAAAAGAGTTTTCAATGACAGTTGCTTCACGTTTGACAATGGTTTCTTCTCCACAAGACTTGAAAGTTAGTCCAGTAACTCAAATACTTTTTCATTTGCACTGGTTGTTGAAAATAGTCGCACAATGATGCTAACTTATTAAATGCTTCAGCACTGGTTACATGGACATTGTGCTTCTCTGCACCTCACGCAAGTAGCTGTCCTCGTAACTACTTTCATAGTAGCACTGTCACCCATGCACCACAAGTCTCAGCATCAACATAACCAGTTGTATTTCTTTTAGTCCTTGGACATTAGGATGGGTTGAACAGTTATCCACAAGTAAGAGGATCTTACATTTCTGGAACTGCATGCAGCAGTCAATCTGCTGAACCCATAAAGTAAAAATATTGACGTCATCCAGGCCTTCTGGTTTGCTTCACAGTTGACTGCCAAATAGTTGACATGGATTAACCGCGTTGGCTTTTTGAACTTGCTAATGAATACTGAGCTGTGCTCTTAATTGGGATGCTTGTGGCCACGAATGATACCTGATCTTTTAGTTGCATACCAACAACTGCAACTTATCCTTGGCACAGTAAGTTTTAGCTGGTGTGCATTTGTAGAAGAGAGCTGTTTCATCTGCATTAAAGATGTACATGCACTTGTATTCTTTAGTAAGTTTTTGAATATGCTTATGCTAGTTATCAAATAGCAACTATTGTGGGTAACATTTTTCGAAAACAGTTATGCATACTGGTGATTAAAATGCAGGCCCGAAGTGGCACATTTAACGTCTGCTGCATCCATTTGACTGTTAAAATTCTGTACACAAGCTGCTTTAGGACCACAGATTGATCTTAAATGACTCCCCGTAATAGTACCATCTCAGCAAGGATTATACATTTCTACCAATTGTACAGGCATGAATGAGGTTAATAGTTTAATACTATTTAAATAAGGTGTAATGATCTTTACAACACGGTAAAAGGCAAACAGCTTCAAAGGCTTTTCCAGGCTTTCACATTTTCAGGATCCACTATACTCCTTCACAACTATCATTTCAGCTGCAATCTTACTTTCTTTACAATGTTTGTAAAAGAACATTCTAAAACTTTTCGAATTGATTGCAGGAAGTGCAACAGAACCTAACTTTTCTCCACTAAGCATGTTCCACTCCAAGGTGCATCAATATAATTTCACACTGTTGATACTTACAACATATTTTCTACAGATGTACAGCCCCTCGGAGTATCATGCCTCAAAGTTCTACAGTGGCCTTTCTCCATCGTACAGTACCTCATGGCAGCTACTCCAAGTGACCCTCAGTATGCAGCCCTGGACCTTGTAATACAGTCTTACATTGGGAAGGCAAAATAGTTTCAAGTCTAAAATGGTTTTAAGTGAGGGTTCCGTAATGAAATGTGGCCTCTGGCTCTCAGGCCTATTTGTTAGCCGAAAGATTCCATTTGAACTGATGCTTGTACTGTTGCTATTACTGATTATCAAGCCTAAATCTAAACACTAAAATTGGTTATATGCAAATTAGACTAAGTATGGATTTATACTTTAGAGCTTTCAAGATTCCCAGGTTCATGACCCTACACGCAAATCATGTAGACAAGGAAAATTAAGCTGAGACAAAGACCAGGAAGACCAAAAGTTTGAGATTCATTCTATGCCAAGAATGTTGATTTCAGCCAGAGTGATTGCAATGCACAACAATTTGTATCTGCCTATGGGGGAAGGTAAAGAAAAATGTCTTAGGTTCGTAACAAGTTCACGGTTTTCTCAGTGTGTCATGGAGGCAGGACTGGATTCCCCTGCAAAATCCAATTGCAACGAATATATAGGGAGGATTAAGAATGAACATTTGGATGAAGTACCTAGCAGCACTGGCAGAATTAAACTAAACTGGGAGTAAATGTTTTTAGAAGCACAGAATATTCGGAATCTTAGCCAAAAAGTGAAGACTAAAAACTTATTTAGATAAGCTTTCAAACCACTTATGAATACAGGCAGTCCTCAGATTGCAAACAGGTTCTGTTCTGGAATTCATCTGCAAATCAATTTGTATGCAAGTCGGAACAGAACGCATGACAATGGAAAGCGGCGGTTTATAAATACAGGAAATGTTCGTATGTCGGGTCTTTGAAGTTAAAGCCTCCTGTATGGGATCACGTTTGTAAGTTTTAGTGTTTGTTAACTCAGACGTTTGTAAATCGGGGAAACCCCATACAATATCAGAGATAAAAGGTACTGCAGATGCTGGAGAATCCGAGACAACAAGCATGGGGCTGGATGAACACAGCAGGTCAAGCAGCATCATAGGAGCAGGAAA
>JAHRHZ010000029.1:12884537-12909637 GCA_024137785.1 Ginglymostoma cirratum
GGGCTGGATGAACACAGCAGGTCAAGCAGCATCATAGGAGCAGGAAATTTGACCTGCTGTGTTCATCCAGCCCCGTGCTTGTTGTCTCGGATTCTCCAGCATCTGCAGTACCTTTTACCTCTGATAAAATTTTAACCCCACTGCGAAGCCTCTTCTAAGGATGCCTACCCTGAAGAAGTTACCCTCCTCCCTCCGGACAAACCTCAGGGAATCTCTCTCCCACTGCAACTCTCTCATAATCTCCTCGGCCTTGAAACTGCTCGACCACGTCCTGAAGCAAACCAGGTACTACAGCCACATCACCTTTCTTAGTACCTGCCTACGGAACCAGATCATCCCCAATGGACTACAATCCACATTCAAGCCTTCCCAATTTGGCCCCAACTGTGACAATATCGACATTGAGACCCTCCAGAAGCGCTTCTCCCTGCGACTCCTGAAACACACACTTGCAGCAATGCGCAGGCATCTCCAGGCACGACAATCAAGCCGACCCCAGCACAGAGCCTCCCTCTCCCAGACCTGCAAAGGACCTCTCCTGTTTCTTATTCTCCGGAGGATCCACAACCTGAATTCACAATTCTACTCAGCTTTATTGGACACCAAAAACCGTAAGTACAGTAAACTTACTGATACCCACCACCCAAAACGGGCTTCCCCCACCTCCCAAATCCCCAGCCGTACCCAGGACCTCCCCCACAATGTACCCGCCGCCATTGGCCACGAGGCCACTGTCGGAGAACCCACTGATGACGTCACATCCGCCACCGCCGGGTACCCCACTTCCGGGACAGCGAACGCCGCCGCCGCTGCTGAAACCACCGCCTCCATCACCGAAAGCAACACCACAGACACTACCGTCATCGCTGCTGCTGCCGCCAACGCCGCTCTGCCCACCGTTGAAGCCAACACAACACCCACCGCCGACATACCTCCGCCCACACCGACAACGCTCCGCCCAGTGCCGACAACGCTCCGCCCACAGCCAGCAGCTCCAGAGGAGACAACAACACTGAGCCCTGCCTAGTCTTGACCATCCCCCCAGACCTCCCCCTTACTGAGGACGAACGGTCAGTCCTCAGGAAAGGGCTCACCTTTATCCCCCTCCACCCACATATCAACGAATACCGCTCACGCTTGGATATTGAGCAGTTTTTCCGCCGCCTCCGCCTCTACGCTTACTTCTCCAACCGCGAATCTAACCCTCCCTCTCCTGACCCCTTCTCCCGCCTCCAACACAAGCCCTCCTCCTGGACCCCACCCCAAGGCCTCCTACCTTCCCTCGACCTCTTCATCTCCAACTGCCGTCGAGACATCAATCGCCTCAACCTCTCTACCCCTCTCAAACACTCCAACCTCTCCCCTGCAGAACATGCAGCCCTCCACGCCCTCCGCTCCAATCCCAACCTCACCATAAAACCTGCGGACAACGGAGGGGCAGTCGTAGTATGGCGCACTGACCGCAACATTGCTGAGGCCAGGCGCCAACTCTCTGACGTCTCCTCCTACCGCCCCCTGGATCATGACCCCACCCCCGAGCACCAAACCATCATCTCCCAAACCATCCACAACCTCATCACCTCAGGTGACCTCCCACCCACCGCCTCCAACCTCATCGTTCCTCAACCCCACACCGCCCGCTTCTATCTCCTTCCCAAAATCCACAAACCTGAATGCCCTGGTCAACCCATTGTCTCCGCCTGCTCCTGCCCCACCGAACTCATCTCCACCTACCTAGACTCCATTTTCACCCCCTTGGTCCAGGAACTCCCTACCTACGTCCGCGACACCACCCACGCCCTCCACCTCCTCCAGAACTTCCAATTCCCCGGTCCCCAACACCTCATTTTTACTATGGATGTCCAGTCCCTATACACCTGTATTCCCCATGCTGATGGCCTAAAGGCCCTCCACTTCTTCCTGTCCCGCAGAACCGACCAATCCTCCTCCACCGACACCCTCATCCGCTTAGCCGAACTCATCCTCACCCACAACAACTTCTCTTTCAATTCCTCCCACTTCCTACAGACAAAGGGGGTGGCCATGGGTACCCGCACGGGCCCAAGCTATGCCTGCCTCTTTGTAGGTTACGTGGAACAATCCCTCTTCTGCAGCTACACTGGCCCTAAACCCCACCTCTTCCTCCGTTACATTGATGACTGCATCGGCGCCGCGTCGTGCTCCCACAAGGAGCTCGAACAGTCCATCCACTTCACCAACACCTTCCACCCCAACCTGAAGTTCACCTGGACCATCTCCAACACTTCTCTCTCCTTCTTGGACCTCTCTGTCTCCATCTCGGGTAGCCACCTAGAAACCGATGTCCATTTCAAGCCCACTGACTCCCACAGCTACCTCGAATACACCTCCTCCCACCCACCTTCCTGCAAAAATGCCATCCCCTATTCCCAATTCCTTCGCCTCCGCCACATCTGCTTTCAGGATGAGACATTCCACTCCCGTACATCTCAAATGTCCTCATTCTTCAAGGACCGCAACTTCCCCCCCACAGTGGTCGAGAACGCCCTCGACCGTGTCTCCCGCATTTCCCGGAACACATCCCTCACGCCCCGTCCCCGTAATAATAACCAAAAAAGAATCCCCCTCGTCCTCACATACCACCCCACCAACCTCCGGATCCAACGCATCATCCTCCGACACTTCTGCCATCTGTAATCAGACGCCACCACCAAAGACAATTTTCCCTCCCTACCCTTATCTGCCTTCCGGAGGGACCACTCCCTCCGCGACTCCCTTGTCCGCTCCACACTCCCCTCCAACCCCACCACACCTGGCACTTTTCCCTGTAACCGCAGGAAGTGCTACACCTGCCCCCACACCTCCTCCCTCACCCCAATCCCAGGCCCCAAGAAGACTTTCCATATCAGGCAGATGTTCACCTGCACATCTGCCAATGTGGTATACTGCATCCGCTGTACCCGTTGTGGCTTCCTCTACATCGGGGAAACCAAGCGGAGGCTTGGGGACCGCTTTGCAGAACACCTGCACTCAGTTCGCAACAAACAACTGCACCTCCCAGTCGCGAACCATTTCAACTCCCCCTCCCATTCCTCAGATGACATGTCCATCCTGGGCCTCCTGCAATGCCACAGTGATGCCACCCGAAGGCTGCAGGAACAGCAACTCATATTCAGCCTGGGAACCCTGCAGCCCAATGGCATCAATGTGGATTTCACAAGTTTCAAAATCTCCCCTCCCCCAACCGCATCCCAAAACCAGCCCAGTTCATCTCCACCTCCCTAACCTGTTTTTCCTCTCACCTCAAGCCACACCCCCATCTCCTATCTACTAACATCAGCCCGCCCCCTTGACCTGTCCATCCTCCCTACCCCCCCACCTACACTCACCTTTACCGGCTCCATCCCCGCCTCTTCGACTTGTCTGCCTCCTCTCCACCTATCCTCTCCTCTATCCATCTTCTGTCCGCCTCCCCGTCTCTCCCTATTTATTTCAGAACCCTCTTCCCCTCCCCCATTTCTGATGAAGGGTCTAGGCCCGAAACGTCAAGTTTTCCTACTCCTATGATGCTGCTTGACCTGCTGTGTTCATCCAGCCCCATGCTTGTTATCTCACAATATCAGAGACCTGCTTTTACTCTAGCAAATATTAACTTAATAATGCAACTATGCAAGTAAGGATTATTCCTTCATACAAGATTTTCTAAGGACAGTTACAGAATTGCAATTTGGCTTAAGCTACCAAAACAAAAACAATTATCGATACATTATCACAAGCTTATGTGCAAGTACTTAAAAACATCTATTTATAGATGTTTCTGGCTCCACTGGAAGCAAGAGCCTGATTTCCCATATTGTTCGAATTATTTCCTTCCTAATCTGACCTTCCCTAAGATTAAGGAAGCAGGCAAGAATATGCAGTTTCTCCAAAAGTAGCAATATAAGAACAATATTATTTACATGACACACATGGGTGGGAGAAAAAAAAAATCATCCTGAAAGATTAACATTACTTCTACACAGCTGCCACACAAACTACTCACTGTATCACTTTCATTTTAGTGATAGGTTTTTAATAGACAGACTGTAGGATCCCGTTCAAAAGTTCATCTGAAACAAACTTACATTTTGCAGTCCTGCTGCTCCATGAATTTCATCTCGACAGCCGTTAGCATATTTAACATATTACAAGTACAATCTTATATAGTGGCATAGTTTGAATTTCAAAATACACGTATTTTCTTCCAATTCAGTTGATTAGTTTTTAAATAAATTAGTTTAATTTTATGCTTCTATCTTTCAATTCATGTTCAAAAATTCTTCTTCAGTCTTTTGTTATCCGATTATTCATAAAACGCGACTTTCAGGAAAATGCTGCATCTCTGTACAGCCAATATTAAAGTACGGCCAAGTTAGAGACTACACAAGAATGAAACTAAGAACTAGCAGTTAACAGCACGAAAGAAATTTACAGTATGCAAAGTATGGTGGCCGGAAACAAAGTAATACGTAGAGCAACATTAGGACTGAATGGTTGGAAGCAATGAATAGATCTTAATAGTTACTATAACAAACTCTGTGTAAATTAATGTGCATGACAAAGGTAACTGAACATTACTGTAATTCCTTCAAGAACCATGCACAAGTCCCATTTCGGGTCATATCAACCTTTGACTGTAAGAAGACAAGATACATTTCCTTATGATCCCCTTAATAGTAAATAAACTGAAGTCAACCTGTTGTAGCATGGAAGTGGCACGATCAAGTATAAAAGCTGGCAGAACAGGATCGAGGTTTCACTGATCAATACAATGTGCTGCAACACAACATTACAAAATCTTTCAAAATGTACAACTGGATTCTTCTGAAGCATGTCAATCAACTGAGTACTCAAACAGCAGGCAGAAGAGTTTGATTTCTTGTCTGCTAATCACCAGTGCATTTCGTCTGTGAACAACACTAGGATTGATTTTCAGGCTTTCTACTGAATTGTCCACCAAAAACAGTGATCACCATCAGCTACGAGAAAGCAGAACTGGGGTGAAGTCGTGAAGGGGAGACTGCCTTTCCTTCGGAACTACAGGTCAAGCAAGAGACAGTGATATTATGAATGAAAAATTGGAAAAAAGATTTCAAACCTCAAGATACGCGCCCTCCTCCAATTCTGGCCTTTTGAAGATTCCAGATTTAGTCACTCCAGTACAAATAGCTATGCGTTCATTATCATGGCCTTTAGTTCTGGAATTCCATTCAGAATACTCTGCTTCTCTACCTCTTTGTTCTCCCTTAAGACACTCCCTAACGCCCAACCTTAAGACCATAGTTTTGCTCATCTGCCAAATTATATTTGGCACAGTATCAACTTTTTTTTTGATAACACACCTGTGAAGTGCCATGGGATGTCTTACTGCTTTATAAACACGTTTGTTTTGGTTGTTTCAATGGCACAGTCATTTCAACTTGCTGCATCACCAAGCGGTATAATGAAAGCTTATCTTCATCAACTCCTCATAATGATACACAATCTGAGCAAAACGCATGTGCCTTCCAACATAAATTAGGAAGAATTAACAAGGACTTGTTAGAAGAGTTACTCAGTCCAATTTCAAGCATTTCTTCATGGCCGTTTGCAAACAATACAGCCATAAACCTGGGAGTAAATTTTTCACGGCATCTGCCTGTCACAAAGCACGGAGGTGAGAAGAAACCATATGACATGATTGAAATATCAAGTGATCAACTTTAGCTCTTCACTGGAAAAAAGAATGAAGATTATTCCTTCAACAATACTACAGAAATTGAACATAACTAATGGGACAACTTTTAAAAAGTCATTACCCTTACAGAACAAATCCAGTAGACAAGGAACTGAGAGACAGCTAAGATGACAATTAAATGATATGGAAGAATAATTTCTGTGTACTACCCTGGATTTTACTCATCTGATTTAACCCACCCAACAAAAGACTACGACTGGATAAAAATATTAAGGTTAACAGATGAAACTCGAAGATTGTGTCAAAGACAAGGCAGAACTTAGATAATAACACTCCTGCCAAAATCCTGGGTGACCGAGATATTGTTTGACTTACTCTTTCCGCTTTTTACTCACGACTCTTACCAAGTGAAGGGTATTCCCCAAATCCTATTTTTTCTGTTCCCAATTTGTGAAGTTAACCCACAATAAAATCCATTAAGGACGAAAATCAAAGATAGGATTTATTGACAAAAACTTTCAGAACGTAAGCAATTGCTTCACTTTGCCTTTAGCTGGAATGTCTAAACAATGCAAGGATTCAGGAGCTTCTGGAAATACGATCATGTGATGAGCCTCAGCCATTTTGAATCAAGCAAGGTTTTAAAGCATCATTTAAAAAAAAAAAGAAGTGAATCCAGTTTTATCTGGAATTCCTCCTCATGCCCTCTGGCCATGACAATATCAATCTTACATTTAAAAGCTTTATTACTGATTGAACATGTGGATCTTTCTGGACCTAAAAAATCTGAAAAATACACTACCATGGTGGTTTTGGTGGACTTTTAATGTGAGACTTGCAGAAAAATACATTGTAAAAATGAGTAAGGCTAGGTTTGACTTATTGCTCAACTAATTCCAGCTTGCAGGACAAAATATACTTGTAATTACTTCTGGTACAGACAGCAAGACTGAAACGCAAAAGATCACATCACCCACAAATTGCTTCATGATGGGGATCAGTTAGCTCAGTGGGCTAGACAGTTAATTTGCAATACAAAGTGACACTGACAGTGCAGATCACATCCCATACCAGGTGAGGTCACCATCAAGGTCCTGCCTTCTCAACCGCACCCCTCACCTGAAATGCGGGGATGCTCGGCTTAAACTCTCAAGTCGCCTCTATGAGGTCCCCTAAGACTATGACAACCTTGCTTTTACATTAACTTTATGGATGCTTCATATTCCACAGCTATTCCAGTTTCAAACTGAATCTGAGCATATAGTTTGAGGAGCTTAACTAGCAGGTTTGTGTTGCATATGAATTTGGATTTTGAGCTGCATGCAAGGTTTGATAAAAACACCTTTAAAGAAATCACAGTAATTAGTCACTCAAAACATAGAACCGTACAGCACAGGAACAAGCCCTTCAGCCCACCAAGTCTGCACTGACAATGATGCCATTCTAAACTCATCCCATCTGCCTGCACATAGTTCACATCCCTCTTTCACACCTGTTCACATGTCCATCTAAATGTCTCTTAAACGTGTTGTACTTACTGTTACCACCTCGCTGGCAGTGTGTTCCAGGCACCTAACACTGTCTGTATAAATAAAACTTGCCTCGCACATCTCAAAATTTCCCCCCAAAAACCCTTAAACCTTGACTATCCACCCTATTTATCCCTCTCAATTTGATACACTTTGCCAAGATCACCCGTCAGCCTCTGATAAGCTAAGGAAAACAATCCAAGTTTGTGCAATCTATCCTTATTCCCAATACACTGCAATCCAAGCAACATCCTAATACACGTTTCTTGCATCTTCTTCAAAGCCTCCACACATCACTCCTGTAGTGAGGCAAACAGAACTGCACACAATACTCCAAATGTGGTCGAGCTGAAGTTCTAAATAGGTGCAACATGACTTGCCAAAACTTATCGTCAATGCACTGACCAATGTAGACAAGCATGTCATACATCTTCCTTACCGCTTTCAGGAACGTGCATCCCAAGATCCCTCTGAACGTCAATGCTCCCAAGGGTCCTGCCATTTATTGTATACTCTCCTCATGCATTTGCCTCCCAAAACACATCACCTCACTTGTCTAGATTTAATTCCATCCGCCATTTCTCCATCCAACTTTCCAATTGATCAATATACTGCTGTATCCCTTGACAACCTTCCTCATTATCCACAAGTCCAATTTTAATGTTATCTGTAAACTTACTAATCAGACCACCCACATTTCCATCCAAATCATTTATGCATATTACAAGCAAAGTCCCAGCACTGTTCTTTGTCAGACACCACTGGTCACCAACCTCCAGTCAGAAAAATATCACTCCACACTACCCTATGGTCTTTATGACCAAGCTATATTTTGTGAATTTGATGACTAAGGCTGCATTTTTGATCTTCTACATTTAATATTCACTTGGGCTCTATGACAGAGAACAGTCATCACTTTTCTAATGATCTGGAAAGTGTGTTTTGCTGCCCAGTAGCTAGATACCAAAGGGGAGGCCCAAGTATCATAACATACCCTATATAGTGTTTACTGGAATGATTCAGATGCTGTCATATAATTTACCAGTCTGTAATAGGCATACTGTAAACAAGCACCCGCCTTAAGAGTGTCTGTACTAATGATGCAGAGTGCAGGAGTGAATATCATTTACATGATGCAGCACATGGACATACCAATGTTTCTTTGGCAACATCCTCCAAACCCATGATCTGTAGAAGGCAGGGCAACAGACATATGGGAAGGCCAAACCAGCAAGTTTCTCTAAGTCACACACCACCTGACAAATTATATCACCACTCCTTCACTGTCGCTGGATCACAATTATGGTACTCACTGCGTAATAGCACTGTAGCTGTATCAACATGTTGAGTGCAGCTGCTTAAAGCGGCAGCTCACTACCATTGTTCCAAAGACAATTAGGGAAAGAAAACTCAGGTTTTTGAAAAAAGTTTTTTTTTTATACAAAGCACAGTTGCAAAAGAAAAGTCAAATGCTTATCACTGCCTTCTTCCATGTGTAAAACAAATAAGCCTCATGCTTTCCATTTAAAAAATATGGGGGCAAAATTTTCAATCAGGGCACAAATTGCACTAATTTTCCTGGATTACATTATGCTTTAAATTCAATAGCAGGATCACCAAGTTAAAATCTATGTAATCGGGTGGTATTTTAAGACATGATTGCTTATTATACCTTTAAATATAACTTAAATGTAAGCGAAGTAATTAGGTCATTATTCCTTCATTCGTCATTGCGTCAATATTCTGAAATGCCCAGCCTAACAGCAGAGAATATCTACACTTCCAGCATGGCAGCAACTTGAGCCTGCCACCATCTTTTCAAGGATAAATAGCTTTGGCCAATAAACACTGACTTCTTCAGCAATGCCACCACCCCATGAACAATTTTATTTTAAAATGCTAAGCAATGCAAATTCACCTTTCTGAAAATTACTGACAAAGATAAAAAAAGAACCTTTTACCAATTTTGGTTTTACTCATATACCGTAGGTGGCTTCTTAGTGAATTAAATTTTTTTTAAACATTGAAAAGTTTTATAAAACAAGTCCATTTTGCCCTTGTACCTCAAGGTCCTCCTCAAAATTCTATTGATGAGTGCAATTACTTAAAACTAGCCATATGGATTAACTCAACATTGGCCAGCCTCTAGCCCAATGTTTTTTAAAAACTGAAACTGAATGCTGTACCAAACTTTCATTTGAAACTCCTTGGACCTTCTGCACTAGTTTGGTTGATTTCAGATTAGTTGCACTTGAAATGCCTCCACAAGCTACTGAAAATCCAGCCTCATATGAAATTCACAGACCTTTACACTATAAACCCAACCTCACCTAACTTCCTGGCATATAGCATTGACACAAACTCTCATGTCTGCAGTAGCAGCAGACTCTAAAACCGAATAAAAACAAATCTCCTGGTATCCAGTATAACTCAATGACAATAGGTATTCTCTGACCACCAAGCACATGATTAAAAACAACTTTAGTCAGTGTGAGTGATGTCAAAGAGCACAGACACCATTGCCAAATAAAACCACAAAAGCAGTCCAAGACCTGCCCTTTGAGAAGTTTGTAAACAAGCCTTCAGAAAAACTACTCTGGCATATACAACTGCATCTTTCTGGATTACATTAGATTAAACAAACATCCATTAAATGGACAGTTGAAATGTCTGTGATTACATAGAATGGCACAATCCCAGTCTGTTTGGAACTAAGTCAAGACAGAAGTCTTCCAGGAGGACAATGGAACTCCTTCAGGAATGTCCTCAATACATCCTTGAAGGGATCAAACATTCCCACTGACTAGTAGGAGATCCTGGCTTGTGTTCAACCAAAAACGGAGAAGATTCATTCAGGAATGCACCAAACCCCGGTGTTCCTAGCAGGCCAGTCAACCCACTGAGTTCACATCAAACCTCCAACGAGCAGCCCAACCCCACAACTCTGCATTCCCAGTGGCTGATCCACACATCCTGCACATCCCTGGAAATGATGAGGCAATTCAGCATGGCCAATCCACCTAACCTACACATCTTTGGACTGTAGGAGGAAACTGGAGCACCCGGAGAAAGCCCCCACAAACACGGGGAGAATGTATGTGTGGAGTTTGCACAGTCGCCCAAGGCTCAAATTGAACCTGGGTCCCTGGCACTGAGGCAGCAGTGCTAACCACAGAGGCACCGTGCCTCCCCAGCTGTTCAAGTATAACCTGCACGCAGCAGAGTCTGCATAATCAGAGTTTTAACTAACAGCGAACTCAGAATCCACTGATCCAGAGTGGAAGCAAGTGACCCTCAGTTCCAATATATTGTCAAAAATGACAGGCAACACCAGTTAGACACTTTGTAGACGAGGCACACACTTCGAGGGGCCCGGGTAACTTGCCTGCCTCGTTGAAGAATTGTTTAAATAACATCAGAAGTTACATAACACAAGGTCATAGTCCAACAGGTTTATCTGAAGTCACAAGTTGTTGGAGTGCTGCTCCATCATCCGGTGAAGGTCCTTTGATTTCAAATAAACCTATTGGTCTATAACCGGACATTGTGAGACTTCTGACCTTGTCCAGCCCAGTTCAACACCAGCACCTCCACATCATTTTATAACACTGGGTGAGAACGTCAATATTTGTGAAACAGAAGTTGGTATATGGTTATGCCATGATGACGCAGAGACATAGTAGAATCCTTCAGAGAAGCAACTGTCGACCTACAAACCTTGTACCATTATTTGTCACAAGTTATGGAAAGATTTGCTCACATGCTGCAATCCAACATCATTACCAAACCTTGAAATGGTGCAGACATCTGGTAAATACACTTTGCCAAGAGTCAGTCAATAGTCAGCACTACCATAACCTCAGCTCAAGGTATTGAAAGGGTCTCATCATTAAAATAATTGGAATAGTGTAAAATTCCCAAATTGAACACCCCATGTATTGATTTACCTAATCTCAGCTGCAGTGTCGCAAATCACCTCAGTGCCTCAGAAGGGGCAGGACATCAAGGAGAAAAGAGGCGGAATTAACCTCTGCTAAAACCAACAATTATGCATTTTATATACAACAAAATAAGAGCATTCTTTAAAAAACGGTTCTGACTTTGCCAGCTGTTGTTCAGTTGATAAACTCTCACTGGAGTAAAGAAAGTTTCATGTATTCATGTATTCCAGTGTGCGTTGAAGTGGTATCTTTTGGATTAAGTTGAAAGGAGACCTCATCTGTCAGTTGGACGTAAAGATCCCCCAACACTATTTCAAATAGCAAGGAGTTCTCCCCAGGGTCCTGGCCAATATTTATCTCTCAATACATTTCATAAAAACAAATCATCTCTCGATCACATTGCTGTTTGTGGGAGTTTACTGTGCACAAATCAGCTGCTGCATATTACAAGTGACTGCACTTTATAAGGTATTCAATGGCTGCAAGATGCTTTGGTGGATCAGTTGATCAGAAATACTCTAGATACTCTATCATTATAACAAATCATTCACATCAAAACTGTATATCTATATTCTAAACTATCACAGATTGCTTCATCTCTCTCTTTACCAAATAGTTCATCAATTCATTTGCTTGGTCCATGGTTTGCAATGACTAGAATTCTAAGATGTGCTAGTCACAATACGGTGCGACAGCTAGAACACTTCAACAAAATCAGACATCCTTCAAAAGCAACTGATCTTTCCCTTGTAGGGAAACGAAGGAAAATATAGCATGAAGTTCCAGCAAGCGTGCGTGTAAATCAATCTAACTACGTAACGCAATGCAGTTCTCAGCTGCAGAAGTAGTCTCACACCTCTTGAGCTTTAGAATAGCTGTAGTAAAAACAGTAGCCTTTTCAACATAAAATCCAAATCAAGCTACACACTGAATCATTGCGGAATTTTTAACTAGAACACAGATTCATAGTAAAAAGACAGACTTGTATTTATATACAGCTTGTCACAACCATTGAACGTCTCAAAGTACTTCACAGTGAATGAAGTACATTTGAAGTGTAGTCATTGTTGTAATGTAGAAATACAACATTCAAACACATAGCAAAACTTCAGAAACAGCAATGTGATATTGACCACGCAAGCTGTTTTTGTATGTTGACTGAGGGATAAATCTCAGCCGAGAGATTAGGGAAAACTCCCTTGCTCCTTTGTGAAGTACAGTATTGCTTTTGGAATCTCTCACATCCATCCAAATGGCAATTTATCATCCAAAAGACTGTGGAAAGCTCCCTCAGTGCCCAAAAAAAGCATCAGCCTTGATTTTTGTGTTCAAGTTTTAAACTTAAAACTGGATGTGGATGCTGTGGAATGGCTGGGCACATGAATGCAAGCTTCACTTCACTTTGAGACAAAATGTCAGTCCAACTCAGGTCTGCTATCCTATACTCCTCAAACAAACACCATCAGACAAAAACCACACCACACTGCAGGGCACCTAGTCTTAGATTTAACTATTCATCACAAATAAAAGCAAATGTTAAAAAGTCCCAGATGCTCACTTAAGCGCAATAATTTGTTACTAATCTAGGGAAGTTCCCTATCACCTTCAAGTACCTAACAAATAAGTCAAAAAGGAATTGTGATTATTCATGTTCTATTAATAATACTGAACATTTCACATGTGCAAAGTAAAATCAAGTGCCACGTATTCGCTTTGTTTACAAAGTTGCAACATTCATTAGATTTGGATGAAGTTATGATTGTCATGGTTTAAGTTACCCAGATCAAGTGGAGGTAAAAAAATCTGAGTTTATAGCATTGAAAATTTAAAGTGTGTTTAAAGGTAGGAACCTAACAGTTAATGACTGCATTAGTAAATGCCATTGTAAATAGCACTATAGTCAGCACTGTGTGGAATAAGACATTAAGTGCCCAGAAAAGGTCTGTGAAATTTGAGCGTAAATCAAGGCTTTATCATTTGACAGCAAGGAATTTCTAATGCAAGATTTAATACGTTTGGTATTTTCAACAGGCCTGCAAAGTTAAAAGCAAAAATAAAGCTGTGTTGTAGCAATTTTTCTCCTTCCTGGTGCAATCACAACTTCACGATGCTCCATCAACAGAGGCAGATAAACAACCTGTATAAAGTTACTAGAGGCAAGAAAGAGCAGTCAGCAAAAGCTCTTCGATTTTCTGTTATGAAAACTGCAGCAACATCACAATAAATGTTTTGTGTTTTTGCATTCATGCACACTGAAATTCTAAGGGGAGGGAGGGAGAGGGGCAAAGAGGGAAGGAGGAGAGCAAAAGGAAAGGAAGAGGAGGTGGGCAAGGGGGATGAATAGGGTGACTCAAGTATTTAACCTCTGTACCGAAAGAACCCCACGGTGGCAGTAAAGTCAAGGCCAGGGCTTTTTTTGGGGGACGAACGCTGCTTTCCTTTCACCTGCTCTACCCTTCTCCCCGCTCTCCACCGCATCTCCCCCCCCCGCTTTCCCCACCGGCCTTCCCTGAATGCCATTCCCGAAGGAGTGAGAGGCCTGTTCAAGTCCCCCGAGTCCTCGGCTTCTCCCCGCGCCCACCCACTCTCACCTTCCTCGGTGCTCTCCATCATGTCAGTGTTGGCGGCCCCTCGTCTCGGCCGAGACAGAGAGTGAGAGGCCTACGCAGGCCTCCGGCTCTCGCGCCCACACTTTCTCTTTCTGCTGCTTACTGCCGTGCGGGCGGCTCCTGTCGGCCGCGGCCCTCACTGCGCCAGGGCGGGCGGGACGAACCTACAAGAGCCCGCGGTGCGACACTGTCGCCCGTCACCGTTTACGACATGGCTCCACCCTCCCACACTCAGCGCCCCCCACAGGCGGCTGCGGGGACGTGCGCGCACACCTTCCCGGTGTGGAACCACGGCAAGTTCCCAAACCCCCAGCGCATGGTACCTGCACTCAGGTGTCCTGTCTCTGTCTGTGTCTCCCTTCCCCCTCCCCAACTCTTTCCGTATGCAACCTAGCCTACGGGACAAATAAGCCCTCAAGTAAATGAATACAATTCAAAAAACGAAATCTGCAGATGCTGGCAATTTGATACAAAAACAGAAAGTCCTGGGGAAATTCAGCAGGTCTGGCAGCACCTGTAAACAGAAACCAGAGTCTACACCTCGAGTCCAGTGACCCTTCTTCGGGGCAAACCACATCTGCTCCCTCTGCAACAGTTGCTCAGTGTCATGATGTGGAGGTGCCGGAGTTAGACTGGGGGTGGACAAAGTCACAAGTCACACAACACCAGGTTGTATTCCAAGAGATAGCAAGAACTGCAGATGCTGGAGTCAGAGATAACAGTTTGGAGCTGGATGAACACAGCAGGCCAGGACTCGACCCGAAACGTCAACTTTCCTGCTCCCCGATGTTGCCTGGCCTGCTTGTTCCTCCACCTCCACACAGGTTATATTCCAACACGTTTATTGGAAATCACAAGCTTTTGGAGCATTGCTCCTTTGTCAGGTGAAGTGCCAACTTCTACCACTTCACCTGACAAAGGAGCAGCACTCCAAAAGCTTGCAGTTTCAAATAAACCTGTTGGATTATAACCTGATGTCGTGTGACTTCTGAAGTTGCTCAGTGTCAGCAGTGTATCCCAGTTACATGATGCATTGCAACAACTCACCAACACATCTTATACAACACCTTCCAAACACACAATCACTTCCATCTAGAAGGCCAAGAGCGGCAGATGAATGTGAACACCACCACCCACAAGTTCCCCACCAAGCCACTCATCATCAAAACCAAAAAAACTGCAGATGCTGTAAATCAGGACCAAAAACAGAAGTTGCTGGAAGCTCAGCAGGTCTGGCAGAATCTGTGAAGAAAAAGAAATCCGTTAATGTTTTGGGTGCAGTGATCCTTCCTCAGAGCCACTCATCATCTTGACTTGGAAATATATCGCTGTTCCGCCACCATAGCTCAGTCAAAATCCTGGAACTCCTTTCCTACAACATCGTCTGTCTGTGTATAATATGTGGACTGCAGCAGGTCAAGAATGCAGCTCACCACCATCTTCCCAATGGTAACTAGGGGCAAGCAATAAATGCTAGCCCAACCAGCAATGACTACATCCCATGAATTAATAAGAAAAAAGCAAAATGCTGCAGATCTGAAACAAAAGCAAAGTGCCAGAGAAACACAACAGTTCTAGTAGCATCTCCAGGGAGAGAAACACAGTTAACTTTTCAAGTCCAAAGTCTCTTCTTTGGATAAATAAATCCCCTGAATATCTGAAATAATGGCATACTAAAAAGTGGTGGTGCTGTCAGGAATGTCAACTTTCAGGTGAGAGTCTCCATCTGCTCTGTCCTGAACTTAAATATAAAAAGAAAAGCTTTCAAATAAAATTGGGAGTGCTATCTTCATGTCCCAGCCAAGATTTGACCCTCAACTATCACCACTCAAAATCATTTATCTGGTCATTATCTCATGGAGGACGTTGCTAATTTGTTGCCATACACCCTACATTGTTACAGTCACTTAACTTTACAAGTTGTCCATTATTGTAAAGCACTTGGGGTGTCCTGAAGTCGAGAAAAGTGAAATTTGATTAATTTTATTTCCCTTTGCATGGCTGGTGATAACAGCCAGCTGCTGGGTAAACAAAGTTACTAATACACATTGCTGAAACTATTCTGATGTATAACTTATGCTTAAAATTTTGTTTTTACCTTGTAATGGTGAACAAAAGTCATTGGAATACACAAAAGGTGATTCAAGCAGCCAATAAATGCTGGTCATTAGCAGTAATATTCAATCAAGTTACTTGGCAAACCTGATCAATTTTGAAATATATCTAACATGTTCTCACCAACACATTAGTTTGGCCATAGGGTACAAGATACAGACAGTACAGGAAAATAAAATGAAGAAAGATATTTAACGTTCATACATTTGGTTTTAATTTGGAATCTCAAGTGAAAGTAAGTGCAATTCTATTATTTAGGAGATTTCTGATAAGTCCTTCTTGCAATTCATTACTTTTGTACTGTCAACAGCCACTTACATAGAATCGCCAGCACAAAATGTAAGCATTGGCCTAAACTGCCAATGCTAATATCAAAAAGTGCCTCCTCCCAATTTAGTTACCTGTTCAGTGCTAACCTCATTTTCCTGTCCTATCTACAGTGTTTAAGCCTCCTTTTTAAGTGCATTTTTATCTGCTTCAAACCATCCTACATGGTAGCAACTTTCACTTTCTCACTTCATTATGTAAATGAATTCATTCTGATTTCTTTATTTGCTTTGTTTGTTGTTATCTTATGTTCACAGTCTATTATTCTGGACTTAACCACAACCGAAAATCACATCTACCTGATTGAACCTTCCCAGTTTAAAAAGGGCTCTCTCCAGCAAAATGGGTCCCAGTCTGCTCAAATCTCTCAACAGTTGCATCCACCCAATTTTTGGTGACCCTTCTATAATTTCCATTCGAATTCAATGATTTGAGATTTTACAAAAGTACTTTTGACTTTTAAAATCCAGTGACATACATCAATCTATGAGGGCGGGGAATAATAAAATTTCAGAAAGAGGAATGAACCAATTCTTGATAACAAGCGTGGGACTGGATGAACACAGCAGGCCAAGCAGCATCATAGGAGCAGGAAAACTTGACGTTTCGGGCCTAGACCCTTGAACCAATTCTTGTTGTCTCTTTCAATTAATCAAATAATTACACAATAGTAAAACCAGCAAAACATTTAACAATTTCACAATAGCCTCTATCACTTTTTATTCTATTATGTAGTGACATAATTTTAAAGGGCACAACATTTAAAAAAAAATTAGTCCATTCACGTGATCAGCACTGAAAACTAATCTTGTGGGATCATACCATCCATAAACTTGTATGCCACATATCAGGAAATAAAAAGTTCCTGCTTCTTAGCCTATCAGATTTATATGTATTAGCTACATTGTCACATTTACGAAAACTCAAAAAGGATCTTAAGAGTCACAGAGTCATACAGCACGGAAATATACCCTTCAATCAAACTTATCCATACCAACCAGGTTTCGCAAACTAGTCCCATTTACCTGTGTTTTGCCTGTAACCCTCCAAACCTTTCCTATTCATGTATCTGTCCAAATGTCTTTAAAATGTTGTAACTGTACCTGCATCTATCACTTCATCTAGAAGTTCCTAGTTATGAACTCCCCTATTCTAGGAAACAGACTTTTGCTATTCACCTTATCTATGCCCCTCAAGATTTTATCAACCTCGATAAGGTCACCCTTCAACCTCCTCTGCTCCAGTGAAAAAAGTCCCAAATCGATTCAGCTTCTCTTTATAACTCAAACCCTCCAGTCCCTGGTAAAACTTTTCTGAATCCTCTCCAACTTACTAATAACCTTCCATTAGCAGAATGACCCAGAACTGCACACAGTAACTGGAAGTGGTCTTACCAACTTCCTGTACAACCACAACATGACGTCCAAACTCCTATGCTCAGTGGCCTGAGCAATGAAGGCAAGCATGCTAAACACCTGCTTAGGCACCCTGTCTACCTGTAAGGCATCTTTCAAAGAACTATGCACTTGAACCCCCCAGGTCTCTCTGGGTCCCACAATTAACTACACAAGTCCTGCCCTTGTTTGCTTAATCTGCAACATGGCAGCCATAAGGGTGAAGCCTATTTTTCCTTTGGTAGTTTCACGTTCGTTCCAGTGCATCAGTTTGCTCGTGAAAATTTCTCTTTATGTCAGTACACAGTCTGTATTGGGGTCATAATGGTTTATGACCAGAATGGCTTCAGGCATGCTCTCAAAACAATGGCTGATATTTCTTAACTAACCTGTTCAGCGATAGTTTAAAAAAACTCTGGAGCAAGTTCAACATGAAGCAAGCATCCCGATCTAGAGATAGGGACACTATCAGTGTACCACAAGAGAACCCTGAAAACAAGGGCACCACAAATAATAAAATAACAACCCAGCCAATTTAGAAGGCACCTGTCAGTAAATTTAAGTAATAATTAGCAGCACAGAAGCAAATCAACCTGCTGCAATTCTCAACCATACCAGGGGCACTTGCGGTACAATGGTAGTGTCCCTGCCTCTAAACCAGGAGATCTGGGTTCAAGTTCAACCTGCTTTAGGGGTGTGTAATAATTACTCTGAAAAGGCTGATTTGAAAATCTCTGTCACCCATTTCAGAAGCTTCAGTGGAGCCTCTGGATAACTACATGATCACTTAACATGATAACGATAAGTAGAAACATGCTGAGTAGTCCAAAGAAGGTGAAGATATGCGTCTCACGCTGCTACTTTGCCGTCAACAGATGAATGGTATTCTCCACTAACAGGAAACCAAAAAGACGTTCTGCATACCATCTTAATGATTAATATGGAATGAGTTTGTGACAATGCATTGCCAGGCATGTAGGCCATTGCAAAAACTAGTGGATTATATCAAACTATATGTGCCTTGGCCTTTTGCAGTGCAGTGGGCTGCATAGTCAACTGTGGTCAACCAGTCCATGCTTGCAAAACGCTGAACATAGTGTCCAACATTAGATGTGATTCTGCTATTGGATACAATGCATAATAATATGAATAAAAAGTCCTAACACCTGCTAAAAATTAATCTTGAATTGGAAACGAGTTTATCAGTCAGATTCTGTGATTCATTTGAACGTATCAGAAGATATGTTTTTCCATACACAGGGCACTGTTCTTTGTCTACATGTGAACATGTTCCATATATTGCACAATTTTGAATGGGGACAGTTAGCTTTGGTGATAGCCAATCCCTCCTGCGCCCCTAAGGCAACAATCTGACCAATCTGAACTGACTTGGCTAGGTTGAATTTAACCAATTAACTAAGCATGACAGTGAACATTTCATGCAGCTTTCCCATGCCAACAGCTAGTCAGTGTCCTCTTCTCATGCTGTATAAATTGTTATTCACTTTCCAAATGTAATTTCATTACATTTTGGTCCTCATGAGTGCAAGCTTTGATTTCATGCCAATTGTCAATGTTTAAATTATATACTACTAAGCAATTATTAGTCCAGAAGATCCCAAGATCACATCAGAAACTGTGGATGCTTCCTTCTTTAATTAAACAACCTGTGAGAAGTAGTCTGATTTGGATGATATCATTCGCAAGCTGCCATGGAGCACCTGTATACTGCGAGAGATTACAGTATTTCTATCTGTTCATTACCCTTCTTCATTTGTTGCTGGATTACTGGACAACTTGGGTTCCAGGGATAGCAAGATGTAACCTATGTCTTTATGTCCAGTGTTCAACATACCATGTGTTTTATGTGTTTTCACATCTGCACATTGGTCTTGCTGTACATATAAAACATGTTCTGGAATGAAAGAACACCTTTCCTTTACATGGTGACGCATGCTGTTAGAATATAGAAAGGAGAGAGATAGATAGATAGAGGGAATTGCATCAGGGTGTCATGAAGTGTATCAGAGCTCGCCAGGAATCCACCACTCAAAAAAGTCTGAAAATCACTGCTAAACAGCTAGACAAAATGATATTAGAACAACCAAATGAAGTGAAAAACAGAAGAACCTGAAAACAAAACATAATCCTCAAAGCATTTAAAAATATAGTCATGCAATGCGGACATCACTGGCAAGGTCAGCATTTATTCTCCAATCCTAATTCACTCTCTTGTTTAGGTATATACAATGCAGGATTTTGACCCATGCATCTATTGTTTTTGTCCTTTCGGACAGAGAGGTCATGGGTTTGGAAGGCACTGTTTTGGTATGCGTCGGGTAGATGATAGACACTGCTGTTGCTGTGTACCAGTGTTGAAGGGAATATTTTAGGCTGTGGATCTAGACTAATCACACGGGCGAATTTGAACCAAGTGGTGTAGAGGTTTTTCAGTGTTGTTGCAACTGCACTCAACCAGGCGTATTTCATTACACTTATCATTTGTCTCTTGTATATGTTGGATTGACCTTGAAGAAACAGAATGCTGGTTATTCACTGCAGAATTCCCATCTTCTCACCTGTTTTATAGCTAAAGTATTTATATGACTGGGCCAATTCAGTCTCTGGTTAATGGTAACTCCCAAGACACGGATGGTGCGGTATTCATCGATGGGAGTGGCAATGAATGTCATGGGGAGATGGTTACATTCTATCTTACCAGAAATGATTGTTTGGCAATTGTGTGGTAAGTGACATCCATGTCTCACCTGACCCCAAGCCTGAAAAGTTGTCTAGGTCTTACTTCATTGACTGCTTCACTATCTGAGAAACAATAATTGAAGCAATGTTGTGGAACCATCAACAAATATCCCCCCTTCGGACCTTATGATGGAGGAAATGTCATTGATGTTTCAGCTGAAGATGTTTGGTATAAAATTCTGCAGTGGGAACTCCTGCAACAGCAACTCAGCCAGACCAAGTCCCCACCTTTTCCCCAAAATATTTAACTCATGCAACTCATTTAACTCTCCAATTCCCCTTTTAAAGTCACAATTGAATCTGCCTTGACATTACACTCAGGCAGCGCATTCCAGATACCAAGCAAGCACTTCATAAAAATGTTGTAAAAAGCAATCAGGTAGAGAACATGAAGAAAGGGCCAGATGACAGAAATTCTAATGGTGCAACACCATATTAAAAACATTTAAATAGGAAATAAAACACAATACCCAGAGAATACGTGAAGAGCAAATTATTACAGGTTCATGCAAAATCTGATGGATATGGGGTTTTGTAACTGATGCTAAAAAGTTCGCAACAACTCCAACTAATGTTTGATTTGGAAGCTTATCAGTAAACTATCTTTAGGATGTATAAGCACACTGATAGGCTGACATCATGGGATTGGGGTGCAGAGATTCAAAAATGACTTAAGTTTTTAGAAGAGCCCTTCCTGGAACTTAGCAAAGCCAAATGCGTACTTAACGTTGGTGATCTCACTAACCGCTGAATTTCTCTTTAAACTACATATTAAGAAAGATGCAGTTATTTTTAAACAACATCTCTGCTTGCTATTTCTTTACAACTTGCTGTATTTGGAATTAAAGACACAATATCGTTACATATGAATGAAGGTCAACGGCAATTATTCGACGTTAGAAACAGAAGACAAGACAGTGGACACCAGTAAAGGCAAGCTAATGTTTTGGATTCTGGTCAAAAAATGGTGATTGCACGAAAGCCAAATTCATACACATACCTGACCAGCTGAGCGTTTCCAACATTTTGTTTTAAAATGTCTTTTTTTTTGTATTGTGTTTTCTTTTCCTTAAACAGGTGCAAGAAACCGCGGGGATGTTGATTCAAGCCATCAGGAAGTCCCAAGACTGCAACGACACCATGTCAGCTAGGACGTTGTTCGACAGGAAAAGGTGAGTGAGACAGGCTCTGTGAATGAATGGACATCACAGGCGAGTTCCAGGCAGGGACTGGTCACCTGACTACAGCACAATTGCTACGCTGGATTCCATGGGTACCGGGCCCGGGGATCTGCGCGTGCTCTTCTGGAATCTGCTCTTTTCCTTTCGCATGTCAATGACAGCCTGGGGGGGCGCTTGGAAATATTATGACACAAAAGACAGTATTGTACCCCCCTTCTCCACATGTAAACTGTGCAAAAGGTCGATAAACTTAAAAGTAGCACAGTAAATGCTCAGAATGAAAACATCTATCATTAATCTATTGCTCTGTTTCAAGTAGCTAACACGGAACTGCCAGAGTCTTGTAGCCTTGGAGTCAAAAGGCTATCGCGGCGCCGTGGCTTAGTTGGTTAAAGCGCCTGTCTAGTAAACAGGAGATCCTGGGTTCGAATCCCAGCGGTGCCTGTACCTTGTTTTCCACTCCAACCTTACTGTTCGTCAAATTCGCAAGTTTACCGTTTATGATGCACGATGATTGATCTTTTAAATTTAAGATTAAGCATTTTACGATGTGCCTTTAGGTGGCTACAATTTTTTTTGTCATGAATGTGTTTTACACCAGTAAATCTGTGACCGAAATCAGTCCGTGAGGTCGCTCTAATGAAGTTTCGTTTTGAAGTGAGAAACACAAGAACGGCATTTCTTCTTTTGTCTTCCGTTTTCTCAGCATTTCATCTGTAATAGTGGGAGAGTCTTAGTTGAGGCACTGCAGAGAATTTCTGCAAATTAACTCAAATCTTGAATTCATAAAGCAACAGAAAACCACCTCTACAGCTCCTACCCATTTACTTCTCAGGGCCTGACTACAGCCAATTGCAAATTGTTTCTTTTTTTCTGTTCGTTTGAAACTTTCTATACTTCAGCAGTTTAAACTTAGGTCAGTTAAAAGTCTGTTAGAAACAATTTGTAAGTCTTCCGGAGCTCGTAATACAAATATACATAATTTATATAATATCTGAGAGAATATTTGAGGGCCTTAAACTGCATCTATATTTTTCAATTGTTCTGCTCGTCGGTTTCAACGTAATTGGCACAATATCTGCTAATTAGATCGTTACATCGGTTGCTTCATAGCTTTTTATGTTACATTTGGCCATTTTCGCAGTCATCTCCTTAGAAACAGTTTCGTGGAAGCACATCCATATTCTGTGATATATTCATGCAGCGAGATAGGAGACATTCATGACGTTCTGTTATTCTTTTTAATGGGATTTAATATAATTGTGGAGTCAGGGCCGGCTTTTCAGTTCTCCTGAAACAATTGGTGATAAGGTATAGTGTATTACAAGGTAAGTTATATAACGAACTCTCATGTAAAGTCTTTGTTAAAAATGTCCAGTATAGATTTCCTGAGACTTAATTTGGACTTGCAACTATATTTTATATATTCCTAGGAGTTAGTATATTAGAGTAACCTAAATCTGTAATTTGATGTTGCTGTGTTTTCCTGTAGTTTAAAGTTTAGGCCACAGTCTATTTAAGTTGCTTTTCAGTTGCTTTTCAGACTGGCTAGCAATATGCTGCAAGGATCCATGCTAGGACCACTGCTTTTTGTCACTTATATAAATTATTTGGATGTGAATATAGGAGGTATGGTCAGTAAGTTTGCAGATGACACCAAAATTGGTAGTGTAACGGACAGTGAAGAAGGTTTCTTCAGGGTACAATGGGACCTTGGTCAGATGAGCAAATAGGCCGAGAAGTGGCAGATGAAGTTTAATTTAGGTCAATGTGAGGTGTTGAATTTTGGTAGGACAAGTCAGGGCAGGACTTGTACACTTAATGGTAAAGTCCTGGAGAGTGTTGCCAAACAAAGGGACCTTGGGGGGCAAGTTAATAGTTCCTTTCATGTGGAGTTACAGGTAGACAGAGTAGCGAAGAAGGCATTTGGTACTCTTGCCTTTACTGATCAGTGCAATGAGTACAGGAGTTGGGAGGTCATTTTGAGGCTGTACAGGACATTGGTTAGCCCATTTTTGGAATATGGCATTCAGTTCTAGTCTCCCTGCTATAGGTGGGATGTTGTGAAACTTGAAAGGGTTCAGAAAAGATTTACAAGGAAGTTTCCAGGGTTGAAGTGTTTGAGCTATAGGGAGAAGCTAAATAGGCTGGGGATGTTTTCCCTGGGGTGTCAAAGGCTGAGAGGTGACTTTATAGAGGATCATAAAATCATGAGGGGCATAGATAGGGTGAATAGTCAAGGTCTTTTTCCCAGGGTAGGGAGTCCAAAACTAGAACACGTAAGTTTAAGGTGTGAGGGGAACGATTTAAAAGGGACCTGAGGGGCAACTTTTTGAGACAGAAGGTGATGCATGTATAGAATTAGCTGCCAGAGGAGATGGTGGAGGCTAGTACGATTACAACATTTAAAAGGCATCTGAATGGGTATATGAATAGGAAGGGTTTAGAGGGATATGGCCCAAATGCTGACAAATGGGAGTAGATTAATTTAGGATACCTAGTTGGCATGGACAAGTTGGACCAAAGGGTCTGTTTCCATGCTATACAACTGTATGACTTTAAGTCACTTACTACTCTCCAAAGTTAACGAATTCAAGTCTGAGCATATAATCATAGAAACCTAGAGAATAGGAGCAGGAGCAGACTATTCAGCCCATCGAGATCATTCTGCTATTCAACATGATCATTGATTATCCTCTATTTCATTACCCTACTCCCGCTCTTCTTCCACCAGACTCCATGACACTTTTGGTCTCTAGAAATCTATTTATTTCTTAAATATATGCCAGGACCTGGCTTCCACATCTTTCTGTTGAAGAGAATTCCACAGCCTCTGAGTGAAGAAAATTCTCTCCATGTCAGTCTGAAATGGACTACTGTGTATCCTGAGACTGTGAACACTTCCTTCCTCCCGACACCACTCCCCCAACCCCCGACCCCAAACAGAGAAAACACGACAGGGAAACACTTTGCATCTCGTCTAACCAGTCTGGCAATTTTTTTTGTTTCATTGCAATTCACTATCATTCTTCTAAACTCCATTGAGTACAGGCTCAATCGGCCCAAGATCTCCACATACACTGAACCTAGTCCCTACCTTTGGGCCAGGCAGCCTGGATTCAAGTTCCGTATGCTCCACAAGCCTGTCATAACATCTCTGAAAAGTTTTACTAGAAAATATATTCTCATACCTGCCATCGTAGGAATCAGTCTGATAAAAAATTGCTGCACTCCCTCTATGGCAAATCTATCTTTTTTTAAGTAAGGAGAGCAAAACTACACAGAATACTCGAGGTGTGGTTTCACCAAGGCCCAGTACAACTGTAGCTAGAATTACTTCTGTACTCAAACCTTTTGACAATGTAGGCAATGTATCACTTGTCTTCCCAATTGCTTGCTGCATTTGCATGCTTGGCTTCAAAGACTAAATGAATACCCAGGTGTTTTTGGACAACATTTCCCAATCAATCACCATTTAATAATAAAAACCGAAAGAACTCTGGATGCTGTAAATCAGGAACAAAAACAGAAGGTGCTGGAAAAGCTCAG
>JAHRHZ010000029.1:12910132-12975725 GCA_024137785.1 Ginglymostoma cirratum
AGGCGGATAGAAGATGGATAGAGGAGAGGATAGGTGGAGAGGAGGCAGACAAGTCGAAGAGGCGGGGATGGAGCCAGTAAAGGTGAGTGTAGGTAGGGGGGTAGGGAGGAGATAGGTCAGTCCAGGGAGGACGGACAGGTCAAGGGGGCGGGATGATGTTGGGAGATAGGAGATGGGGGTGTGGCTTGAGGTGGGAGGAGGGGATAGGTGAGAGGAAAAACAGGTTAGGGAGGTGGAGATGAGCTGGGCTGGTTTTGGGATGCGGTTGAGGGGAGATTTTGAAGCTTGTGAAATCCACATTGATGCCATTGGGCTGCAGGGTTCCCAGGCTGAATATGAGTTGCTGTTCCTGCAGCCTTCGGGTGGCATCACTGTGGCATTGCAGGAGGCCCAGGATGGACATGTCATCTGAGGAATGGGAGGGGGAGTTGAAATGGTTCGCGACTGGGAGGTGCAGTTGTTTGTTGCGAACTGAGTGCAGGTGTTCTGCAAAGCGGTCCCCAAGCCTCCGCTTGGTTTCCCCGATGTAGAGGAAGCCACAACGGGTACAGCGGATGCAGTATACCACATTGGCAGATGTGCAGGTGAACATCTGCCTGATGTGGAAAGTCTTCTTGGGGCCTGGGATTGGGGTGAGGGAGGAGGTGTGGGGGCAGGTGTAGCACTTCCTGCAGTTACAGGGAAAAGTGCCAGGTGTGGTGGGGCTGGAGGGGAGTGTGGAGCAGACAAGGGAGTCGCGGAGGGAGTGGTCCCTCCGGAAGGCAGATAAGGGTGGGGAGGGAAAAATGTCTTTGGTGGTGGGGTCTGATTGCAGATGGCGGAAGTGTCAGAGGATGATGCGTTGGATCCGGAGGTTGGTGGGGTGGTATGTGAGGACGAGGGGGATTCTTTTTTGGTTATTATTACGGGGACGGGGCGTGAGGGATGTGTTCCGGGAAATGCGGGAGACACGGTCGAGGGCGTTCTCGACCACTGTGGGGGGGAAGTTGCGGTCCTTGAAGAATGAGGACATTTGAGATGTACAGGAGTGGAATGTCTCATCCTGGGAGCAGATGCAGCGGAGGCGAAGGAATTGGGAATAGGGGATGGCATTTTTGCAGGAGGGTGGGTGGGAGGAGGTGTATTCGAGGTAGCTGTGGGAGTCAGTGGGCTTGAAATGGACATCGGTTTCTAGGTGGTTGCCCGAGATGGAGACAAAGAGGTCCAGGAAGGAGAGAGAAGTGTTGGAGATGGTCCAGGTGAACTTCAGGTTGGAGTGGAAGGTGTTGGTGAAGTGGATGGACTGTTCGAGCTCCTTGTGGGAGCACGAGGCGGCGCCGATGCAGTCATCAATGTAACGGAGGAAGAGGTGGGGTTTCGGGCCAGTGTAGGTACGGAAGAGGGATTGTTCCACATAACCTACAAAGCGGCAGGCATAGCTTGGGCCCATGCGGGTACCCATGGCCACCCCTTTTGTCTGTAGGAAGTGGGAGGAATTGAAAGAAAAGTTGTTGAGGGTGAGGATGAGTTCGGCTAAGCGGATGAGGGTGTCGGTGGAGGGGGACTGGTCAGTTCTGCGGGACAGGAAGAAGCGGAGGGCCTTTAGGCCATCAGCATGGGAAATACAGGTGTATAGGGACTGGACGTCCATCGTAAAAATGAGGTGTTGGGGACCGGGGAATTGGAAGTTCTGGAGGAGGTGGAGGGCGTGGGTGGTGTCACGGACGTAGGTAGGGAGTTCCTGGACCAAGGGGGTGAAAATGGAGTCTAGGTAGGTGGATATGAGTTCGGTGGGGCAGGAGCAGGCGGAGACAATGGGTTGACCGGGGCATTCAGGTTTGTGGATTTTGGGGAGGAGATAGAAGCGGGCGGTGCGGGGTTGAGAAACGATGAGGTTGGAGGCGGTGGGTGGGAGGTCACCTGAGGTGATGAGGTTGTGGATGGTTTGGGAGATGATGGTTTGGTGCTCGGGGGTGGGGTCATGATCCAGGGGGCGGTAGGAGGAGGTCGATGTGGCTTTACATAATTCCCTTGGTACTTTTTAATTGTCCTGAGATCAATCCTTTAGAATAGACTCCAGCATTTTCCCTACTAGTAATGTAAGGGTAACTGGTAAGTAATTCTTTGATTTCACCCTCCCTCCATTTTTAAATATTGGTATTACATTGTTAACCCTTCAATCTACCAGGACTGTTCTCACATTCACACATAATAAATCTTAATCTACAATTAACCTGTGATGTTGATATTCGTGCCCTGGGAGTTATCAACTTTCAGTTTCATTAATTTCTTTGGCACTCTATTTAACTAATACCAGTGTCTTTAAATTCATCTTTTCTAATAGACTTTCTTTTATCACTGTGAACCAGCCACCTAATGCCTTCTGAAGGCTATTAAAGCATCAGAAAAGGAAAACTGAAAAACAGCGTCCTAATCAGTACAAGAACCATCTCAGCAGATTTTGTTCTGCAGATTCTGCTTTCTTCCTGTACCTTAAACACCCATATTGTTTTCCTATGTATATCTGGGCAGTTCGTTAGGAGGTTAGCAATTTAACCAATAAAGTTATATGCTGATGAATTATAATTGTATTCCTGTAGTTACTGTATAGTTATTAAAATAAATAGTAATTTTTGTTAAGTACAGAAACCTGGTCCATATTTTCTGTCATCCTTGGTCTGAAATACAGGAAAATCAGAAAATTCTGTGTATTTAAAAAAGAAATTTTAACTTTTGTGATGACTCTGGAAATAGCAACACACTACCCCAGCGAGGCATTGTAGTGCCAGTGGACTATACATGAATTGTCACTGTTTGTTTGGGTCTCTCAAATGCAACAACGCCAGTATGATTCGTAACTTCATGTCTACACAGGATGTATCATGGGTTGATGTCTCATATTGAGATCCTGATGCAGCATGTGGAAACAAGATAAATAAGGCATACATAGGGCAAGGGATTCTGCCGACACCATTGCTCATCATCTTTCCCAGATCTCTGTGCCCAAAGCAGTTGGTGTGAATAAAGTGGTAGTTGATGCCTGGCAGGGAGATACATGTCAAACATGGAACCAATGCATTAGGATGGCCAGGGATTAGGGGCTCTGCAGGTCCAGGTACTGTATAGTGCATGAGTTGCTTCCCTTTCCTCACATCAGTGGGTCCTGCAACCAATTTGCTCACAGGTCAAGGAGCTTACCCTGCCCATTCCAGGTGTAGTCACAACCATTTTCATCACTATTGTTTACTTTCCCATTGCACCACAATGGGAGGTAATAGTGAGCGCTTTTCGGACACAGGCTTTTAGCTTCCGTCTCTAGTGAGGCCCTGAATGTCCTGATACCCCTTCCTGTGAACCCCAGAGGCTACACTTCTCCCCGAATACCACCCAATCCATGTACATGAGCCTAATCTGCCCACCTTTCTGCCCCAGTCCATGGCATATGTAGTGACCATGCCAACTGTGATCATACACTGTCCCCTCCCCTTGACAACCAGAGTGCTCCTGACCATGAAAGAACCTCCCTCCCACATGACCCCCTTCCCATTCATGCTTTACTGTATCCCCCTTACATATGCCATTGCAATCCCCAATCCTGAAGAATAGGTATCCAACTCCCCTTCCCGCGACATGGTCTCCCTTTGTTCCAATCACCACCACTCCCCCACCCCTCTTTCCCACCCCCTACCGCCAACTGGTTTCTTTGAGTGGAACCAATGGATTGACCGACATCGAGCTTGTTGGTGTGATTGGTAAACTAGACAACCGAACATGAGTGAGAGCCATTAACTTAATTTAACATTTAATAAGCTATAGTCCCCCTTAATGGAAAACATAGTCTGACAACTTAGCGCAGTCGGTAGTGATGCAGCCTTGTGAGCGGCAGTAAAGCCTGGCAAGCATGATCGGGTCTTTGCCCACCACGGGAGAAAGCATGCCCAGTGTCGGGGAGAATGATCCCACGTGGGGAAGCCCAGCTTGGAGCATCTACAGGCCCACGGCTCAAGAAAGGACTGGAATATTCAACATTTTAACCGTATTTCTCTATTTTTCTACTTTTATGCTAAGAAGACTACAGTGCTCAAATTTTAACTTATTTGTTCATTCACTATTTCTGTAACTAAGATTTTATGTACGTAATGCACTCAAGATCATGGTTGAGACCATCCTTATGGGTACAGAACTTGGCTATCAGCATCTGCTCGGCGACTCTGCATTATTGCAAATCCCAAAGGCCGCCTTGGAGGACATTTACCCGAAGATCCGACGCCAAATGCCCTTGACCGCTGACGTGCTCCCCCACTGCGAGGGAACATTCCTGTCTGGCGATTGTTGCATGGTGTCCATTCATCTGTTGTTGTAGCATCTGCATGGTCTCACCAATATACCACGCCTCGGCGCATCCTTGCCTGCAGCGTATGAAATAGACAATGTTGGCCAAGTCACACGAGTATTGCCGTGCTTGTGGTGGGTGGTGTTCCCACGTGTGATGGTAGTGTCCATGTCGATGATCTGACACGTCTTGAAGAGGTTGCCGTGGCAGGGTTGTATAGTATTGTGGTTGATGTTGTCCTGAAGGCTGCATAGTTTGCTGAAAACAATGACCTGTTTAAGGCTTGGCGGATGTTTGAAGGCGAGAAATGGAGGTGTAAGGAAGATCTTGATGAGATGCTCATCGTCATCGATAATGTGTTGAAGGTTGCAAAGAACATGGCGTAATTTCTCCGCTCTAGGGAAGTACTGGATGACGAAGTATACTCTATCGGTCATATCAGGTGTCTGTCTTCTGAAGAGGTTATTACGGTTTTTTGCTGTGGCCCATTGGAACAGGTGATTGATGAGTTGAGCATCGTATTCCATTCTTATGTGGGTATCCTTCAACACAAACACATTCACAAACACACACACACAGACCGTCCCTCACACACGTATACTCCCTCCCACTCACACTCACTCTCTCTAACACATGCGCACGCGCGCACACATACACATAAATCTATGGGGTGTGAATTTGCATTTGCAAATTCTACTTTCAAAAAACACACAATTAAGACACACATTCGGTCAATAAGGCATTTTATAAATTCCTGCTTTGGAGATGAAACCAGTCTGACTCCAGGTTAAAACACAGACAGGTTCTAAACAAGGCCTCACACCTAAAATGCATGGTCTGACCAGTGAATTTACCTTTTGTGTACACTTTTAAAATCTTTAGTTACTTTGGAGCAGTGACTTGAAAGAAATTCTGGGATTTGCATTTTAATCAATCGAAATCATCTCCTTTCGAACTGATTAAAGACTTAACAGGTGGGAGTCAGCGAGCCATTTTAGGTTTATTCAATACATTCACATCAGTTGTATGATCTTTCAGTCTTTTACTTATAAATTCTCTGTCTTGATGCCTCTCTCACTACACAGAGGAAGGAGCAACACCCCGAAAGCTAGTGTTTTCAAATAAACCCATTGGATTATAACCTGGAGTTGTGTGATTTTTGACCTTGTCCAACCCAGTCCAACACCGGCATCTCCACATTAAGATTTCGTATCTAAGATGGTGCTGTGTGTGGCGACATTGTACACTTTTCACTGCACTCTTGTACCCTGTACTTGAGTACATGTGACAATAAAACCTAAATCTAAATCTAAAAATACTTGCTGCATCCTGTTGAGAAACTCACCATATTTCTCAGCAGAAGCATGGAAGATGCAAGGAAGTAATCCTAATGGTCTCAATGGACATCTCATTTGAATCTGCCACAAATATTACTTAGATCCCCAATAAGTTTCCACTCAACGCACCACTTTACACTTTACATTTAATTTCATCTGCCGTGTGTCTGCCTATTTCGCTGGTCTGGTCATGACCTCCTGTTCACATCAATACTTTGCTACATTTCTGAGATCTGTGTCATTTGCAGATTTTGAAGTCATGTTCTCTATGCCAAAGTCTAGATCATTAATATATTCCAAAATGAGCACTGCTCCTGATAATATCTAGAACAAAAGCCCAAAAATCAAAACTCCAATCAAAACAAACTTATTTCCTTGTATTTGAGCAAATCTCAAATTTCATTCCAAATCTTTTCAGGGGCTTTTGTGTTCTTCTCTCTCACTCACTCAGTGTGGTGATCAATGAGAGATTGTCTAATTCTAACAACGTATCCAAAAACTAGCCTCACTCTGCATTGGAATCTGTAATGTAATCATTTCTTATGGGAAATCCAATGTTAAAAAAAATCAATACTTAAATGCATCTATGCTGCCAGTAAAGCATTATAAGTACAATTCCCCCTGGTCCAGGAACTCATCACATATGTCCGTGACACCACCCACCCACTCCCTCCACCTCCTCCAAAACTTCCGATTCCCTGGTCCTCAACACCTCATCTTCACCATGGACATCCAGTCCCTATATACTTGCATTCCCCATGCAGATGGCCTAAAAGCCCTCTGCTTCTTCCTCTCCCATATGCCTGACCAGTCCTCCTCCACTGACACCCTCAACCGCTTAGCCGAACTCGTCCTTACCCTTAACAACTTCTCCTTCAACTCCTCCCACTTCCTACAGACAAAGGGGGTGGCCATGGGCCCCCACGTGGGCCCAAGCTATGCCTGCCTCTTTGTAGGATACGTAGAACAGTCCCTCTTCCGCGGCTACACTGGCCCCATCCCTGACCTCTTCCTCCGTTATATTGCTGACTGTATCGGTGCTGCCTCTCGTTCTCACGAGGAGCTCAAACAGTTCATCCACTTTACTAACACCTTCCACCCCAACCTCAAGTTCAGCTGGACCATATCTGATACCTCTCTCTCCTTCCTGGACCTTTCTGTTTCCACCTCAGGCAACCACCTGGAAACTGATATCTATTTCAAGCCTACCGACTCCCACAGCTACCTAGAATACACCTCCTCCCACCCACCTTCCTGCAAGAATGCCATCCCCTATTCCTAATTCCTTCGCCTCCGCCGCATGTGCTCCCGAGATGAGGCATTCCACTCCCGGACATCCCAGATGTCCTCGTTTCTCAAGGACCACAATTTCCTGTCCACAGTGGTCGAAAATGCCCTCGACCGCATCTCTCGCATTTCCCACAACTGATCCCTCACACCCCGTCCCCGCAATAACAACAAAGACAGAATCCCCTCATCCTCACGTATCACCCCACCAATCTCTGGATCCAACGCATCATCCTCCGCCACTTCTGCCACCTGCAATCTGACCCCGCTACCAAGGACATTTTTCCCTCCCCACCCTTATCTGCCTTCCGGAGGGACTGCTCTCTCTGTGAATCCCTCGTCCGCTTCACACCCCCCACTAGCCCCACCACCCCCAGCACTTTCCCTGCAACCGCAGGAAGTGCTACACCTGCCCCTACACCTCCCACCTCACCCCCATCCCAGGCCCCCAAGAAAACCTTCCACATTAAACAGATGTTCACCTGCACATCTGCTAATGTGGCATATTGTATCCGCTGTTCCGATGTGGCCTCCTGTACATTGGGGAAACCAAGCAGAGGCTTGGAGACCGCTTTGTGGAACACCTACGCTCGGATCGTGACAAACGTCTACATCTCCCAGTCACGAACCATATCAACTCCCCCTCCCACTCCTTGGACGACATGCCTATCCTGGGCCTCCTCCAATGTCACAACGATGCCACCCGAAGGCTGGAGGAACAGCACCTCATATCCTGCTTGGGAACCCTGCAGCCCAATGGTCTCAATGTGAACTTCACAAGCTTCAAAATCTCCCCACCCCGACGTCATCCCAAGACCAGCCCAGCTCCACCCCGCCTCCTTGACCTGTCTGTCTTTTCTCTCACCTATCCGATTCTCCCACCTCACTGACCAACCCACACCCCAACTTCCTACCGACTAGCCTCATCCCCATCTCCTTGACCTATCCGTCTTCTCTCCCACCTACCTGTCCCTCCCTCCCAATTGACCAACCCCCTTCCCAACTCCCTACCTACACTCACCTTTACTGGCTCCATCCCCGCCTCCTTGACCTGTCTGTCTTCTCTTCAACTACCTGCTCCTCTATCCACCTTCCATCATTGCCTCCCCCTCTCTCTATTTATTTCAGAGTCCCCTTCCCCTCCCCCATTTCTGAAGAAGGGTCCAGACCTGAAACGTCAGCCTTCCTGCTCCTCTGATGTTGCTTGGCCTGCTGTGTTCATCCAGCTCCACACCTTGTTATCTCAGACTCCAGCATCGGCAGTTCCTACTATCTCTCATAAAGACAATTCCAATTTCTTTACTCATAACAGTTCCTTGTCTCACCATGAGGTGATGCTATAGAACTTCTGTTTCATCTTATCCTTTGCATCATCTAGAGTTGGGAAGTAATATACTTTATCTTTCATCTTATGAAATTTTAGAGTAGATTTTTGGTTTTATTGCTTGGACAGTAAACTGGGAGAAAATCAAGTGGGTACTGTAATAGGCAAACAATTGTTCCACACGTTTGTGTTTACTAAATAAAAGTCACCATAGGTTTAAAAGGACTAAGTATTGTTTCAACTGGCCTAAACATAGACCATTCGACTCCTCCATTTAGTATGACATGGCTTATATATCTCTTAACACTGTCTGCCTGCCTCTATGGTGTGTCTTGATCTCCTTTCATCCACTTCTTTTGGGTATAACTGTTGATCAAGTGTTCTTATAAAAATTTTTATTTGACACTGGATTATTCTTGGTACATGGGCATTCTGACAAAATTGCCACTTATTCCTTGTCTTTAGTTACCCTGAAGGTGGTGTTCCTCCAATATCTCCCTTCTGCATTTAAAAAATATCAGCATTGAAAACGCACGGAATTAGTGATAATCAATTTGCCTTATTGGTGTTTTTATTTAAATAATCAATCAATTTCATTGATTAACAGAAGAAAAGTGCTGCTTTGAGTTGACAGTCTCGATCTAGATTAAGTGAGATTTGAACTCAGTCCACTTACTCAGAGGTGAGAATACTTTCTTTTGAGTCATGGCTGACCATATAGATAGCTAGCTAATTTTACTCATACACGAATGTTTTGAAAGTGATTTTTCTCTCTGTTTAAAAGTAGTTTTAAAGTTAGGAATAATATATATAAATGAGGTCTTCTCAAACTATTTATAGTTGCACTTAATAGTTTTTCTATCAGGAGGAAGCTCAAGCTGAATTATTTGAAGCAGTCGTAAAGTACATTAGAATTGTCTGGAACATTTTACTGCATTATCTGCAATTACTGAGGAATTGTTTTTCTCCCAGAGGGGTGTGAGTCTTTGGAATTCCCTTCATCAAAAGTCAGTGGATGCAGAATCTTCAAATATTTTAAAGGTCAAGACAGATTGATTCTTGATTACCAACAGAATGAAAGATTACGGGGGGATGCAGGAATGTAGGTTTGAGGTTAAAATCAGATCAGCCACAATCTTATTGAGAGACAGAGCAGGCTTGAAGGGCTGAGTGATCAATTCTTGTCCTTGTTCATAAACTCATAATTCATTTCAGATTCACAGGCAAAGGAATGGAAACTGCTTTAACCACTTCCATTGTTTTGCATGGCAATTTAGAAAAGGTCTGGTATTTTTCCTTAAAATCAGGAATATGGTGAAGATCTGCTCTACCATCCATTGTAGAAAACCTCGCTGATACTAATTCTTGAAAAATTCATCAGTTTCTGAATGGGAAACCTTTAAGAGCAAGGTCCTCTGAGGTTAGTTGGTGGCAAAACCTTATAGTCCTGAGTGAAATATCTCCATGGTAAGTGACACTGCCAGGATCTTCCAGGGTTGACATCACTGGTGCCTTATTTAAAACAGAGCTGCAAGCCAAGAACTGTCCCTCACACCGTTAAGGCCCAGAACAAAGCAAAGCTCACTCTCAGTTTTGCAAACAGTGACCTGGAGGCACTGGTGGATAGGTAATGGAGAGGAAATCTGTCCTTTTCCCAGCTAACCGCTACTGGAGGCCACAACACCACACTCAGCCAGCCAAAGTACAGACCCAGTCAGCACTGCGTCCTGGGTGAAGTGGGATGACCAGCAGGACAGGAAAAAGGTCTTCTGTGCTCTGTAAGAGTGAAGACCACCATCTTTTCTCTGCTACCGCACACTCACAGGGCCACCACTCACTCTATATCTGCCACTGCACATGCCTCTGTTGTGATCCCAGCTGATGAGTATACTGGACAAGTCAGATTCCAGAGTGAAATGACCCCTTAGAGTCATAGAGCATGGAAACAGGCCCTTCGGTCCAACTCATCCATGTTGACCAGGCATCCTAATCTGACTTAGTCCCATCTGCCAGCATTTGGCCTAAATTGAATCTGGGATTCTGGTAGCGTGAGGCACCAGTGCTAGCCAGCTAACTGCTACAGGAGGCCACGACACCACAGTCAGCCAGCCAAAGTACAGACCCAGTCAGCACTGCACCCTGGGTGAAGTGGGATGACCAGCAGGACAGGAAAAAGGTCTTCTGCGCTCTGTAAGAGTGAAGCTCACCCTAAATATGGACAACACTGAGGTTAAAAGCAATGTGCTAGGGCATGGCCTGCAAATTACGTAAACTGTGCATGTGAATAGGACTTATGGAGTCAGTGTCAAATCTGCAGGTCTCTGAGGGGAAAGGTTCAGCATATACATCAGCTATTGCACTACCATTTAAGGCTAGTCCATGGGTTCAATGCTGTCCTGGGGGGTGCTTAAGTATTTATACGTTCAGTGAAAGTGCATTCTGAAACATTGAAGTGTTACCATTGAAGGAAAAATCCAGAAGGAGATTAGTCCAGGTTCTTCTTTACCTGCTAGTTGTCATGAGATTTCATTGTGCAACTGTTGAATATGATATCCTGTTGGAGGCCTTCAGAGTGAACTACCTTTAGCACCATGCAATATCCCGCTGACTGCTTCCTTTTCCCTATGAGTCAGAAGGACACATAATATGTAGACCCTTTAAACATAGAGGGGAGGTGATGGCCTGGTGGTATTATTGCTGAACTGTTAACACCAGAGACCTATGTAATGTTCTGGGGACCCCAGTTCAAAACCTGCCATGGCAGGTGGTGGAAAATCTGGCACGAGGAATCGAATGATAACCACAAATCCATTGTTGATTGTTGGGGGGAAAACCCATCTGATTCACTAGCCCCTTTTAGGGAAGGAAACTGTCACTCCTTACCTGGTCTGGTCAACATGTGACTCCAGAATGACAGCAATGTGGTTGATTCTTAACCCCACCCTGGGGAATTAGAGATGGGCAATGAATTAAGAGGATGCACAGTGGCAAAGCAGTTAGCAATGCTGCCTCATAGCACCAGGGACCTGGGTTTGATTCCAGTCTTGGGTGTCCGTCTGTGTAGAGTTTGTACATTCTTCCCACCGTCTGTGCTGGTTTCCTCCCACAGTCCAAAGATGTGCAGGTTAGGTGGATTGGCCATGCTAAATTGTCCATAGTGTCCAGTGATGTGCTGGCTAGGTGTATTAGCCATGGGAAATGCAGAGTTACAGGGATGGGGAGGGTCACTCTTCAGGGGGTTGGGGTGGACTTGATAGGCCAAATGGCCCACATCCACACAGTGGTGATTCTGTAACTATTACTGTGCCACTTTACTCCCAATAGCATACAACTTTGGAAATTACTTGTTGGCCCCAACCCTCCTATACAGGCAGAGCTATTGTGACCTGTATGAAACCCCCACTCCCAATGCCTTCCTATTCACTATGACATCCCACCCTATGGTCCCCAACTAGCCCCTGTTGATCACCATTCCCAGAGCAACCCAGTGAAATGAAGCCATTTCCCAGATTTGAATTGTCTGCTTTCCCTAGGACTTCACAAAATACCCCCTGACTATAACTGACCAAACACCCAGGACTGACTTGGCTGGACAGCCCCAGTTTCCATGACCCAGCCCCTGGACTAATGTCTCAATACCTACCCGACTGACCTGCCAACAATCTTCAGAATGGTCACATTTGACCCTCAGTACTGGCCAGATGTGGATTCCTGGATTCTGGTAGGACTGAGTGCCTGACAGACTGTGGCTATCTCCAATACACAAATTGGTATCCTTTGATCGAATGTCGTCTCCCTTCACCCCATTAGGGACCGCCGCATCTTGAGCTTTGTACCTGGCCATTTGGTTGAAGCACATGTAGTGTATTTGCTCCATAAACTGCTGGTACAGCTGCAGGTATGGAGTTGATGCACTGTGCTACACAGCAACATATCTACCCTTTTGACTGTTGCTCTCCCCACTGTGACAAGCTGCTTGCATCACATTCTGTGCTAAAAAAAGACACTGCAAACTATAAAAGCTGGCTGCGTGGAGCTGATCTCTAAATACAATGTGTGCTAAAAAACAATATGAAACACACAAAAGCCCATAGACAGTGCCAAAGTCAGCGAGTGTGGGCTAAGAAAGCAATGTAAACTTTACAGCGGCTGGCATTATCCAATTAAACATAGAGTGAATGAGCAAGCAAGTGAACAGCCATAAGATCCATCCTGTACAAATGAATGTGAAGTGTATGTATCTCTGCATGAGCCTTAGATAAAGCTTGCAAGTCCTAGGTGTCCCTGAACTCAAAGTAACATGGTGTTTGTGTAAGACTGAGAGCAGCCAGAGGCTGGTGGCTTGCCAATCTTGATTTGCATAAACGAAGGGTTGCGAAGGATGGTGGCCATGGAGCGTTCCAAGATGTTGTTATGAAGAAGTTGTTGAATTCTTGCTGGAACAAGCATTTGGTGAGTTGCAGCTGCCTGGTACCCACTCTGATGGAAATTAGCGCCATCTATAGTTTCTTGGAGAAGGCAAGGATAATTGGGAGTGGTGCATGAAGAAGGTTTATTCGGGTTTTAATGAGATGCAAGTGCATGGAAATGACGAAGTCCCCATTCAATTTGCAGATTCTGAAGTCACCATTGAAGACTTGAATGGAATATTTTTCTTGACAATGATTTTGATGTTTTAATTCTCTCCATTATTTCCCACCTTTCTCCCCATTGCTCCCGCCAAACCAGGAGGGGGAAAACTCTGCCCGTATATATCTGATTTTGCATGTGTTTTTGTACAAAGTATTCAATGCTAAATGTCTTCTAAAGGTTATAATTTGAAAGAAAAGTGTAAATTACACTGAATAAAACAACATAAAGGAGAAAGCTGATGTGTACAAAACTTTATTAACAAATGCTTATTTTAGTCACAGCAGACATAATGAATAAATACTTAAAAATCATGACTTCAAATAATAAATACCTGTTACAATTTGAAAATTGTTACTAATGGTAATGCCTAGGCTTTGTTAAAGAACTCATTGACTAACCTCATCTTACGGATCTGACAGTTAGCTGGTTTGTTCCATTGGCTAATGCTTAAAAATAAGAATGAAAGAAAACCAACTTATTGAGGGTCCTTTAGGTAAACAGTTTTAATACCAAATTATTCCACTAATAATTTAATAGAAGAACTACTTCTTAAAACAGTTTAATTGTCATCTTCTTTAGGAACTGCTATGAAATACTTGACTGACGCAAAAATTTAATTGCGCAAAAGGCCTTTGTCCTAAAAAAAACTACAGAGCACAAAATGCACTGGATTGATTATAACAATTCCCTTAATACTCATAATTATACATTATTCAATTAATAATCTTTATTTTAAACAATGTTATGCTAATTCCATTTACTTGAGATTTTGCCTTTATAGGCAACTGAAAAATCTCACATAGCATATTCTGTTAAAAATATCTTAATACTTGGGAATAAAGACATTTTATGATCCCTATTCTTCCTCAAAGTGAGGTCAGTTTTACATACCTCTACGTGATAACAAGAAATCTGCTTTCATTAACTTCATTACAAAAAAATAGAAAATGTACTTCAAGTAATTTCTAATATTAGAAGTGGTGCTGCGTAGTAAAAGGTAGTTTTTTGCTCAGCATTTACATTAGTTAAGCAACAAAGTAAAATTACAGACCTATTCTTTTACAAAATCCTGTCCTTATCGCTGCATTAATCTATTTAATTCAATGCAAATCTGTACCTTTTTATTACCGACAACTGAATTAAAAGCAAACCCGTTGCAGAACTTCAAAATATACATTTAACTTTATAATCAGTGAATAATGCTGCACTGTAATATACAAACCAAAAAAAAGGATTCATTGTGAATATATATAAACATCAACTTACATAGATCCAAGTATTAGGCAAAGTGTGATTTTTTTAAAAAAGAAAGACGAGCATAGAAAGGATGTTCTGAATGCTGACTGTATCCACATCAAATTCGCTCACACCATCATTTTTGTACAGGCAATAACTTGAAACACGTTAATGCTTCTGTTAATGTCGTGGCAAGGAATTTGATAAGAATGCGTTAAGTGCTTATGACACATTGATGACACTCAGATTTATCCTTAAAATTTATCTGGTCCAAATGAATTAAATGAATAGTTCATATTTAGCATTTCTATTTGCTGACAATTTTCTATGTTACTTTATATAGCAGGCCTTCTCAGTTAAATTTCCCTTCTGCTTCAAATTTCTAAATAAATGCTTTCTCCAGCTAATGTACAAATTAGAAACCAAAACATGTTTTCTATTAAATACAGAAAAGTACTTTGATTACACATTCACTTCACTTTTTCTGCATTATTTACTGTAACCTGAGGATCCTCAAAGTGTCACTATCCAGCTTTGCATTATAAGTCCTCAGTGTAGCTTTTGGTCCAGCTAGGCTGTGGAGGATAACTATGCAAGCTGAGCTGTTTGGCAAAGGGAGACTCCTGTCAGTCCAGCAGTTTGGTTTCGAGACTCCATTGAGAACTTCGACACTGTATCCTGATGACACTTGAAGCAAACAATAATGACATAAGTGGAAACTAGTCAATCAGCTCGGAAGGAACAACTTATCTTGCAACCGGGGCGCATTCTTCCTGGTTGTAGTTTTGTCCTTGCCCAAGTGCATGAAACTCCTCAATTCATCTGTGTGAGGATTCAGGCAGGCAATGAGTCAGATCAAGGCACTTACGCAGACTGCGTAGGACAGCTTGCTGGTGCTGGCGTTCCATTTCATACTTCTGTTTACACATTCTCAGCTCCTGTAGGGACAAAATGCCACATTAACTGGTGTTTATTACCACCAGGACCTTTGATTAGAATTGAGTACTGAGTTTTTTTTTAAAAGCACTTGACCATTGCTTTGAAGAATTAATATCAGCTAAGTTTCGCAGCTTCTTGGGCCATTAGCAGTCATCAAGATATGAGATGTACAAATAAATATTGAACTACTTTGATAATTTTAAATATTTTCATGGTGCATATGGGGGATTGACAGGACAGTTCCTGGATGTATTCGTATGACCTGTACAGAGTTGGTGACCAATTCCTCAAGCCTACTCAACATACAATCTTTTCAAATACTAACCTCTACCGATGTTTTGATGTTCATAGCTGGGAGTTTGCAGGACCCTGGTGGAAAGTTGACACACTTGCCCAACTATGCTGCTGCTTATCTGGGAAAGCTTCCAGAATCAGGCTAGTTTCAAGTGATTTTGTTGATGAGATTCCTACCTTTGCCAGAGAAGGATGGACCAGAAAGAAAAATGGCTGCTGCAGGCCTTAGGCAGAGTAGAGCATCAGCCAGCCCATAGGGACAGCTGAAGATTAACCTGACTAAAATAAAATTTAAACACCATGGGTGTGAGAGTGTAATCCATCATCTTGTTACTGATTCCATTCTTTGGGGATAGACTTAAGCTTTAAATATCTTGGCAACCATAATTCAAAGATGACTGACAGTCACAATGGGGACCCCTTTCAGCCTGATTTCCAAGTCTATTCAATCTAGAAACACTGGAAACTAATGGAAATGGAGTAATTTCCACAACCACAAGTCATCGTTTATTCATGCGTGATAAATCAAACAGATGTGGACTTTGTAAGTACCCTTCCCTTCCCCTGAAACTGACAATTAACATAGATCTTCTTCTCCCTACATTATCTGAAGTCTCTGGTTTCTGACTGCTTGCTACAAACAGCAATAAAGGAACCTCCTGGAGTATTCCACTTAAAAGGGCAAACACCAGTAAACATTTCCAAGTCAAGAAAAATGCTCTTTGAAAACCAACAGATGTCTCCGAGTTAAATTATGATAAAGTTCCAATCCAAGTGCTGGTTGGCATTTTACTGCAATGTGCTGCAGTTAGAGCTCTCATTTTCACATGTGACCCTTGTACCATGTGCAGAATTGGACATCGTCAGGACAACAAAATGTCAGATTTCTGCCAAAATGATCTAACACTTAACGTAACTCAAAAAGTCATCCAGCAATTTTTCAAGAACATTTCAGCTACCTTGGAGCTGTGAATATTTACTGATGTTCATCCTATTAAGTGTAGTCACTGCAGGAGGTGCTTTTTAAGCAGAGCACAATCAGAAATGCAGGGGTAACTTAGTTAATGAACTTCATGTCCACGCATCTGGTATTGTGCAGCCAAGTCATTTCTTACCAACATGTGTGCACTGAGGTGCTCTGCTGTCAAGTTTAATTCACGATTTCTTTCCTTGAGATGATTCAGCTGCTCCTGGAGGACTTGTCGCTCCACATTTTTCTCTGCAAAACAAAAATAATTTATCAATTCCATTCATGCAAGTTGCATCGGCCAACTTTATTCTTTCTTTTCGTAATACAAGACCATCTCCAGCCTCCTGCATACTAAGTCTGTAGCCTTGACTTATTTTTTAAAACATGAACAAAATTGAAGTGGTTGGGATTGTTTCTTTTATGCCCACCTCAATTGCAAATGTCTGTGCAATACACAGTTTATACACTACTTGTAATGATTTGAGAGTAGTAACAAAACAGAAAGATGCAAAGCAGTGAAATTAAAAACAGAATGGTAGACATATAGATCAGAAACAAAGATCAATCAGAATGATATGAAGAAAGCAAGGCAGATGGCTACGAGAAAAGAAAAAAATTCTCAAAGAAGGCAGCATAAACCAGACTGGCAATATTCTGAGAAAATAAGAATCAATCAGACGGGAAGATTTAAGAAAAATTGTTACTGTTTTAATGCTTTGCCTTTTTTCAGTCACTGTGATTTCTCCAGACTCACTTATCATTTTACTTTCTTTCTCTTGGATTTTAAATCCTGTTTAACATGATTGTCGAGCACAAGTACTTTGGAAACAGTTCTTAACAATAGCAACAATGTGCATTTATATAATGGATTTAGTTTAGGAAATCATCCCATGATCTTCTTAGAAAAGTAATTAGATAAAAAATGGACATCGAGCCAAATAGGTTATAGCAAGGACAATTAAAGCTTTGGTCAAAGATGTAGGTCTTAATGATTATCTTAAAGGATGAGAAGTGGTGAGGGAGAAAGAGCTTCAGAGAAAGAATTCCTAAGATTTGGGCCAAGACAGTTGAAGCCACACTCTTGAAAGAATTTGGAGGATGCGCCAAGGCCAGAATGCAGAATTCTTGGTGGGTTGTAGGACAGGAGGAAATTACAGGGATAGGGAGGGATGATAAGGTAATAGAGAGACTTGAACATGAGAATGAAAACTCTAATTTAAAACTTTAGCGGACAGGGATACTGTTAACATCTGCCTTTAGAAGATGTAATTGTGGCACAGAACACAAAAGAGAAATAGGAGAGATCCAAGGTTAGTCCTTTGAGGGGAAAATCCAGAGGCAATGGTGAGACAGCATGAAGAGATGCCATTCCATAAAGACACTGTCATTTTTATTTATGCATGGGATGTGGGCATTGCAGGCTATGCAAGCATTTATTGTCCATCCGTATGACTACCACTGGAAAGGCACAAGTGAAACCAATTGAGGCCAGTATCACTTGGCTGGTTAATGGAGTAAAATAAAGAAAATATTGCATTCATATAGCACCTTGCATGATGAGACAATGTCTCATAGGATGTAACAATTAAGTATTGCTGCGCTATATAAATAAAATGGTGGCAATTTTTCATCTTGTAAGATGAAGGTTTCTGCTGTGGTGGCCACACTCTGGCATGGCAGCCTCTACTGTATTTTGTGTAGAGGAAGACTACAGTCTTAGACGATGCAGGATTTGCTGAACTCTGTCTTCTCTGGGTCCTCTTCTCAGCCAGTAGAGTTTTTCATTTCTGTTTCTCTCTTCCAAAGCCCTTCCAAACAGTTATCCTCCAGAGGGCATCAGCAACTGTCTCAGAAGTGTCGTTGTCAATGTTTGCCGTCTTCATATCGCATTTGCAAGTGGCATTTTAGCGGACTATGGATGCTCAAGAGGTTGTGATCCAGTGGCCAGTTCACTAGACAGCAGGCTTTTACGGTTAAGGTTAACATCCTTTTAAGGAAGCAGCACTGACACGGTTGCATAGTAATGAGTATATGCTGATAGAATTAGCTCATTCCAAAACATTATCTTGTGAAGGGATATCAAAGAAACGCCTGAGACAGAGAAGGCAGAAATTGTTCAGTTTTTTTCTTCTCTCTAGTACATGTTGTCCAGGTCCCACCAGTTTACAGCAGTGCATTGAGGATTCAGCCTTGATAGACAGGCAGTTTGGTGTTCTCAGTCAGACTGCTGTTGTCCCACACTCTCTTACTCAGCTTAGACATAACAGCTGTGGTTTTTGCAATGTAGGTGTCGATTTCACCTAAGTGCTGGAGACTGTGGAGCATAGCAAACTGAAACTTTCAATGACATCCAGCATCACTTGGCAGAGGTTGTTGATTCTATCCTGCTTCGCTGTGAAATGTACAAGATTGATGGTGCAGTCTGGAATCCTTTTATATTGCAACTGATGTGATTTTTCACACCATGGATTGTATTAATATATAGATCCAAACAGACTGGTGTACCAATAATCGGTGGTCCATCTGTTTGAACATGTGAAAGGTTTCAGGTGTCTGTCTCAAGGATCCACATTGGAATTTAAGGTAGATAATTCCAATACACTGGATGTAAGCAGCTAGCTTATTGATGTGCAGGCTGCACCACGCTGGGCTAGCTTCCCGGGTACATATTTTTGTGTGAGGTGAATAAAGGGATGATATTTGCAGTGATACCAGTGCCGATCTTAACATTTAGCACATGTCATCCATTCCTTTTGAGATAAATCACTTTGGATGAATGTAAAGGCTTCAGTTTTTTTTTTCTGAAGGGGTCTATGTGATGTGTCAAGTAGACCACATGTACAGACTAACTGGGATCTGTAAGCTGTATTCTTGAGATTACCTCTTAAACTTTGTTGACTTGTCACACGGATAAAACTTCTTAAGCTTCTTTGATATTGGACTTTGTTTGGCCCTTCTTCACACATTGCTGAGGTGTATTATGTTATAGTTTGGGGTTCTCTGCACTGACTGGACGTCCTACACATTAGAGCCCAATATCCTCTTGCAGAATATAGCTCGGAAATATCATGAAATGCTGGATACTGTCTTGGTGGGTTAGACAAGCAATGCTTCATACAACCTTTGAATATTCTACTCAGCAAGTTGACAGATACAAAAGTTGCTCCAGATTTGAGCATCCAAAGACACTGCCAGCCTACGATAATTGGTTTGATTTTGTGACTTTCTTCCAGTGATCATTAGTAGTACATTCTTTCAGTTTGTCAGGAGTGATTTTCTAAAGGATTTGATGGGAGTGGAGGTAATGATTAGTTCTATAAGCCTGCCAGCTGGCTTCAGTGAAATTGCATTCCATACCTTTGTGTAGAATCTGGCTACAAATGGAACATTACTTTAAGCTGGCTATTGTCAATATGATATGAATTCAAGCCTTCGGATCCTGAAATTGATTTGAACTTTTCAGTTGATCTTATAAAATTTGAAAATGCTTTTCAGGATATTTGCACTCAACATCTGAAATAACAACAGATTTTATTTTTCTTAACTCTGAAGTGCCCCTCAAAGGGAGAAGAAATTTGACTGCTCGCTGTTTTTTTTCAGTTCTCTACAGATTCATAAAGATTGATTGATTCTTTATTTAAACAAGAGGTATGGGACCACCAGTTTTGAGGAAGGGTCACTCGACGCAAAATGTTAACACTGGTTTCTCTTCACAGATGCTGCCAGACTAGCTGAGCTTTTCCAGCAATTTCTGTTTTTGTTCCTGATTTACAGTGTCCGCAATTCTTTCAGTTTTTATTTAGGTTTAGACGTTTTCTTTCCATTTTTCTTCTGTGGATTTATTCCCTCTAAAATGCCAGTGTAAGGACCTGGTCGTTTTTTTTTTTGCTTTTAGCTTCTTTTCTTTCTTGACTGTATGTTGCTGTCCCTTTAAAAGTTGTAGTGTTGTGCCTGCAGGCAGCGCTCATTCAAAAAAGGGGGTGATGGTGTCACTTGTGTTTCTTTCAGGAACAGAAAATCGAGGTATTGACTGATGGCTAGACACAGGTAAACCGTGTTTCACACAGAAAACTGTTTATCCATGCTTCCTTTCTGTGCTGAATTCCAGAATTACTTTCTTAGACCGAGGCTGTCACCCAGCTATTTGTTTTTAAAATTGGGTGAGCTGCAGCCTCTTGTGTTTTATTTCTCCTCAGAGACAGTAGACTCGAGGATGTTCCTTGCTTCTGTTGAGGTAATGATGCCTCATTCAGTTTACAGCACCTTCAGCTGTGAACTCAGACGGATGACGGTTCACTTTCTGGAAAATGGTGGCCCACATGTGCAATCCTACTGTCAGCTTGTCCACATTTAGCATTAGCTCATTACAACAAACTAGCTCTAACTAACAGGTTTTAGTGCCCATGTGCTGCCAGTGTGACTTGCTTTGTGGTTTTTTTTAATGTCATTCCATGTAGCATACATCACAAATACTTGGTTTTTATTGAGTCAATTAAACTGAGGTTTGTTAACGACATTAGATTACTTTTAATGCTATACTATCTCAGACATACACACATAGTATGGGTTCTGTGCATAGTAACGCTACTGCACATTACACATACATTGCTGACTTAATTGAATACAGTACACTGTGTCCATGACACAGGAAGAGAGACTGAAGGTGATGAGGGCACCTTTTTGCTGGAATTTCACATGTTGTGGTGTCATGTGACTGTCTTCAACGTATAGGTCTGTGTGGCCTGGAATTTATGGAAATAACTTAACACTTTGCTTTTGAATATGGTTCTGAGCCACCTTTGGGGAATTTCAGGCACCCTTGAAAAGATGCAAGCTCCTTTTTAGGAGAGAGCACACCTAAGGTTGCTAAAAGTAAACATGAGTGTGCATTAAGTTTCTTGTTAAGCTCATTGGCACTGAAAAACGTGTCAAAGGCAACTGCTAAATGGGACTGTCTGGTTGTTTGACATGTCCGCTAAGGGCCTCAGTTGATGGCGAACTGGGCAGGCTCACTCAGGGTGGAGTTGGGATGGTGTCAGAGTCCCCACATACACCATCCTTCGACCTGATTAAATGCTTCCTGCCACCAAATCCATCATGATGGAAGGCACAAGAGTCTACCCTATAACTGAGGCATAATCCATTCCAGGCTTTAGAAAAAGGTATGTGCAAATACCTGACAGAGAACAATTGTAGGCAGGGAAATGGGCAGAATGCACTAAAAACACGAGCCTTTTTTTATTTTAAGTGAGAGTAGGTGGCCATCAACATGAGATTCTAGCCATCTTGTGGTCTAAGCCTTATTTGCAGCCTGCTGGCGAATGATGGGGGCTACATGACTGGCCTGTTTCAGATCACTGGTTGTGGCTGAGTGGAAAATCATTGGCTTGCCGGCTGAACCAGCTGAGAGCTGGTACCTGGATAAAGGAGGAATCCACGAGTAAAGGAGCCTTAGAAACCTGGGAGTAGGAGAAACATCAGAATCACTGATTCCCTACTGTGCACAAAGAGGTTATTCAGTCCATCTAATATGCATTGACCCTCCAAAGAGCATCCCACCCGGACCCAGCCCCTTACTCCATCCAAATAACCCCACATTTACCATGACTAGTTCCAGCTAGACTATACATCCCTGGACACTACAGACAATTTACCATGACCTATCCACCTAACGTGCACATCTTTGGACTGTGGGAGGAAACCAGAGCACCCAGTGGAAACCCATGCAGAGATGGAGAGAATGTACAAACTCCACACAAATAGTCACCTACGGGCAGAATCGAACCCGGGTCTCCCTGGCGCTATGAGGCATCCTAAATACTAAACATATCTTAGATTATTTTTTTCCTGTGAGAACTTCCCAGCTCCTCTAAGAAGCAGTGGTTAGATCACTGAATGCCCATTTTTAAATATATTTTCTAATCAATCTGCTCAGCAGTGTTATTACATTCCTTTGAGGCAGTGGGACTTGAACCCTGGGATAGTACCACTCCATCACAAGAGCCCCTCCACTCAATGCCTATTAGAAATATGCACAGTAGTTGTGGTACATGCTCTCTACATCTTCATAGTTCTTGCACTCCTGGGTGATAATTGGTAAGATTGGACCCTCTTTTACAGTTTACAAGTGGACTCTCACCTGGAACATCCATCTCTAGGCCCCCAAGCAAAATGGCAACTGTTGTAGCATATGCCAACTGAAGAAGACATGGGGGCAGTTTTTTTGCACGGAGGGTGGCTCGTGTCTGGGGTGGTGGATTCAGGTACAGTTACAACATTTAAAAGACATTTAGATAAGTACGTGAGTAGGAAAAGTTTGGAGGGATATGGGCCAAGCACAGGCAGGTGGGACTAGTTTAATTTGGGATTATTGTCAGCATAGACTGGTTGGACCGAAGGGTCTGTTTCCGTGCTGTATGACTCTATAACTATCACTCTGGTTATAATGGGTGGAACAAACTAAAATTGAACCTTATGATTCTAAGCAGCCATTGGTTTCCAGAGGGAAAAAAAAAATCAATCAAGAAAAAGCAATCCAGTAGATTTGCAATCACATTCAAAGCGGCCTGCAAGTTTGGCTTATTTGGATGTGCTTTTTTTGTTACCTTCAATATATTCTTGATAGGCTTGAAGGACGCCCGTCACACCCTGCCATTTTAGATGCTGCTCCATTTCATCCTGGCTGTCCAATTCCTCCGACTGCTGGTCAACCTGTCTGCTCCGATCTATACTCTCGAGCACTTGCCCTTTTGGTACGTCACACAGCGATGACCTCTGAGCTGGTGAGCTGCATTGTGCACCATTCTCAACACCCACTGAAAAGTTAATGAACAAAATGATATTTCAATTCAAAGATACACGCACGATGGATCAGTCAGCACACCACATTGTTTGGACACAGCACACCTGGCAAAGGAAAAGATATCAAGTAATTATTAGTCATGTGGTGTGTAGGTCACAAAGGCAAAATATAAAGCCTTGCTTTAAAGTTATCAGTTAACTAGTAACAGGGAAGCACTCCGCTGTCATCAGTTTAATGCAATGGTTAATTTCAAATTGCCACCTATTTCTCACCAAACTAACATTTCACTGTATTGTGATACAGTATGAAACTTGCACAAAATCAGTTATTTTCTGGCACAAGTGGGGCATATCTGATGGACTCCTACATTTTGCAAAATCTCAGTGCTTCAGGAAAACACTGGTCCTATCGAATTGTAGTAGGTGACACAATGTATTATTTGGGGTTTGGAAAACGTGTAAACGTAATGCCGAGCAAAGCCTAGAACTAGGCGGCCAATCCGATTCAGGGGAGCAATCCATACGAAATACTTTATCACATTTCTTTCTGTTGCTTCGGTTCAGGAGTAAAGTTTATGGCAATAAATAGCCATATTCAAGGGTCTGAGTGATAATCTGTATCCAGCCAGGGATGCTAATTTGGTTTAACCACCCTCATTTTTGAAACAAAATAGTTTAAATGCAGTGGCTTTTAGTTTTATGAGCTAAAATCAAATGTACTCAAAAGGGTAGATTTTAACTTTAAATTAAAAAAAAATTTGCCATCACTGCAACACTTTGGTGTCAAAGTGCCATCTGGACTGATGGTATTTGTCAAGGTTTGCCCACACTGGAATTTGTTACACGCTGCTGCCTCACCTCAGTTTTCCGCCTACACATATAATTTACATTCCCCAGAACTAACTAGCAGTGGTCCATTGGGAATCAAGAATTGAACTGAAAGAGGCTACACAGAAAGTACTAACAATTTGAGGACCTTCTAAACTGCATCCCAATGGTTGTCGACAAATCCTGACCCTGTCATGTAACGGATAGCACAGTACGACAAATCTCCTCACTGGTTAAAGTTCATCCGTTAGCCCTGTGATCACGGACCTGCATTGGCTCCTGCTTAAGCAACAGCTCGATTTTAAAATTCTTGCCCTTGTTTTCAAATCTCTGCATGGCCTCCTCTTTCCCCATCTCTGTAATCTTCTCCTTGCACCACACCCTGTGTTTCTGGCCTCTTGCGCACCCCAGTTTCAATTGGTCCAACATCGGTGGCTGTATCTTCAGCTGCCACAGATCTAAGCTTCTGAAGTTCTTCCCTAAACTGTAGCACCTCTCACGTTTGAATGTCCTATTTCAAACTCACCTCCCTGAACAAGATTCCGATCGACTGCCCCAATATTGCCTTATGTGACCCAGCGCCAAATTTTGTTTACCTCCTGTGAAGCAAGTTGTGGCACTTTATTATGTTAATTATGCTACACGAATCCACGTAGTTGTTGACGAGGTTGATTTTGTTGACCTGGCAAATGTCTCTCAGAAATCAGCCAACTCAGTATAATTCAATATAACGTACATCCCACTTACCCAATTTGTACGAGACCACATAATTAATGCTTTTATAAACTGTGCCACTTGGCTGGTGTCAAATATTATTTAAGCTCTTTTTCCTGAGGTTGATAGATTTGCTCGTTTCAAGTTGTTTCTTCTCTGCTCCCTCATCAGTTCCTGCTGTTTTAAGCTCTTCAAGTTCTTCCTGGAACTGCTTCTCTCACTTCTGAGCCTACTAAGGTGGGTCAGGGAAGGTCAAAGTTGACCCGAATGAAGGCCACGTTAGGCCATTTTCTCACTGCACTGGTATTCCAGTGTTGGTAAGGGACAGCCAGGATGGTATCCCATGTGGGCAGGTTGCTGAGTATACCCTGCCTGAAGGCTTGGTGGGTAATACCCTTCTTCTTGGAGACTCTGTGCCCCACGGAAAACTCTGACAGTGTCAATCGCTTCCATGGTGGGAAACTCCCACTTGTCCTCCGCACAGAAACCCCTTCCCTTTCGTCGACATTGCCTGCCTGACAGCCCGTGGTAAGGCCACCAACCCCTCCCTCTACCCCACCCACTACCCCACATTGTCTCCAGCACTGCTCCTGGGTGTTTTTTGTAGTCCAGCAGTAGCCTCCCAGGACTACAGAACTGCCAGTCGCCGGATTGGCCAGCTGCTCCTGGAGACAGGATATCTCCCTCAATAAAGCACAGGGAATTCCGACAGCAGGCAGGTAAGCGTTCGCCCAGGAATTAATCCCAGCTGGGCTCCCGGAAATGGCTGCAGTGGGATTTCCGTGAGCTTTCTGATCATTGCACAGTGCCACCAGTGTGGTCATTAAAATCTGTTTGTTGTCTGTGGTCGTGTCAGTAAAGTGTTAGGAATGCATGACAAATTCTTTGCCGCTGTTATCAGGCATGTGAACCAACATCTCATATTAGGGTTGATCTTTCTCTGCACATTCTCTCTAGCCGTAACATTATGTCCTACATTATGTTCTGATGTACCTACGTAAGATCTGATTTGTATGGATACCACGCAAAACAACACTTTTCACTGTATCTCAGTACGTGACAATAATAAATCAAAATCAAATTAAATTAGAATTCAAATATGAATATGGGGTTGCTAAATGTAATTCTGTGCTAAATTTAACATTGGCAGTCTACAAACAGCTAGAACCTGGGCTCGTGATCTGCTGTTACTCTGAACAGATTGAACAATTTACAAATGGTCACTGTGAAAAGCTCAGGAGTTTGCTAGTGAATTTCATCCTACAACAAATTACTGACACCACTTAACGGCATGGACTTAAGAATTACGTTGCCTGTCCCAGCCCATCTGAACTGTCATTCCTGTTGCCCAATGGTACACAGGGACTGATGCCACTTACACATTTTGCCAAGCTGAAGCTGGAGGCAGCCAACTGCTAAGTGCCTAACAAGAGGAAGGAAAAATGTGAGGGGTGGGGGCGGGGGTGGTAGGAGGAGGGAGGAGGGAGAGGGGGTTGGGTGCGGACGCAAAGAGGGAATTTGGTCCATTAACTCTCCAAACAAGATTAATCGGTTACAAAAACAGATAGTGCTGGAAAGGCTCATCAGGTCTGGCAGCAGCCGTGGAGAGAAATCAGGGTTAAAGTTTTGAGTTGAGTGACCCCTCCCCAGTTCTGAGGCTGCCTGACCTATTGAGCCTTTCCAGCAATTTCGGTTCCTGATTTCCAGCATGCACAATTCTCTTTGGATTTTATCTAAAATTAATCTGCTACCTTTGGACTGGTCCGAAGCCTGGCTTTTATTGTTCTCGAACACGGATTCACGGAAATTCTGCAAAAGCTCATCCAGCAGTTTGATTTTTCCATTCCTGTCGGTTAGCATCCCAGATGGTTTCCCCTGGTCACTGGAGGTGCTACAAGGCTCCGGCACTCCCAGCTTGTCAGATTTGTTCTCACTTATGCTGCTTGTGCAATCCTTTGCCACAGATTCTGACGCTTCTGGTGTCAGCCTGGGCCTGCGTTGTTCTGCCTGAGGCTGTGCCAGCAGATCCTCCTGAGACCGCATGTTTGGATTGCTGTCAGGTGGAAGCACCAGGAGACAGCTCACGTCAGCTACACCTGTCATGCCAGCAGCATCTGCAAAATAAGAATGCATCATCTGTTCGTTTCCTGATGTCTCTGTGAACGCTTAAGTTCCTTGGCGTAAATGTCCTGACAGCAACATTGCTCACATCTTCTGACGAGGGTATCGTCTGGGGACGGTCTCTCTGCTTTGAATACTTGATGGAACAGCTGGGTCTAAACCAAACCTGATGTACAATCCAGTATGGGTTACTGCAGGGGTCTGCTCAGCGGTTACGGCAAACTTTCATTGGACGCTGCCAATGAAAGTCAAGTGAAAATAATCTCCTTTAAGAACGAGCAGAGTGCTCAGTATTTTTTTTAAATGCATCCCGTGAAAATTAGGCTGACTCAGAATTACTGCATCTCATCAAAACTCCCCCCAACTTGAGTGATTAGAGGAACAAATTTCTATTTAACACGTGGAGCTGGGGGATCTGCCTTGCTGAGTGAAGGACTCCAGATTGGAGGAATAATTCAATCTGCCCATTAATAATAATGTAATCATGTTTACACAGACCCAGGGAGCAACCACTTTAATTGATGCCAGCTTCCAGTTCCCTCAGTGTTTTGATGGTCAGATTACCCAATTAAAGCAATGGAAAAAACAACGAAATTAGCTCTGCTCCTTGTTGATCAGCACTTCCACCTTCTCTGTGCCCAGACAGTAGGCACTGGGGAACAAGAAAGAAATCAGTAACCTGCCACTAATCCTCTGCAGCAGGAAATTAAATGATGGCAAACATACCACATTTGAGGATTGCTCTCTGCTTTGTGTCTTTAGATTTTGGATGCAAGTTTCCTTGACTCTGGAAAATTATATACCCCCGTTGATCTGATGCTGTCAGTGAGAATAATTGGATGGGGTCTATGATAGGTGAATGATTTAATTACAAAGAAAATCAAGCAAGATATATAATGGGAACCGAAAGAACTGCGGGCGCTGTAAATCTGAAACGAAAACTGATGTTGGTGGAAAAGCTCGGCAGGTCGGTCACTATCTGTGAACAGCAATGAGAGTTAATGTCTCGGGTCCAGTGACACTTCCTCAGAAGGTATATGAACGACTTGCTGGTCTGATATAGCCATATGGCTCTGTGCATCCCTTCTCCCATAATGCCTGCTGTAGCTGCAAACTTACATATTGATTTTACTCCTGAAATTAAAGAACGTTGGTGTCAACCTAAGGATGAACGTCAAGTATTAATACAATCTTGGTGGAGACAAGTAACCTTACGTTTCAGAAAAAAACAATCTGAAGTCCCATTTATTTACTGAAAGAATGTAACCACTAAGTTTCATTATTTGAAACAGAGGAATTCATATTGCACAAGAATCAATGCAAAACTAGATATTATCTTCATTAAAAGCCAATACTCTAAAGCCCAAAATGACTTGAATTAGTCAAAAATGACTTAATAGGCAAATTGCAGTTGATTATAAATGTTACAATTTATAACTGGAATTGGAAGTTGGCATCAATTCAAAACACTAGGTACAACTAAGATGGAGAGAACTGTGTCAGCAGTCTACTCAACATACAGGTCAGTAAACATCAAGTCCTTCAAAACTTCCTTATGAGGAGTTTCAGCTCCTCTTCTTCTAGCCTGATCCTCGGCTGACAAGAAAGCTGAACTAAACGGAGTTTCACAGGCGCAGTCTTCAGCAAAGATGGTACAAGTGTGCTAAACCTTCTCAACTTGGTCTGGGTGGTGTAGCTCCCCCATTGTTATCTTCAATTAACAGGAACAACTGCAGCTTACTCTCAGCTTCTGGAACTAAGCATTTGTCTTCTCCATTGTAACACTGGATTCATCAACCTCTACTGAGCTCTTCATACTCTGTTTCCTAGTTTCAGCCAGAAGCTTTGGTTTCTAAATCTTAGTTTCTTACTTTCTTCAGTAACTGTGAAGGTCAGTTTACATTTTCAATTGGAGCCTGTGTCTGTCTCGAAAATAAACAAAAGTTTTGCCCACAGATTCGATCACAGTATGTGTACAGGGTGTCTTCACTTAAAGTCCAGGTTGAATTTCTGAACATTTCATAGTTAAGTGAAAAGACTCTAAGTGAAGCATTGATTGCTATGGGAGTCAATATTAAAACTGGAATTAGGTTCCATAGGGTCTTTCGCAGTGGATGAAATCTGTACTCTCTATGTTGAAATATAATACCAGCTGTACTTTAAATGGCTAAATTACAACTTGTAAATAACATAATTTTAAAACTAAAATACATATAAAAATATACAATATAAAAATGTATTCTTCGCTATAGTCAAATTGACCAGGCTCCATCTGGTGGCAGAAGGTGTCTGGTGCAGTTGGACACACAGGACTTTTTGCACTGACTGACATCAGCCACGAGGTGGTGCTCAGGACCTCAAGTTTGAATTCTGCAGGGAAGCAACAACCTCGGAGCCAGCAGTGAGGAGTGGACCTCGATCCTAAATGTAATAACGGGGAAATTCAAGGGGCAAGTGAAGAGACTTCAGCAAAGCAACACTGGGAGGAGAAAGTTCAGCAGGATGAAGATAAAGCAAATGTGAAGAGAGATGAAAATGGGTGACACAGCTGCTATTTTTGGGGCAGGTGTCCTGACTGAGTGAGTAGGCAGAGGGCACGGAGGGTTAGTGGTGTCAGAGTTTGGCAGGGAAGGCTGATGAGGGGAGGCAGTGCTGTAGGAAATATAGAGACTGGTCAAGCTCTGGTCAACCTGGAGGAGGGTACAGTAGCAGAGATAGAGTGAGAGTGAGGTATCAGAGAGAGGAGGTGGTGGCTTGTTGGTAAGACTGGAGAAGGACACTGACCTTCTTCCTACAGTACAGGATATTCCTCCAGAGGGTGGAGTCTTTGGGCTAGGCTGGCATGGTCTGGTGCCATGACCGCCACAGCTGGTCCTGGGGAAAAGCGTCTGACCACCCTGTCCAGCAACCCTCCAGGTCCCTACCCACAAAGCAGGATGCCAATTTCTCCTCATCTGCCACATTTAGGGAAAGTGTCAGGAACTCCCACAGGGCTGACAGCACTTATTTGGGTGCATAGCGGGCTTTTAAAGATGGCATGGGAGCAAGGGATACTAATCTTTCAGCAGATAACTGGTATCAATTTATTCTGGGAATGGCACTTGGTAAGACTGGCCAAGAATGGCTTGTGAGAGATGCTATAGGGGAAGGGTAGGTGGTTCGAGAGATGCATCTGATAAAATAGAGTGAGATATCTTGCTGGGCGCCACCATGAGAATCCCTCCAAAAAATGTGATGCAACTTACACTTAAGACAAAAATAAGCATAGGTTCACCCCCTTGACCCATTTCCTCAGGGATAATGGCATATTGAAGCAAAATTTTCATTGCAGTGATAAGGGTTGAAATGGAATACACACAAATGCTAGTTTTGGAATACTGCATGCAATTCCGGTCTCCCTGCAAGAGGAGGGATGTTGTGAAACTTGAAAGGGTTCAGAAAAGATTTACAAGGATGTTGCCAGGGTTGGAGGGGTTGAGCTATAGGGAGAAGCTAAATAGGCTGGGGCTCTTTTCCCTGGAGCATTGGGGGCTGAGGGGTGACCATATTGAAGTTTATAAAATCTTCAGAGGCATGGATAGGGTGAATAGCTAGGGCTTTTTCCCGATGGTGGGGATGTACAAAACTAGAGGGCATTGGTTAAAGTGAGAGGCGAAAGAGTTAAAACGGACTAAAGCGGCAATGTCTTCACACAGAGGGTGGTGCATGTATGAAATGAGCTGCCAGAGGGAGTGGTGGAGGCTGGTACAATTACAACATACAAAAGACATCTGGATGAGTCTATGAATAGGAAGGATTTGGAGCAATGTGGGCCAAATGCTGGCAAATGGGATTAGGTTAATTTAGGAGTCTGGTCAGCACGGACAGGTTGGACCAAAGGGTCTGTTTCCATTCTGTACACCTCTATGACTCTAGTAACAGTGGGGATCTGTTCCAACAGGGAGGATATAGAGCAAGAGTTTAATATTGGGTTGGAGTTACAAATTAAAACTATGAATGTGCAAGTTAACGTCCCCCTGTGCCAGGAAACCAACTGAGCTAATTCTGCTGAAATATTGCTTAGGGCTACTGGGAAACGGGCCAGTTAGTCAATGACTATCCTTCCCAATATGGGAGTTAGTGGTACTCAGAAACCAAGCTCGGAAGCTTGGGTGTGAGTCCGAAAACAACAACCCTCATTGTTGGCTGAAATTGTGGTGGGGAACCTCACTAACTTAAACTTACTGGTAAAACAGATCTAAAAGAACCACTTGTACTCCTGGGAACTGATAAAAATAACAGGATATTTCGGTTTATGCTTCTGATACAGAGACAGGAATGTCATTATTTACACAAAGACTACCCCCACTCCCCAAGCAAATCGACATTAGTGCAAAATGATGCCTAACTTGCTCTATATTTAAACTAAATTGCCACCCTCACTCAGACTGGCTATTATTGTAGCTGATGTGAAAGCCAATAGGGCTAAATTAATCATAGATATTCTCATAAAGGGTTTTCTCTGACCCAAATGATACCATACGTTTCAGCAATAGTGATAAAATTCAGTGTAAAGCATCTACACTTTTCCACACCCTAACACGTGTTATTTAAGGCAATGTTGCTCTCTTTTATTACCAAGAACTAATTAGGTAACTGAAAGGAATGATTTAACATGGCTCTATACATAGAAAGAGTGTGAGGTTTAAAAGAGAAGACAGAACTGTGATTAATACTGCAATTGGTACCACTTTCATACATTGCTTTCCTTTTGTTCAGTGCTTGGTAGTAGCCCAGTGAATGATGAGACAAAACATTGGATAAACTCAGGAGGTCTGGCAGAGTCCACCGAGATAGAAACAGAGTTTGAGTTTGGTACGACGCTTCTCCATTTTTAACTCTGTTTCTCTCTCTCTCTCCTCAGATGCTGCCAGACTTCCAGTATCTGCAGTATTCTGCCTTTATTCGATGGTGGGGAATGCAGGGCGAATACTCTAATGGGCTCAGCTGGTCAAGTAAAGAAGGAGTTCCCCACTCCCCTTCCACAATCCTGTGCAGGAAAAGCTGCCAGGCTGATTGCTCGGAGTATACTTCTCCTGGTTAAACACTGACTGTGGCAGGATGAGGACTAAGTGGACATTAATTGTCCACTTAAAGGTTGCAATTGACATCTAGTGGGCAGGTTGTCTGACGCCACGCATGCCACTGGTAGAACTGCACAGGGGGAAGGGGCACATTGAACAGCAGTGGGCAGGTAATTGTTGGTAGGCTCTGTTAAAGGTAAAGGCAGTTTCATGTTTATGGTGTAATCCTGCACAAGTTCCTCTCCAATTGTGACACTGTAAACACAAGCATAAAAGATAGATTTATGATTTCATTGTAACAGTAAACTAAGGAAATCCTCCCTCTTAATGAGGAGTCAAGGTTGAAGAAGCTGAAAGGAGGTCACTAATGATTGTCACAAAGTCTAAGTTGTAAGTGCCTACCACCCCTGCAAAGACAACAAAGTGGTGATGATACAGAGCCTATAAATGTCAAATTATTGAAGAAAACATTTCATCACATAAAGCCAACACTGGAAGCAGGAAAATAACAAGACAAGGCGACACTATGATTTCTGCTATCATCCATTTCTTTCAGGATGATCTGTATATTTAAAAGCACAAAATTAGGAACATTACTGCACTGACAATACTCCCACCTGACTGCACAGCGGGATCCTGGTCACATTGAGGCGGATCTGAAAGTTGTGAATCTAGTTGAGGATTGCATTTCTTCCCACTTTTACTTAACAGCTTCAACAAAGTCTCTTCAATATCTGTAATGTAAGAGGTTAACTTTACTGTGTGATTCCATATATGATTTAAATGTAACAGGAGCAGAAATTTTTCTCTGAGGTCATGTATTTAAGCATCAAAGGGCCACACTCTTATAACACAAAGTTAAGCCAACCTTGCATCATTAAATTGGTTTGGAAATGTCATGATTAATGCTACATTTGCACTTCTAGTGTATTTAATGTGGCTTGAAATCTTTTGACTCTGCTATTTATACCTGATCCCATTGCAATCCTTTACGCTCCCATTCAATTCTATTATTTTTCCTCATTCACTTTTGCCAAGCTTCCCTCTTTCACTTCCATCTCCATTCCTTCACTTCTGTCTCTCTTTTCCTGCATATTTCTGTTTCTTTCTCACCTCCTTCACGCTTTTGTCTCTCGTTCTGTATGATATCACTCTTGTACTTCCCTGTTTTCTCGCTTCTACCTTTTCCGCACTGCTTTTCGTCTTCTTCAGTTACTTGCCCTCTTGGCTCACTTTTTCTGCAATTTTTGCAGGATCAAAACTCATTAGGAATTCAGTGGAATGGCATTCACCCAATATCCAATGTTGCATTTCTCCTTCATTTAGAACACGGGATATTAGGGTTTCCTATGGTAGGTTCCAACCAAAGCAGGAAAGCAATGCACTTATGGGTTTACTACTGTAGGAGAGATCAGCTTTTACTGTGGACAATTTGTACCATTTCCTTTTCCCCACAGGAATGACAATGGATGCTTATCCTGACATACGATATCCTATTCACTCCTTTCACATGGGCTAGTTCTTATTCAAGAGGCAAGGACTTGCACGTGGAACGTGTTCTTTTTCTGGTAGGTAGAGTACATGGAAATAGTGTGGGAACAAGATCCTGCTGTCATGAAACTGTGAGGCAGCAGTGGAAACAAAAAAAAATTGGAAGTAAATAGTTTGGTGAAAAGTATGCTAATCAATCCTGTTCATACTATTTTATGATCGATTCAACTCTGGTTAAGATATTTTGTGCTAATTGTGGGGAAGAGAGGGTTCAGGAAAAAAGACAGTACCTGCTCCCACAATTATTCAGAAGTCACCTGAAAAGAATGTGAACGCAAGAAAGACTCCTTATTGTATTCTACATTATTGTTCAATCTGATCGTGGGTTATTCATTCTCGCTGGAAGGAGAATGTTAACCTACCTTTCCTTTGCGCTGCAGTCAAATGCTTTAAGTTGAAGAGTGCAAGAAACTGTTTCTTTTCCTCAAAGTCGGCCGCCCTGTTCAGTTCCTCTGGAGAGTGGCTAACAGAACAAAACCAGGGAGGAGGAAGAGGAGAAAGTTGTTTCTTCTCAGAACAAAGTGGGGATGGGCTGCGTTCTCGCAACATCCTGCGGCGCTTTCTTATCTTCTGCTGTTTGACTTCTTCTTTCTTGCTCTGAGTAGTCAGGCCCACAGCTCCTAGGAACAACATTTTCTGTGATGGAATATTAAGAAGATGACAGAAATCACTTTAAGTTAGTCAATGTCTACATGAGTACAAGGAGTGAGCTTTGGCGAATACTCTCTTGCACTCCCACAATGCACACATATATCTCAAGCACATAACACATGACTGAAATTTTTTTCTTTATTCCTTCATTGATTGTGGACATCAATAGCAGGGGCCAGCATTTGTGACACATCTTTCATTGCTCTTTTCTGTGGGCATCGCTGGCTGGCCAGCATTTATTGCTCATCCCCAGTTGTCCTCGAGGAGATGGTGCTGAGCTGCCTTCTTGAAACAGTGCAGTTCATATGGTGAGCACCCACCCACAAAGCGATTCAGGAGGGAGCTCTAGGATTTTTACCCAGCGACAGTGAAGGATTGGCGATACATTTCCAAGTCAGGATGGTGAGTGGCTTGGAGGGGAACTTGCAGGTGTACCTGCTGTTCTTTTCCCTCTAGATGGTAGTTGTTGTAGGTTTGGAAGGTGCTGTCTAAGGGTCCTGGTGAATTTCTGCAGTGCATCTTGAAGATGGAATACACTGCTGCTATTGAGCATCAGTGTTGGAGGAAATGAATGTTTATGAATGTGGTGCTAGTCAAGTGGGCTACTTTGTCCTGGATGGTGTCAAGCTTTTTGAGTGTTGTTGGTGTACACCCATCCAGGCAAGTGGGGACTATTCAATCATACACCGGACTTGTTCTTTCTGGAGTTAGGAGGTGAGTTACTCACTGCAGGACTCCTTACCTCTGATGTGCTATTCAATTTCCGGTCAATGGTAACCACAAGGATGTAGATTGTGGGGAATGTAGCAATGGTAATGCTATTTAATATGGATAGATTCTCTTGTCGGAGATGGTCAATGCTTGGCTCATTTGCGGCACTTAATATTATTTGCCAGTTGTCAGCCCCTGGATATTGTCTAGGATTTTCTACATTTGTACATGGATTGCTTCAGTATCTGAGAAGTCAAATGGTACTGAACATAATTCAACCATCAACAAACATTGCCACTTCTGAAGTTATGAAGGAGGGCTGACCATTAATGAAGCAGATGAAGATGGTTGGGCCAAGGACTCTACCCTGAGGAACTCCTGCAGAGACATCTTGGAGCTGAGCTGACTTATCTCCAACAACCACAACCATCTGCAGCCAGGTACTACTCTACCAGAAGAGTGTTTCCCCTGATATCCATGACTGTAATTTTGCTAGGACTCCTTGATGCCACACTCGATCGAGTGCAGCCTTGATGTCATGGGCTGTCACTGTCACTCTCACCTCACTTCTGGAATTCAAGCTTTTGCTCACGTTTGAATCAACGTTATAATGAGGTCAGGAGCTGAGTGGCCTCGGCAGAACCCAAGCTGAGCGTCACTGAGCAGGTTATTGCTGAGCAGGTGCTGCTTCATAGCACTGTTGATACACCTTCCATCACTTTACTGATGATCGAAAGCAGGCTAGTGAGGTGGCAATTAATTTTCCACATTGTTGGTAGATACCATAGTTGTAACTTTACTGAAATAGCCTGGCTAGGGTTGTGTCACGTTCTGGCGCAGAACTCATCTGTACTATTGCCGGAAATGTTTTCAGGGCCCTTACTTTTGCAAAAGCCAGGGCCTTCAACTGTTTCTTGATATCACGTGAAGTCAATAATGTTGGTTGAAGACTGGCATTTATGATGTTCGGGACCACCAGAGTAGGCCAAGATGGATCATCCACTCTGCACTTCTGGCTGAAGATTATTGTGAATGCTTCTGCCTTATCTTTTGCACTGATGTGCTGTGCTCTCTCATCACTGAGGATGAGGACATTTATGGACCATCCTCCGTCAGTGAGTTGCTTGATTCTTCATCACCACTCACAATTAGATGTGTCACAACTGCAGAGCTTAGATCTGATTTGTTAATTGAGGAATCACTAGGCTCTGTCTATCATTTGCTGCTTATGCTGTTTGGCATACAAGTAATCCTGTTTTGTAGCTTTATCAGGTTGACATTTCATTTTTAGGTACGCTTGGTGCTGCTCCTGGCATGCCCTCCTGCACTTGAACCAGGGTTGATCCCCTGCTTGATAGTAACGGTTAAGTGAGTTTGCAGATTGTGCTGGAGTACAATTCTGCTGATGTTGATTGCCCACAGCACATCGTGAATACCCAGTCTTGAGTTGCTAGATCTGTTTGAAGTCTGTCCCATTTAGCACGGTGATAGTGCCACACAGCACAAAATGGAGGGTGTTCTCGATGTGAAGGCAGGATTTCATCTCCACAAGGACTGTGCAGTGGTCACTCTTACCAAGTATGTTTTTCCTTCTTACAGTCACAGAGTTATACAGCAGGGAAACAGACCCTTTGTCCATGCCAATCAGATATCCTAAACACAGTCTAGTCCCATTTGCCAGCATTTGGCCCATATCCCTTTAAATCCTTCCTATACATGTACCCATCCAGATGCCTTTTAGCTGTTGTAATGGCATCACCCGGGAGACCAGAATTGAATGCAGTATTCCAAAAGTGGCTGAACCAATGTCCTATACAGCCACAACATGACCTCCCAACTCAATGTACTGACCAATGAAGGCAAGCATGCCAACTGCCTTCTTCACTACCCTGTCTACCTGTGACTCCACTATCAAGGAACTATGCACATGTACCCCAGGTCCCTTTGTTTGGCAACACTCCCAAGCATCCGACTATAAAGCATATAAGTCCTGCCCTGATTTGCCTTATCAAAATGTAATGCCTCACATTTATCTAAATTAAACTCCAATTGGCACTCCTCAGCCCACTGGGCCATCTGATTAGGGTCCTGTTGTACTCTGGTTAGTTCTCTTACCATCGGTTGCAAACCCAGTCTAGTAGCTATGTCCTTTAGTACCCAACTAACACAATCAATAGTGCTGCTGCCGAGCCATTCTTGGTGGCGGACATTAAAATCCATTCACCTTCCCCTCTCCACCTTCTGTATCCTTGCCACACTCAGTGCTTCCTCCAAGTGGTGTTCAACGTGGAAGAGCACTGACTCAGCAGCTGAGGAGCTTGGTGTGCAGTAATCAGCAGGAGATTTCCTTGTCCATTCTAAACCTGTAGCCATGACAATTCATGGCGTCTGAGTCAATGGTGAGGAGCCCCATGGCAACTCCCTCCCAACTGCATACAACAGTGCTGTTGCCTTTGCTGTTGGAAAGATATCTCCATGGCTGGTGATGGTGGTGTCTGGGACATTGTGTGGAAAGTGTGATTTCAGAAGTATGACTGTATCAGGTTGTTGCTTAACTAGTCTGTGAGACAGCTCTCCCAATTTTGGCACTAGACTCCTGATGTTAGGAAGGAGGTCGATTTACATTCCTTATTTGAGATGTTTTTGCTTGTATCCAACCACTACTTTCTTGCTGGGCCACTTCAGAGGGCTTTTCAGAGTCAAGCACATTGCTGTGGATCTGGCATCCCATGTAGGTCATTCCAGATAAAGATGGGAAACGTCCTTCCTAAAGAATATTAGCATTGTATAATTAACAGAAAGGATAACTTTCTCTAAGGACCTTTCAGAATTCTAGAAGCTGTGATAGATTCTTTATAAATGTGCATCTTTTTATCATATGAATACTGGTGAGCCATGAATATCGGCGAACAGACAATGTGTATGATATGAAGATTGTATTTGCAGTCACTAACAATTACTATACTCAGACTTAAAATTATGAATCTCAAAGGGTCACACTCCATTTTCGGAACTAATACAATATTTCTATTCACATAACAGCTCATCATGCTGAAACATCCCGAAGCTGCACAGTGAACGTTGCGCACGTCATTTGGGAACCAGAATAGATTTGGTTGCATTCGTAACTGGCTGATGCCATCCACTGTCAAAACTCAGGTATGAACTGCAGCTGTCTGGTTGAAAGCACAGATACCTTAGCAAAAGGGCAAGGTTTTCAAGAAAGGCAGAGAGGGAGATGGGTGTTGAGATAAATGAATTAATGGAAGGGTGTTGAAATATGAACAGATACACAAAAAGCACTGACTTATCTCTCCTTCAGCACAAGCAAGAAACATCATTTCATGGCATTTGGAGAATTTCTCTCACACCTTTTTGTCAGACCAAGGTAGTTCCAAAATATAAGAACTTTTAAAGCATTTGTTCCAAACACACACACACGATAAATCTATACATGAGTGAAACAAAACAAAAAAACAAAAGATGGCCCCAAAATAAAATCAGAGGAAGAATTTTATTTTACTTTGACAAGTACAGGATCACCATTACGTACAAATTTTTTTTTTGTAATGACATCAGAATAAGTTTTCGTCCAGCCGTTGATTTTTAAAGAACATAAAACAGTTAAAATTTTACACAGATGTGTATGTTTTCACTGTTTACAGATGCTGTTAGCTTTTTATTACTGTACATTTGTCAGTTTAAATATTTGGCATAAAAATACAAACGTTCAGTTGAATATTTTATGTCAAAATCTGAAGAAAGATCCTAAAATATATGCAGTAAACCACAGTGAGCTTGCTGACTAGGGCAACCACCACATAAATGAGATTTCTGTGCACCTACCCTAGGAGTGTCATCCAGCTTGAGAGGAGGTTGCTCTGCCAATCTGCGTATTCTGTTCCTTATCTCGCCTTTGCAGAATGTGCCAGCTAAAGAACGGTGCTCAGAATGTTGTCCTGAGGATAGGAAATCAATAAACAGAAATAAGTGTGTCACAAAAACTGTGTGTCAAACAAAAACGAACACAATCATAGAGGAATCGATCATAGAATCCCTAGAGTGTGGAAACAGGCCATTTGGCCCATTGGGTCCACACTGATCCTCTGAAGAACATCTCACTCAGATCCACCCCACCCCCCACTACCCTAACCCTGTAACCCTGCATTTCCCATGGCTAACCCACCTAGCCTGCACATCCCTGGACACTAAGGGCAATTTAGCCTGGCCAATCCACCCTAACCTGCACATCTTTGGATTGTGGGAGGAAACCTGAACACCCAGAGGAAATCCACGCAGACAGAGGGAGAATGTGCAGACTCCACACAGACAGTCGTCCATGTCATTTCAGATATATGCACACAAACTCTACTGCAGTACCTCAGCATCAAATTGTGAAAAGATTTAAACTACTTCAAATAAAGTTGATCTTGCTTTGTGCGCCTCCTGTACAGACATAACCTTGTATGCCGTGCTTTGCCTAAGCACCCGATGATTTGTATGTCCTTGTTTGCTATGATCTGCCTGTACTGCTCGCAAAACAAGGCTTTTCACTGTACTTAGGTACACGACAGCAATAAATCAAACCAAATGAAAAAATTAAGAACAAACAGCACTAAAGTCTCAATAAAAACCAAAAGAACTGTGGATGCTCTAAATCAGGAAGAAAAACAGAAGTTGCTGGAAAAGCTCAACGGTCTGGCAGCATCTGTGAAGAAAAATCAGAGTTAATGTTTCGGGTCGGATAATCCTTCCTCAGTTTGGAGCTTTTCCAGCAACTTCTGTTTTTGAGCACTAAAGTCTTTTCTGTTATTTAACTGTAGCTGTTACATCACCCTGACACATCTTTAATGGTTCATTGACATGAATCAGATGGAGGACTGAATGCAGCTTGCTTAATTTTGTTTCATCTATTGACTTTAAAGAAAATGGACCCAGAATTTGTGGAGGTGGGAAAATATGGGGGGCCCCCAGAAATAGCAGGAGTCTTTCCCAGTCACAGCTCTATGTGGTTTCGCACTGAGCTAGTCATTCCATCCAATTCCCTCATGACCTGATATCAGGGTGGAGGCATGGTACTCAGATTGGGAACGTTTTTACATCACAATCTGAGTGTGGCAAACAATTCTCTCACACAGCAGGGTAAGCACTATAAGTGATCTGATTCAAGGACCATTCCAGGATTTGAACAAGTCCAAAGATGTGTGAAGGTTAGGTGACTCAGCCTTACTAAATTGTCCATAGTGTCCGGGGACATACAGGCTAGGTGGATTAGCCATGGGAAATGTGGGGTTACAGGGATGGGGTGAAGTGCTGGGTCTGGATGAAATGCTTTTTGGTGGGTCAATGCAGACCTAGTGGGCCAAATGGCCTCTTTCCATACTGTAGGGATTATTTGATTCTAAGTAGGGCCAATACTTCAGTGCAGTGCTGAGTGAGTGTTGAGGTCTATCTTTCAGGTGGAATGTAAAATGTTAGGCTGTGACTGCTCATTTATGTGGATTTAAAAATCTCATTGCATAACTGAAGAACAGCAAGCGCGATTTCAGTCAAATGCCATGATGGGCAAACTGTCCACTTATCTTGTTGCCGCTTTTGGGACAAGCTGTGCAAATTATTATACAGAAAAATGTAACAGTCAAGAGTGTAGTGATTGTAACAAGGTCAGCAGGTGGACCTCATAGAATATGAATTCTACGACTAATCTGAACGTAATTAATTAGCAGTCTTACACTTCAAGACATTCTGACAGCATGAAAGGTGCTGTTTGAAAACAATATTTTACTTTTCATTCCTTTTGGTTGAAGTTAAGTGGAGAGGATGTTGTGATGTATCTTTAAGGAGGCACAGGCTATCCCTCACTATCCACCATGAGACAAGATACGATGTATAATCCCAATGTCACAAAGTTATAGACTGATATAGACGGTCTAAAACCCAGCAGGTGGAAGTATATGATGGCAAAATGTGAAGTAATTTGGCAAGAACGATAAAAAAAAAGCAGAATATTACTCATACAGAGAACGACTGCAGAAATGTGAGGTGCAGAGGGATCTAGGTATTCTCAGGCATGGGTCACAGCAAATTACTGTAACAGGTTCAGCAATTAATTAAAAAAGCTAATGGAACCATATCCTTTATTGCAAGAGGAATTGAACATAAAAGTAGGGAAGTTATGGTTCAGTTACTCAAAGACCACACCTCAAGTACAATGTACAATTTCAGTCTCCTTGTTTTAGGAAGGATTTAAATGCACTGGAGGGGGTTCAAAAGAGATTTACTAGCGGACTAATTGGAAAGAGCAGGTTGTCTTCTGAGGAAAGTTTGGACCGACTGGACTTATCCTGAACAGTCTTGACATTGTAGACTTGGAAAGAATATTTCCCCTTGCAGCTGAATCCAGAACTAGGGGGCACTGTTTAAGAAGTAGGGATGACCCTTCAAGACAGAAATGAAGTGATTATATTTCTCTCTGACTTCAGAGCTGTGGTTCAGAAGCTGGTAGTGATGGGGTCCTTGATATTCCATAGGCCAAGATAGGAGAGAATACAGAATTCAAAATTCTAACAAATCAGCCATGACCTTAATGCATGCAGAAGGGCCAAATGGCCTACTATTGCTCCGAATTCATATGTTTGGATGTTCAAATGTACTCCATAGATGGAACAGTGTAGCTGTCCTACAGACCAGACATGTCTACACAGCCATTCAGTTGCCAATGTATGTCTATAATCTTTTGTTCAAATAAAGAACCAACATTATTGTTTTAACAATCCTTTTGGATGGTTGGGAGAAGAATAGCCAACAATTTTTAAAGATTCAACTGAACAATAAACAAGTCTCGGGCTTTTCTCACAAAATAGAAGTCCTCGTGTGGAAATGAAACAACTGTTAAGTATTCAGTGTCGAAGTGTGTAGTGATCTGGCACCGTTGTAGGAATCCAACACACATAGTATATTTGTCGTTGCACTTCAATCAGTAAAACTGGGCCTCACGAAGTTCTCTGAAAATCGGGACAGCATAAGTAGTCTAAGACTCTTGCCGTCGTGACTTCTGAAGAAGGGTCTAGGCCGAAACGTCAGCCTTCCTGCTCCTCTGATGCTGCTTGGCCTGCTGTGTTCATCCAGCTCTACACCTTGTTATCTAAGACCCTTGCTGCAAAGTTTTATGCAGGAACAGACACAATGATAACTCTGGAAATAGTTTCAGGGTGATCTGTGCAGTGTTGGTCAGAAAAACCTTAACCAACTATAGCCAAACCTACCAGGTAAATGGTTCAGAGATTCCATCCATGGGGTCTATTAAATGACCTGACATTATGGTAAAACAGATGTAAAATTGGATAACTACTAAAACCAGAATCAACTATTAACCCTATTGCTAGGAAAACATGGTATAAGATACAACCCAAACACAGCATCCTACTGACAACCAGAATTAATATATAACAATTTCATACTAAACTTACTGTAAACTGCTGTATGCTTCATAAAGTACTCTTTATGGATAAAACTTTTATTTCAAAAAAGAGGGAAAGTTGTGATCTATCCACTACTATCCACCATGAGCCACGATGTAATATATAATCCCATTTACTCTGTAGAGAGAAGCAGTCCTGTAGATCAGACATCTCTCACAATGTCTCCATTGTATGTGTATAATCTTATTTATAAACAAGAAACACACATTATTGTTCTGCCAGTCCTTATTTATAGAGTCATACAGTACAGAATCAGGCCCTTTGGCCCAACTCATCCATACTGACCAGGTTTCCTAAACTAAACTAGTCCCATTTGCCCGCACTTGGCCTATATCCCTCTAAACCTTTCCTATCCATGTACCTGTCCAAATGTCTTTTAAATGTTGTGACTGTATCCACCTTTACCACTTCCTCTAGCAGCTCATTTCATATATGCACCACCCATGTGGAAAAAGTTGACCCTCAAGCTCCTTTTAAATCTTTCCCCTCTCGCTTAAGCATATGCCATCTAGTTTTGGACTCCCCTACCCTGGGGCAAAGACCTTGGCAATTCACCCTATCCATGCCCCTCATGACTTTTTAAACCTCTAGAAGGTCACCCCTCAGCCTCTTATGCTTATGATTGGTACATCTGCACTGAAGCAAAGGATGCAACTTTGTTTTTTTTTGTAATTTTGGATTGTCTTCCTGTCCTTCAAAGGTAGTGTCCTAAAACTGTGGAAAGTCACACAGAGATTAATGACATTCAAGATATCCAAACCTTCAATCCAATCTGTCTAAATTAGAAGATATGTAAAACATGAATGGCCCTTTACAATGACAAACCTGTAGAATTAAGACTGAAGAGCAAGTTGAATTAATGGGATGGGTGGAGGCTGTGCTTAAACATGGGACAAGTTTACAATCATAGAAATGCCGTACCATTCAGTCTGGCTTCCTTCAATTTCTTTTCTGCCAGATCTAACTTGCTGACAATAGGTTGCTGGAGCAGAAGCTCTTGATTGTACGTGCAGCTGGCAGTCACATAATTGCTACAAAGCACAGACGTACTGGACACTGGAGAACTCTTTCTGTTTTTCAAACTCAGATCAGTTGCTCCAGAGGTGATTGATAAATCCAAGCACTCTTTCTGTATCTCTTCAAGGTGGCTATTTGCAATTTGGTGTTTGAAGTCACTGCTGAAATCATTCATGGATTGATGACTAGAAGTCTGGTCCTTCAAATGTGGCACTGTGCCAGTTTTTAGACTTGGCATTCCAGATTTTTTAGTTACACTCACATCTTTAACAGTGCAAGATTTCGTAAATTCTGGGCTAAAGTGCTCTCCAGTGATCTTTTTGAAAGCATCATTTTTCAGGTTATTGTTCAGAGGTTTCTCTGAGTCTTTCAGTGCATCATTGTTGATTCTATAGCAGTTAGTGCTGTAGTTAAGTGCTTGAGCTGGTTGAAGTGCATGAGGAGATAGAAAGGGTCTTGGAAGAGGGGAGGTGTCTCTCAAAGAGCGGTGTGGAGAGATGAGAGGAGGAGGAGCTCTTAATTGCTGTGGTCGATCCTGGTTTTCATCTTCTGAGATTGTTCTATAAGAAAAATGCATGTTTTAAGAAGGAAATACCATTAATAACAGTTTTATTGGCATTGCTCACACGAAGACTATTCGCAAAAGCATAACGTTCAACAGATTTTTATGATCACAAACAGTATATTTAAATCTTTCTCTTTTGATTATCACACTGTTTTATTTCCCCACTAATGGTGCAATTTTGAAGCATTTCAGTTGAAGCTATTTTTCAAGTTATTCACATAAATGATTTTCAAGTGAGTTCACAATTCGTTACCTTTTGCCTGTGTTTTAAAATGAGAGAAACTAAGCAATTTGAAATTCAGTCTAGAACTCTAAACAATTCTAGTTTTGTAAAAGAAAATTTTGAAAGAACAGGACAATTTTCTTGCCAAAACCATATGTAAGTGTTCCATTACTGCTGCAGTCTGAGGGAAGTGAGTGTTCATTCTTATTTCAAATCACTTTGAAAGTCACAATACAATGGAGGCCATACTCGATTAGGAGTCTGGCCATATACCAGCAAGATGGAAACTTGTGGGTTAACTTAACTTTTTCTTTGCAGATTAATTCCCTAAAAATCTCTCTGCATAAAACTGACTTATGAACGTTATCAAAAACTGGAGTGGGTGAATGCACTAACTCTGGTGCCATACCAGGATCTATTGCTGACTCAGCTTGTTTCAGCCAAAACAATAACAGCTCAAGACCACTATTGCCATTAGCATCTCCTCAATTGGAGTGGGAAAAAGAAGCCAAAATTCCCCTGCAAATTGCTTTCCACAGATAGGCACTTGCAATGTGAAACTGAAGCAAAGTTAGCAGTTATTACCATCTAGTTTGGTGGAGGCAGGGGAAGGTGTCAGGTTTCTTCCGGTTCCACAGGAAATTAGATTCTAACTTGTTCTGGTCATTTCTGGGAGCAATGTCCATGCATTCCATAAAGTTGCAAGCATTATTTTAGCTATCAGAGCAGCGGAGCCCAGCAGAGTATGTCCATGTCAAGGTGGCTATCATGTAGCCAGTCACCTCTACATACCAGAGAAGCCTAAAACACCTTAATCCAGCAACCTTCCAAAAAAAGGACAGTACATCCAGCAATGGAGTGGAGTTTGCACATTCTCTCTGTGTCTGTGTGGTTTTCCGCCAGGTGCTCCGGTTTCCTCGCACAGTCCAAAAGACAGGCAGGCTAATCGGACTGGCGATGCTATATTGTCCATAGTGTTCAGGAATGTGTAGGTTAGGTGAGTTAGCATGGGAAATGCAGGGTTACAGGGAAAGGGTAGGGGGAATGAGTCTGGGTGGGATGCTCTTCGGAGGATCGGTGTGGACTTGTTGGGTTGAATGGCCTGTTTCCCCACTGTAGGAATTCTATGACAAATATTATGCAAATTGCACTCATGTCAGCCGCTGTCCTGCCACTAGCACTGTAGATGCAAATACCATCTTGTTCCAACAAACAAATTCGTAAAAAGGTAGATGCATTGACAACACAAATATAACTTGTTTGGTATTACAGACAGGTGACTGCAGAATGAAGAAGTCTATTCAAGGGTACTTGACATTCTGGAAGGAAACACAAGGAGTGGGGTAGCTTTGTTAATACAGGAAGTTATCAGGCAGTATAAATAGGAAGATCATGGAAGCGTGTAAGAAGAGCACTGCAATTACAATAAGTGATTTTATTCTGCAAACTGACTGGACAAATCAAATGGGCAAGGGTAACATGGAAGATGAATTTACAACAGTGCATTACAGATTGTTTCTTAGAACACTACATTGCAGACCTACATGGGAACAGGCTATTTTAGATCTGGTAATATATAATGAGGTAAGGTGAATAAGATACCTCATAGTTAAGGATCCTTCAGGGGGTAGTGATCACAACATGGTTGAATTTCAAATTTAGTTTGAGGGAGAGCAACTCAGGTCTAAAACCAGTGTCCTCAACTTAATTAAGGGCAATTACAGAGGCATGAAGAAAGAGTTGTTTAAAACAGATTCATAGAAAGAGACTAAGAGGAAGGTCAGTGGACAAACAATGCCAGACATTTAAAGGACTCAGCAAAAAAAAAGTGTTCCAGTCAAAAAGAAAGACTCAGTGAGAAGGGTGAACCTCCCATGGTGAGCAAAGTTGGTCAAGGAAAATATCCAACCAAAAACTTACGTATTCAAAGCAGCAGAAACTAGCTGTAGGTGAAAGGATTAGGAATGTTTTAGGAACCATCAACAGATGGCTATAAAGCTAATAAAAAGGACAAAGTTGATTATGAAAGTATATTGGCAAGAAACAAAGAGTTTCTATGGGTATATACGAAGAGTAGCTAAGATGAGTGAGCCCCTTGGAGGATGCAACTGGAGAATTAATGATGGGGTGCAGGAAAATGGCAGATAATTTAAAACAATATTTTGAATTAGTTCTCACAGTGGGGGACACTACTAGCATCCCAAAGATAATAGATATGCTAAGTGCTAATGGGAGCAAAGGTCTTAAAACAGTCTCTATCACAAAAGGCAAAGTCTTCTTTATGTTAATGGGACTAAACACAGATGGTCACCAGGACCAGATGGCTGGTGTCCAAAGGATTTAAAGGAAGTGGCTGCAGAGATAGTTGCAGGTATTAACTGAAATATTACAGAATTCACTGGATTCCAGGAGGGTTCCTGTGGATTAGAAAATTGTAAATGTGACATCCCTATATAAGAAGCAAGGCTAACCGAAAACAGAAAACTTTAACCCAGTTAACCTAACATCCCTCGTTGGGAAAATGGTAAGTTTGTTATTGACAGATTTGCTAGAGCTCTTTGAGAATATAAGAAACAGATTTGATATTGGTGAACCGTAGATGTAGTGTTTTTGAATTTCCAAAAGGCATTTGATAAAATTTAACATTAAAGGTTATTGCATAAGATAGGGGTTCATATTTTGGGGTAATATATTAACATGGATTGAGGATTGGTTAACACACAAAGACAGAGTCACGATTAATTGATCCTTCTCAGGGTGGAGTGGCACAAAGATCAGACCTAGATCCTAAATTATTTATGATCTGTATCAACATGTTGAAGAAGGATTCACAGTGCAATGTATACAAATTTGCTGACAACAGAAAAATAGGGAGGAGGGCAAGGACATAAGAAATCTGAACTGGGTTGTTGATGGGTTGAATGAATGGGCAAACACTTGGCAGCTGGAGTTTCATGTAGGCAAGTATGAAGGTATGCACTTTGATAGGGGAAATCAAAAGGTAGCCTATTATGAAAAATGGAGAGACACTCCAAAAAAGGTGCAGTACAAAGACATGTGAATGACAATCAAAAAATTAGCGAGCAAGTAATCAAGGAGGCAAATGGAATTTTATTGCTGGTTGAAGTTTCAAAAGCAGGGAAGTCTCCTTACAAAACTGAGCAGGATATTGGTGAGGACATACTCAGAGTGCTGTGCATAGGGTCCCCACATTTAAAAAAGGATATACTGGCACTGGAGGCAGTTCAACAGAGATTCACTAGACTGATTCCTGGGATGAAGGGCTAGACTTATCAAGAATGGCTTAATAGTCTAAGCCTTTATTTATTACAGGTTAGAAAAATGAGGGGCAATCTTAATGAAACATACAAGATTCTGGAGGGGGATCAGTAGGATGGATGTTGAGATGATGTTTCTACTAGTGGGGATTCTCAAGCCAGGGTACACAGTTGCAGAATAAGGGGCCACTTATTTAAAACAGAGATGCAAAGGTCAGAAGACAGGCTAGCTTCCCCCATCCAACAACATATTCTCTTTATGGATTCATTATATTGCGCCACATGGTTCCTCAAGCTCTTTTCAGACTGACAGTTTTCTTGACGAGTTCATTTACAAAATAGATTGTAGGAATTGGGGCAGCACTGCTGCCTCACAGCGCCAGGGACCCGGGTTCAATTCCACCCTTGGGTGACTGTCTGTGTGGAGTTTGCATATTCTCCCTGTGTCTGCATGGGTTTCCTCCGGGTGCTCCAGTTTTCTCCCACAGTCCAAAGATGATGATTTCTTCATCCAAAGATGTGCAGATTAGGTGGATTGGCCATGCTAAATTGCCCATTGTGTTCAGGGATGTGTCGCTTAGGTGGGTAATAAAGGTGGGTCTGGGTGAGATGCTTCAAGGGTTGGTGTGGACTTGTTGGGCTGAAGGGCCTGCTTCCACATTGTAGGGATTCTATGAATCAGAGAGTCACATTAATAATAAAAGAATTGTATACTGAAAATCACATCGTGCATTTTGTCCACTTCAGGCTACCATAGCCGTTGCCAGCAGAGATGGTTCAGGAGATGAATAAAGGAATCCACCTTTTAAAAGTACATGTAGTACTGATTTTGGATTCTGAATTCTTCCCAAGAGCTTCATTTACTGTTGGATGTAAATGATCATAAAATAAACAGTGTTTTCACAGAACCCCTACAGTGTGGACACAGGTCCTTTGGCCCAACAAGTCCACACCAAACCTCAAAGCATCCCACCCAGGCCCATCCCCCTATAACCTACCTAATCTTCACATCCCTGAACACTATAGGCAATTTAGCATAGCCAATCCACCTAACCTGCACATCTTTGGACTGTGGGAGGAAACCAGAGCACCTGGAGGAAACCCACACAGATGTGGGGAGAATGTGCAAACTCCACACAGACAGTTGCCTGAGGCTGGCATTGAACCTGGGTCTCCTAGCACTGTGAGGCAGCAGTGCTAACCATTGTGCTACCATGCCACCCCAATTTTGGGAGCCAATATCATTAACGTATTCCTTCTATTCAATTTCCTTGTATGTACACAGTTTGAGGAATATGTTTTTGTGGTGACATACCAATCCGTATGGCTGTGTTTGAAAGTGATCGGATGCTCAGCTTTACCTAGCTAATAACTGGCCAGAAGTGAGAGTAAAGTTCCATTTACTGCAGAGTAATGTGATTGAGTTTCTAAAATAACCTGCACATCAATTCAATATTGATAAGACTCGGCCCTCTTTACTTTTCAATGTGCAAGTTAGTGAGAGAAAAGGTGAAGCAAATGAGACTTTTCTCATTCGGCAAGTTGGCAAGTTTTCATTGATTTTAGTCTTAAAATCTGTTGACAGACTGATATCCATATGTTGAATGAGGCAGCAAAATACTCTCAGAGTTTTACAGTAAGTCTACAGTTTAAACCAAACATCAGTTTCCACCTTTCCTGTCCGGACCCTTTCCATACTCAGAAGCCAACTCCCACAGTGGGGAAGAACGCAGCTCTTTTTCGTTTCCTATTACAAGGACATTTTATTCACATCTTGTGAATCCAGCTCCTTAAACCACCGAATCACCTAATTATCTAATCAAACAAATAATTCATACTGCCCAGCAGGGGCAATCTTACAATAACAAAAAAAAACGAAGATGGTGAGAAATCTCAGTTCTCTTTTATTAACTAACGAAATGAACAATAATTAACTGCCCACCAGGGGCAGTGCAACAGAACTAGAAGTGAAGCAAGGACAGGAAAAGAGGAGTTAAGGAGGGGAAGATAATGAATTCTAGATCCCATGGTGCCCATTTCTTTCTAAATGCCTCAAGGGTGTTCCATTTCCAAGGACACCCGAGCAGCCGCTAGCCCTTTTCTTTTTGAAAACCCACCACCAAATGAACAAGTGAAAGTAATTAAATAATTATTAATTACAAGCATTGCCCAACAGGGGCAGTGCAGCAGCAACTAAAATAAAGGATGGGCAGGAAGAGAGGGAGGGGGCTAAATTAAGATAACATTAGAATGGGAGATGATGCACTTCAGCTCCCGCAGTGCCCACCTCTCTCTAAATGCCCTGAGGGTACAGGTGGACATTGCATGCTCCATCTCCAAGGACACCAGAACAGGTCTAGCTCTTTTTAATTTTTTTTTAATACCTGTATGTGTTATTACATACGACTGAATGATTTCTTTTCCCCCACCACCAAATCATCAATGTTACTTTTCATCTATTATCCCCACCACTAACTCAACCATGTTTCCAACTGATAAAAACTACGTGCAAATCCCAACAAGGGCTATGCAATATCACCAAAGGTGAGGTAAAGATAGGGAGAGAGGGAGGGGCCTGATTCAAAGTCCAGCAAGTATCATTTGCTCTCAGTCAGCTCTGGAGCTGTTCTGTTTGACCCTAAAGGTGCCTACATTTCTAGTAATGACAAAATGCTCCAACAAGATATAGTTGTGGGCTAGGACATACCCAGATTCTGATTTTCCACTAGTCCAAACTTCATTGCAGTATCAACAATAGCAATGACTTTGAAAAAAATCTCAGTAAAACATTGTCCGCAATAGTTGAAATCTAATATGATACTGTACAGACTCCCTCCTCCTACATCTCTCACAGATTTACAGAAGAAGTAAGACTGATGCTAGCATGAAGATAAAGAACTGGAAGGAAGGTCTTGAAGAGCAGGAATGGAGAAGGAAAGAGTGAACATTTATATAATGTAGAAGGAGATATTTGCTGTTAGACAACACTGATTTTGGATTTAAGCACAATATATAAGACAAATTTTACTATAATTAATGCAGTACCATTTGCTTCAGAATAGTCTGTGCTCTTTGCTTGTGGCACATCAGCTCATGTTGAAATGCGACTCACCTGCTTCTATCTCGTTCTTGCTTGGAAACCTGGTGCCCTTGTTCCCTTTGAAGTTGCTGAAAGTGATGCTGACGGAAGTCAACTCCATGTCCTGGTTGTTCCTCCCTCCCCTGTTGCTGAGGGCTATGACGCAGCCCACACCTTCCCTCCGAGGATGAGGAATATGAAGAAAAGTTTGAGGACACCCCAAGGAGAGAAGGGGAAGCAGGCACGGCGATAGGCTCTAGAGGCAAAGTTCGAGCTTTTCCACTTCCCAGAGAGGGTGTTTTGGCTTTCTCTGAAAAAGAAATGCTGCTGATCAGAAAGACCATTTCATGTTTTATTAAAAATGCACAGAAATACTCAATTGAAAATGTTATAGAACTTTAAGCCGATGATTATTTTTTATGATTATTAAATGCAACTTTTATATTCATTCATGGGATATAGGCATTACTAGTGACATTAGCATTTATTCCCATCCGTATTGCCCTTAGGAGAATGGTGGCGAACTGCCTTCTTGAACTACTGTAGTCTGCGTAGTGTAGGTACACCCACAGCACTATTAGGGTGCTCAAGGATATTGATGCAGCTACAGTGAAGGAGCAGTGATGTAGTTCCAAGTCAGAATGATGTGTAATTTTGAGTTGATTTTGTAGGCAGGGCTAAAAATCACTCTTTTAAGTCAACAAGAAATTTGTAGGAAATGGAAGCAATGCATAGGCATGTGAATCATCATTCTCAGAGCTTGAACTCTGGTGTTGAGTTTACTATTCTCATTTTTCAAACTGCTGGAGGTATGGATTTGAAAGGTGCAATCCGAAGAGGTTTGGAGAATTGCTGCAGTGCTCCTCGTAGACATATACAATACTGCTGCTGTGTGCAGGTGGTAGAAGAAGTGAATGTTTAAAGTGGCAGATGAATGGCTTGAACCTGGTTCAATTTGAGTATTTTGGAGTGTTTTTCAAGCTGCACACATCCAGGCAAGTGGTGAGCAAGGAGGTGAGTTAGTGCCATAGGCTGCAAACTTGCATATGTAATCACAGTACTCACACTGGCTCCTCCAGTTCATTTTTTATCAAGTGTGATCTCTTGGATGTTGATGATGGAGAACTCAATGATGCCAATGCCATTGAATGTGGTGGTTAGCTTCTCTCTTGTTGGAGATGATCATTGCCTCACACTTGTGTTGCATGAATGTTATTTGTCACTTATCAGCTCAATCCTGAATATTGTCCAGATCTTGCTACATGCAGGCATGAACAACTTCAGTATCAGGGAGCTGCCAATGGTTCTGAACACTGTCCAATCAACAGTGAACATTCCCGTTTCTGGTTTTATGGTGAAGGGAAGGTCACCAACGTAACACCTGAGGTGATATAGCAAGGGGAGGTGGTGCCCAGTGGTAATATCAGGACTAGTAATTCAGAGGCCCAGTCTAATATTCTGGGGATATGGGTTTGAATCCCACCATGCCAGATGACGACATTTCAAGATAAATCTAGTCTAACAACTACCATGTAACTATTCTGCACAGAACAAGATGGCACAGATTTGAAAGTGATTTGCAAGGGAAGCAAGGATGAAGTGAGGAAAAATGTTTCAACACAAGCGAGTAGTTAGGGTATGGAATGCACTGCCTGAAAGTGTGGTGAAGGCAGGTTCAACTGAGGCATTCCGGGTGCCTGGTGATAATGCGCTAACCTATGGGGGGGGAGGAAAACCTGGAAACTGGCACGGGGTAATGAGCCAGTGCAGACACAGTGAAATAAGTAGTCTCCTTTTGTGCCGTAACAATTCTGTAATTCTGTGGAAAAGGTATGGCTGAGGACACTATCCTGAGGAACTCCTGCAGTGATGTCCTGCGACAGAAAAGATTGGCTTCCAATAGCCATTTGACAAACCGTTTTGCTATATGTTTGGTGTAGCTCCAGGCAGTGGAAATTATTCTCACTGATTCCCATTAACTTCACTTCTAGAAGGTTTTCTCCATGCCATACTCAGTCAAATGGTACCTTAATGCCAAGAGCAGTTACTTTCACTTCACCTTTGGAATTCAGCTCTTTCACCCAAGTTTGGACCAAGGTTTTAACGAAGTCAGAAGCCAAACAGTGCATCAGCCAGCAGGGTACTGCTGAGCACATGCCATTTGATAGACCCCATCAATTTGCTGATGATTTGAGAGTAGACGGATTGGACAATAATTGATCATATTGTATTTGTCTCACTTTCTGGGGTCTGTATATGCCTGAGCAATTCTCCACTTTGTCAGATAGGAGTGGTGATAATTCTGGAACAGCTTGGGTACGTACTCAAAGAGTGATGCTGGGGGCTTCAGATGGGCACTGAGACGGGTCATCCACTCGTCATTTCTCACTGAAAAGTGTTGCAAGTCCTTCAGCGTTATCCTTAGCAATTTATTCTATCATTGAGTAGGGGATATTTGCACAGTTGCTTCCTTCTGTTAGCTGCTTAAATGTCTACTATCATTCATCATTGAATTGAGCAAGGACTTCAGAGCTTAGACCTGATCTGTTAGCTGTGGAATTATACAACCCTGCCAAGACCATGCTGTTTCCAGTGTTTAGCACACGTGTATTCCTGTGCTTTAGTGTCCAGAGGTTGGCATCCCATTTTTAGGTATGTCTGGTGCTGCTCCTGGAATAATTTGACATACCTCACGGGTTTGATGATAGCAGTAGAACAAGATACAAACCAGGCTATAAGGTTATGGATTGTGATGGATGATAATTCTGTTGCTGCTGGCCCATAGCACCTCATTGTTGCTAATTTAAAGCTGCTGGATCTGCTTTGTTAAAGCATGGTGGTAGTGTCACACAATTCAATGGACAGGTCCTCAGCATGAAGAAGGAACATGACCACAAGGACTGTGTCTCATGGCTGGAATATAGACTGTCAAGTAGGTTTGTCCTTCTTGGTGGTTCTCTCTTCACCAGTTGAAAGCCCGTAATGACAAACAAGCTACTGAAATAGTGGATGCATTGGTTGTAATTTTCCAAAAATCATTGCAACACCCGTATTCAAAAATGGTGGGATGCAAGAAGTGGGTAACTGTAGGCCGATTAGCCAAACATCAATTGATGGAATAGCACTGAAATCAATTATTAAGGAAATAACAGCAGCACATTTGGAAAAATCATAATCTAATCAAGTAGAGCCAGCACAGCTTCATGAAAAGGAAATCATGTCTGAGTAATTTATTAGACATTTTCATGCAAGTTTCAACAAGGATAGATAGAGGTGAAGTGCTAAATGTGTTGTATTTGGACTTTCAAAAGGCATTAGATAAGCTACCATACAAAAAGTTAAGTCATAAGGGAGTCCATGGTGTTGGACGTAGTATATTGATATGAATTGAGGATTAAGTAATGGGCAGGAAATAGTGAATGAGGATAAATGGCTCCTTTTTAGATTGGAAGCCTGTTGGCAGGGGATTCCATAGGGAACAATGCTGGGACCGCACCTGTTTACAATACTTCATAGTGACTTGGAGGAAGAAGCGGATGAACTGTAGTCACATTTGCAGATGACACAAAAATAGGTGGAAATGCAAGTTGAGAGAAGGATGAAAACAGTTTACAGGGAAATATCTCTAGGTTAAGTAATTGGGCAAGAAGTTAGCAAATGGAGTATTTTTTGGGAAAATGTGCAGTTGTTCATTTTGGAAGGAAAAACTGAAGAACAGAGTATTATCTAAATACAGAAAAGCTACAGAAAGCTGCAACACAAAGGGACCTGGAGGTATTTGTGTACAAAACACAGAAAGCTCGCACAAAGATGCAACAGGTAATCAGGAAGGCTAATGGACTGTTGGACCTTATTACAAGAGGGTTGGAGTATGAGTGTAGGGAAGTCTTGCTGCAACTGTACAAAGTGTTGGTGAGACCACATCTGCAGTACTGAGAGCAGTTTTGGTCTAATTTAAGGAAAGATATTATTTCATTGGAGGCAGTTCAGAGAAGGTTCATTTGGATGATCCTTGGTATGGAGAGACTGTCTTATGAGCAAAAGGAGAAACAGATTAGGACACAGCTCACTGGAATTTAAGAAAACGAGAGGTAATCTCATTGAAACATGTCAGATTTTTGAGGGACTTTAGAGGGCAAATGCTGGGAGGATGTTTTCCCTCATGGGAGAGTCTTGGACCAGAGAATATATTCTTGGAATATCAATTTAAGACAAATGAGGAGGAATCTCTTTCAGAGGGTTGATTGTCCCTGGGACTCCTTGCCAAAGACAGCTGTAGGGACAGAGTCCTTGTGTATATTTAAGGCTGAGGTACATAGAATCTTCATCAGCAGAGAAATTAAGGGTTATGAGCAAATAGCAAAAAGTGGACATGAGAAATGTTGGTTTAGGAAGGATCTTATTGAATGGTGGAACAGGCTGAAGGAGCTTAAAAGCCTTCTCCTGTTCCTACTTGTTATGATTTTAAACTGTCAGTCAGCGGTGGTGCTACTGGTCAATTCATAAAAGGACAATCAAGACTCCAGCCAGAAAACATCTGATATCAATGCTACTCTCAGTGCTTCTTCCAACTAATGTTTAATGTGAAGGACTACCGATTATCAACAAGGGTAAATAATATTGAATGTGTTGTATTTGGACATTCAAAAGGCATTCAATAGGATACCATACAAAAAGGTTAAGTCATTAAATCAGGTCAACTAAGCAGCTGAACAAGGGTGTTGGGTATAATCAAAGAGAGTTTCCTTAGCTATGTTTTAACTTCATTAGAGTTAATGTTGTGAATTCCCAGGACAACTCCATTCCAACATAATACCTCTGTGCTGTGACCTCTGTCTGAATTGAAATGGTGCCAATATGCTTCCTGGTTTTGCTGTAGTCATATGAATCTGCCATGAGACGCCCAGTACAAGCAGCCACTGTGCAAGCAGTTTTAATACAAGTGGCATTGCCCTAACTGAACATGTAACATGGTGTACAGAAGTGGAACCAAGACTAAGTTGTGAAGAATTCTGTAGAAGCACAGCTACTAAAACAGGAATACAGATGACGCAGAGCTGTTAATAGCTGCTAATAACAGCTAGACACCATCGAAAAAAGAATTACATAAAGAACCAGGTTGTAGTTGAATCACTAGTAAGTCATACAAAGGCCGTAAACTTTTCTCTCCTGGCATTGGTTACAGTGAAAGATGATATGAAATAGAACTTGCAGTTTTTCAACTCGCAATGGCAAGATTACGTAACTGTGACAGATTTAATGTCATAACTGGGGAGACAGGCTGTTACAAAGTGTATTCCACACTAAATTTCTGTGAGGAGTAAGGAAAAAACAGACCGCAGAACTTTTGAAAGCATTGAAGGCTTGCTCTGCATCCTGAGTGAATGTAAATTATTAACAGTTTATGTTCAATATTAGAGCTCAAGGTGAAAATATATCTATTAATGGATATGTAACTGTATTAACAAGTTTGCTGAATCCTACAAATTCAGGCATCTGAAAAATTATCTAATCAAAGATAGAATAAGATATGTCAAAGCGGCTGCTAAAGGACAAGAATCTGACTCTTGAACAATTTATTAACACGTGCACAAGTCCTGAGCTTGTAAATCAACAACTTCAGTACGTACAAGGGAAAACAAGCTGGTTTGTCCACAATGTGATGGACCAACTCAGACTCATCCACTATGTTGAAAAACAACCTAGACTTTTAAAATGCAACAATATGGAGAAAAGCAACAAGTATCGACAGAAGAGCCAGCAGAAAGATCAAGGCTGAATGACAAGTTATTATATAAAACAAAAGAAGGCATGTGTTGGTTGGGGAAGCAGTGTCCTAACCATAACCACTTTGCATGCAATTGGTTTAGCTAGGAAGAAGATGTACAGGATTATAAACCCTTTACAGACAACTGTGACAGAGATGTCAGACAATGATTCTGACAAATCAAGTGTGAGTATTAGAGAAATGCTGGATGAAGATTTGGATGATTCAATCTACACCTTAGAGCAGGTTGGCAACATGCAGTCAAAAGGAGAAAATAGACTGTAACTACTGCAATGAAGGTGGTAGAATGACAGCATCAAATAAATATGAAGTGCCAGACAGACACAAGTGCTTCCTTCAACATTGAGCTTTGCAGACCTGTGTAAAATTACAACAGATGGCAATTCAAAAGTGAAGTCTTGAAGGTAAAGTTGAGGCCCGTACTGGAACAATGTTCACCCTGAAACAACAAATTAGCCTGAGGGCCCAAGCAATGACAACGCTGAAGATTTGTAATTCTACTTATTAGATACGAAGCTAGAGCTACATATTTCGGTAGAAGCAAGTTCAGAGCTGAGGCTGGTAACCCTAAATGTGCAAGAAGGGATTTACAGTTTTTTACAGGCAGACAATGCAGAGATAGACGGGATCGCCGAGGAAATTTGATGTTAAAATAAAACAAAACTAAAAAGATTGTCTTGCAGGACACAGTTAATGCAAATAAAGGAAGGAGGTGTCTAAGACAACTAAGACAACAGATTCAGCCAAGAAGATTTTGCTATAGAACCAGAGAGCACATCATTCCAACCAACAACTTCCAAAGTCAAGAATCCACATTATGTGTCATCTGTGTAAAGGAAATCACAAAAGATAGGCTAACTACAATAATGGGCAGTTTTGCTAATGCATGATAAAGGTTGTTTGTATAGTGAGTTAAGTGGGGTAATTCACAGTGTAAATGATTGTGCATACAAATTTGCTTTTTTTTTGTATGATAAAATGTCTGGATGAATTGTACTAATATGCTTCCTTGCTCGCTGTGGTCATGTGACCTCTGCCATGAGGTACTCATTCCAGGCAGCCATCTTACAATGGATCTAATACAGACAGGGTACAAGTGGCCTTGGACGCAGTAAAATCCCTCCTGGCTGTGTGTATGGGATTAAGTACCCAGGCAATGGAACCATGGGTTGTTGTCTGTATGATACAACTTTGTGGGAATAACTACTCTGTTGAACAGGTCTTGAGTTTGGTACAGATCCACAGATATTAGAGACGTGTGCTTTGCAGGATCAAGTGAAACTGCATGCAGTCTTAGAATAACAGACTGGACTATCTGAGTTGAGATGAGGAGAATTTATTTCACTCAAAGCATCATGAGGTATGGAATATAAGATCAGGGAGGTAATGCTGGAACTGTATCAACCATTAATTAGTCCACAGTGTACCGTTCCAGTTACCTCATTGTACAATGGATGTGACTACACTAGATAGGGTACAGAGGAGATTTACAAGGATGTTGCCAGGAGAGGAAAAATGCAGCTATGTGGGGAAAGAAATGGATAAGCTGGTGTTGTTCTCCTTGGAACAAAGGGGTTGAGGGAAGATTTGTTCCAGATGTACAGTATTATGAAGGACCCACTTATCTCACCAGAAAGGTCAGCGAAGAGGAGGCATGCATTTAAAGTGATTGGTAGTACAATTAGTGGATGGATTTGGAAACATTTTTTCACCTAAAAGCTGGTAGGCAATTGGAACCCACTGTTCAAATGCCGATAGAAGCAGACAACCTCAGACCATTTAGAACATGTCTGGACATGCAGCTCTCAAGTACTTTAATCTGCAGGACCATAGATTGAATGGTCAGAAGTGGGATTAGGCTGGGTAGAGATCGAAAGAACTGCTGATGCTGGAGTCAGAGATAACACAGTGTGGAGCTGGAGGAACACAGCAGGCCAGGCAGCATCAGAGGAGCAGGAAAGCTGACGTTTCGGGTCGGGACCCTTCTTCAGAAATGGGTGGCTTGCTTTTGGCTGCCGCAACATGAGGAATCAAGTGGTCTTTTTCGGTAACATACACTTCCCATGATTCTGTGATTTCTCTGCCTCTATTGAAATCTCTACCCCAGTAGGATGTCGAGGTTCTACCGTTGAATACACTTACAGCTAGGGTAGGCTGATTTTTCGTATTTCAGGGAATGAAAGGATATGGGGAGTGGGCAAAAAGGTGGAGTTGAAGTCTGAGGTTAGCCATGATCACACAAAATGGCACAGCAGGCTCGATGACCCACTCCTGGTCCTATTTCTTGTGTTCTAGTGTATTGATAGGGTGTGCCTTTGGTTTATTTGATGCCTAAGTCAATGCTCAGAAAACTGTCTGTGAAATAACTGCACAGAGGTCGGTATCCCATCATATGTGTACAGTACACTGGCTGTGGCCAGCCAGCTCAAAGTCATTTTCCTGAACTGAGGAGATTCTAAATTCCCTGTTTATATTGGTCAACCGGGGCTTCCCGATTAGCCCAGGTTAACAACCCCAGTCAATGAGAACCAGCTGGTTATAATCACTACAGTCTTGTTTCATTTTTATTTGATTTTCCTGTACCTATTTGATAAAACTTAGTGGCTTGCAAGGTCAGACTGAGTAAGACAATCAGATTCCCTTCCCAAATGAACAATGGTGAACCAGATGGTTTCTTTACGATAATAGTGATTTCACAGTCATTATTAATGAGACAAGCTTTCTTATTTCAGAGGTCATTGGTAAGATGTTGGAGTCCATTGTGAAGGATGAGATTTCTGAATATTTGGAAGTGTATGGTAAAATAGGGCAAAGTCAGCATGGTTTCATCAAGGGGAGGTCATGCCAGACAAATCTGTCAGAATTCTTTGAAGAGGTAATGAGCAGACTAGACTAAGGAGAGCCAATGGATGTTACCTATCTGGACTTCCAGAAGGCCTTTGATAAGGTGCCGCACAGGAGGCTGCTGAGTAAGATAAGGGCCTATGGTGTTCGAGGCAAGGTACTAGCATGGATAGAAGATTGGCTGTCTGACAGAAAGCAGACAGTGGGGATAAAAGGGTCCTTCTCAGGATGGCAGCTGGTGATTAGTGGCATTCCACAAGGGCCAGTGTTGGGACTACAACTTTTCATTTGAAACATTAATGATCTAGATGAAGGAACTGAGGGCACTCTGGCTAAGTTTTCAAATGATACAAAGACAGATGGAGGGAGAGGGAGTAGTGAGGAGGCAAGGAGGCTGCAGAGGATTTAGACAGGTCAGGAGAGTGGGCAAAGGAGTAGCAGATGGAATACAATGTGGGAAAGTGTGAGGTCATGCATTTGGTAGGAAGAACAGAAGCCTGGGCTATTTTCTAAATGGGGAGAAAATTCAGAAATCTGAAGTGCAAAGGGATTTGGGACTCCAGGTTTTTCTTCATTAAAATTGCAGGTTGAGTTGGTAGTTAGGAAGGCAAATACAATGTTGGCACTGATCTTGAAAGGACTAGAATATAAAAGCAGGGATGTACTTCTGTGGCTTCATAAAGCTCTGGTGAGATCACATTTAGACTACTGTGAGCAATTTTGGGCCCCATACCTCAGGAAAGATGTACTGGCCCTGGTGCAGGTCCAGAGAAGGTTCATGAGAATGATCCGAGGAATAAAAGGCTCAACATCTGAGAAACGTTTGAGGACTCTGAGTCTATACTTGATGGAGTTAAGAAGGATGATGGGGGGATCTAATTGAAACTTACAGAATACTGAACGGCTTGGACAGAGTGGACATTGGGAAAATGTTTCCATTTGTAGGAGAGACTATGACCTGAGAGCACAGCCTTAGAGTAAGGGGAAAATCCTTTAGAATGGAGATAAGGAGAAACGCTTTCAGCTAGAGAGTGGTGAATCTGTAGAATTCATTGTCACAAAAGGGTGTGGAGGCCAGGTTATTGAATATATTTGAGACATTTTAAGATAGATAGGTTCTTGATTGTCAAGGGGATCAAAGGTTACAGGGAGAAAGCGGGAGAATGGGGGTGAAAAACGTACCAGCCATGATTGGATGGCAAAGCAGACTCAATGGGTCGAATGGCATAATTACTGCTCCTATGTCTTATGGTCTTATGTATTTATTTAGGTGACTTGTACTCCTGTCTGCTGAGCAATATTACAGGTTTGGATTCCTGGCCTCATAACATTAGCACTACGCTACCATTCTGTGAATGTTATAGTAATGGTTTTAAAGACGACTTGTACAGAGACACAAAACAGACAGAAGTGAATCAGCCACCTGCATTACACTCTATTGGACCAGATATAAACTGGCCTGGGAGCTCTTACGGACCACTGGTAGTGTCCATATCTCTGAGCCAGAAAGACCTGGATTCAGGGCCCACCTGCTTTAAAGATGTGTAATAACATCTCTGAATGAGGTGATTAGAAAATATTTACAGCAAACTTTGTTTTAACTGGCATTTAATGAACAAGCACTCTTGATAACCTGGAAAAATTATATACCCAAAATACCTTAAGTTTACTGTATTATCACAATCCGCTGTGATGTTTGACTAGTAAGTTGAAGGTGCAAGTGGGAAGGGTCTCTGCCAATAAGTTTTATTTAAGGCAAAATTGCATTATTATATAAGTGATTTATGCTGTAAATAAGTACAACAGTGACGTGTATACCCCCTGCATTATAGTCTACTATCTGGTGTGTTTTTACATTGATTATGAGAACCTCTTGATCAACTGGAATATTTGATCAACCTGCATACTCCTGGTTTCATAAGTGCCACTTGACAAAAAGTTTTCTGTATAAGCTAGCCAATTGGTTACTTTTATAGGTTTTGCACCTCTTCCCAAGACCATTTTCACCTCTGTCATTTTTATGTGTGGTCTGCTTATTTTCTCTGTTTAGATTTGAAAGTTAGCCTACCAATGACTGCTTTCGATATGAGAAGATGATGAGCTTCTTTGGCTGGTACTCTTCTCACCTTAATGCAAGGCTCTCAATGCAGATGAAAATCACATGGTTTTTATAAGAGGAAGCCAATCAAAACCTGAGTAGCAAGCTGAAGCTCTATCTAAAGCACCTGACCTTTTGGTTCTTTAAGGGGCAAGCAGGGTGTATGATGTGAAAGTTGTGTTAATAATCATTACCATGCTAAAGGTTTTTTAACATTATGCAAAAACCAAAAGAGCTGCAGACACTGTAAATCAGAGACAAAAATAGAAATTTCTGGAAAAGCTCACCAGGTCTGGCAGCATCTGGAGTTGAGAGACCATTCCTTAGTTCTGAACTTATCCAACAATTTCTATTTTTGTTTCAACATTGTGTGTTTGGATAACGTTTTTTGTTTAGCACCAGATAGGGCAGGAGAGATGCCAATCACTATTTTCTCAGAGAAGTACCACCTTCATACATATTTTCATGGGTGCTTTATTTCATTGCTCTGTTTATGCTTATTGATATAAGATGTTATCGAGTCAGAGTCATACAGCACAGATACAGACCCTTTGGTCCAACCAGTCCCTGCTGAACATAATCCCAAAATAAGTAGTCCCACCTGCCTGCTCCTGGCCCATATCCCTCCAAACCCTTCCTATTCAATTCTTATCTAAATGTCTTTTAAACACCATGACTATGCCCATACCCACCATTTCCGCAGCAAGTTCATTCCACATGCAAGCCACCCTCTGGATAAAAAGTTTACCCCTCATATCTTCTTTAGATCTCTCTCCTCTCACCTTAAAATATACCCCTAGTCTTGAAATCCCCCATCCTAAGGAAAAGACACCTACCATTAATCTTACCTATATCCCTCATGTTTTTTAAAATCTGTACAAGGTCAACTTTCAACCTTCTACGTTTCAGTGAAGAAAGTACTAATCTATCCAGCCTTTATAACTCAAACCTTCCATATCTGGCAACATCCTGGTAAACCTCTTCTGAACCCTCTCCAGCTTAGTCATATTCAATAATTTTCTTTCTGTGCAGCTGGTAGAGCTTTAATGGGTAAGATGTGTCTATTTATATAAACAAGTAGCAGAAAACTGTGACACAATACCTGGTGGAGTCGATGGGATAATATGCCATGGGCTTATACGTTCATCATTCCTTTGATGAGGTTGGATGTGTTCCATTGCAGAAATGAAATCCTTCCATCCTTCTAGACGTTTCCTTCCTGTGTCATTGGTTGGAATTGCTTTTTTCTCTACCCCGTGTTCGGTCTCAAGGTCTTTCTCCTGCTTCATTTCTTTCCTTCGTTTAATCTCTTTCTCCCATTCCATTATTTGCTGCTTTTCTCTCTTTCTGCCTTGTTCTGTGATCGCATCTGGATCTCTTTCTTGAGGAGTCCCCCTTTCCCAGTCCTTTTCCTTCTTGTGTTCACGCTCTTTCTCTCGTTGTCTCACCTCATCATCCATTTGCAACCTGCAGTCACAAAACAAAGCTACTTAACTTTGGCTATTTTACTGTATTCCCATGAATCTCTCTTTTAAAGCTTCTCCCAATATTCTCATGATAATGACAGCTGACTTGGTTCAAGGCCAAGATCCCTGAAACTGAATGTGAGAGGGAGCTGAGCAGAAACCATTTATCCTTTACACTTAATCTTTCACATTTCACACTGTTAGGATTTTCAGAAAGCAACTGACAAAGTTCCCCATGGCTTAAGGTGTATAATAAGGTTAGGACTTGTGGAATATGAGGGATCAAAATTAACTTTGCAATATAAATCAGAGGGTAATGCAGCGGGAGGAATTTTGTCTGGGGACAGTTGGTTGTACTTGTCAAGAATATGGTGTTTTAAACTATTTGTTAATATTAATAGGATATTTAAAATTGTATTGCTGATAACACACGGCTTTGTTGACATATAACAAGTAGAAAGGAGACTGATTTTTTTCATGTGGGTGGGCTAAGACACCACAGATGAATGTTAATCAAGGGAAATATGCTCTACTACATATAGAAGCAACAAACTCTGTGTCACTTGACTCTCCCATTTTGTGATAGGCTGCAATAAATACTACATTCAACCCCAGACATATATGAGCAAGTCTTAGAGTCATAGTGATCTACAACATGGGAACAACTCTTCGCCCTACCTTACCTATGCTGCCCAGTTTTCACAATTAAACTATGCCATTTGCCTGCGTTCATTCCATGTCCCTCAATACCTATCCCATTCGTGTACCTGTCTAAATGTTTCTTAAATGGTGAAATTGTGCTCACTCCTCCTAAGTAATTTCCCTAAAAAGGGTAACACCACCAATTTTCCTATGGACAGTGGTCAGAAATTTCCTATGGTCAGAAGTGGTCAGACAGTGGTTAGAACAATAAAATAAAACTGAAACATCCAGATCGCACCCATTGGTTACAGAAACTATCAATGGTGATAGGCACTTCACGTCTGTGCCCACTAGATCACAAGCAGCTTTCTTTTTGTTGCTTATAACCTAAAATAGAAAGGGAAAAGGATAGGGGTTGGGTTCATTAATAATACCTTAGCTTTCATAATGCAGTTGTCACGGTAGAAAACACAACATATCAGGTAGGTATTAAATTTCAGGTTATAACAACATGTAGGTCACTGATGAGCCAAGTCTGGAGGATGATGTGAAGTTTTGGCTACCCGATCTCAAAGGAATATTAATTTATTTGTTGCAGCCCAGGGTACAGTATGAAGAACAATCCAGGCCTGAGGTATTTGCATTGTGGGATTCAGATGACTGAGTTTATTTTCACTAAAGCCTGGAAGATGATGTAATAATTTTTTTTGAAAATAGAACAACCTTGCTTGGATAGGCGTTCAAGTTGGGTGTAATTGAAACACGCAAAAAACTAGATCAATATTTGATTACTTTTTAACCTTTTACTAAAGAATGAGCCAAAACCCATTGAGAAAAGAAATTTGAGAGTTAAGGAGATATTCGTCAATCTGTTTGATTTCACAGAGGTTGAAAACTTCACATTCGAGATCTTGGGAGGGGTCAGCGTAAGGTCCATGATTGAGATTGTCCTACATGGATTGTAAAGAGAATGTGTTTGACGGGAAAACGTTGTTTTCTTATCGTTTCAAGCTTCTGTTGGTTTTACAATGAGAAATAGCACATCTGTAGCAATATATTGGAAACTGTGGATAGAAACCTTGTATTGTATTAACGTTTGTTACACCAACGTGCTACACACTGCTTTAGAAAAGGAATTCAATTTAAAACTTTCTGAAGAGGAATTCTCAGAATTTAGATTTCAAACTATATCCTCCTCAGTGCTTTCCAAATACTTAGGAAAATAAAAAAACACTCCCTTCATTTTACAACTGATCACAGAAAATCAGATAATTGCATGTATAAAATACGTCACGACAACATCCATTCAAATCATATTGAACTTGGTGCACATATTGAACAGGTAGCCAGCTCAGAGCATGTTGACCTCCAAAACCAGCAGCCATTCTCACAGACGTCCACACAACTTCAATGGAAGGTTATCACTTACACAGAATTGAAAGCGTTAAGTTTATGCAAGTATACCTGATGACATTAGGAGGACTGGCCCATATTAAGCCCTATTTAAGTTACAGGTTCAAATCACAGCTTGAAATCCTGAAGGACTGATCACTAATCATCATAAAAGGAGGCTCCTGAATGACCCATCTTTTGAAGATCCCACCTGCAACTCTTTGGTACAAGGTTCTGGTCTCTTTGAGTGAGCATGGAGGAACCATAAGTGCTCCTGTTTACCAGAGATATGCAAATTGTGGGATCTTACCACCCCCACATCTTGTGAACTTTAGTCGGCTCAGTGGCAGATTTCCCACCAGGTGTTACTCAATACTTATGCTGAAATATAGCACCTCATGGAATTCTGGGCTGCCTTCTTTTGGCAATTTTTGATCCAATTTGACATAACCTTCAACACTGGAGCAACTCCTACCATTTTTCTAATTGCCTCAGAAGAAAAATATCAACTATTTTAAAAGAAAAGGGCTGTAATTATTGTTATTACAAAAGATGTTTGCTCAATACTGACCTTCCTGCTGTGACGACGGACAAATGATCTGGGTATAAGCCTGAGAGTGAAGGTTGAGCTAAGCTCAGAGGCTGCCTCATACCAGCAAGGGAGAGGTGCATATCGGTCGGTTGGAGAGGTGCTAAGGTACCAGGTTGTGGAATGTGAAGGAATGGTGCTTGAAGTGAAAGAACATAAGGGTCATCGATTCTGCAAATTAAACACACAGGTTACTCAAATTGTTCCCAACAACTATAAGTATTCATTCCGAGCAGTTATTTTCAATTAACATGCTTTATTATTGGCAACACAGTGTGGAGCTGGAGGAACACAGCAGGCCTGGCAGCATCAGAGGAGCAGGAAAGTTGACATTTCAGGTCGGGACCTTTCTTCAGAAAT